>CM076569.1:912333022-912932140 GCA_034641835.2 Pinus albicaulis
AAATAAAAATATTGGCATCATCATCTGAGCATCAAAACATGGAGTTTGGACCTAGTTTCCCAAAATTAACACTCCCTCTCAACTAGGGAGAACTCCATCCACCAGTGCCATCCAAACATCGTGTGTCATCCCGCCGCAAATTTCTTCGTTGGCTACGTTATTTCAAAACAAAAGGTGAGTCACAAAGAAATCACTCACGACTAACTCGAAGTCAGCTCAGAGATCTGAAACCTCTATAGGACTCAAAGGAGTCACATACCAACCCGAAGTTGGTTTAACTGACTCGAAGTAAGTTGGAGGTCTGAAACCTCACTTGGAATCAAGAGAGTCATATACTAACCCGAAGTTAGTTTAAATGACCTAAAGTCAGTTGGAGGTCTGAAACCTCACTAGAATTGATCCCAGATCAAGTGGTTGGACACGTGCCATCCTGGACATAGAGAGTACGACAATCTCCGATGCATTCATCGGTCTTGCTATGGTCTCTATTCACATTTCCCACCTCATTGGCCAAATGAGAGGCACTTCCTTTGAGTCCTAAACTCCATGGGTAGGATGCATACGGGGCATAGATCAGAGGGAGGTAAACCAAATCAATATCATCACGGTGGGGTTGAAGCTCACCAACAAGGTTTGGCAAGTCTGACCCTGTGGTTGCTTATAGGTCCAAGAAGCTATCCCCAAAGCCCCCTTGGAGCTCCCAAATCTTATTGTCCAACAAGACCCTCAGAATAGGGTCGTTCCACGATTCCAAGATTCTCACGGAAGGTTAGGAACATGACCTTCCCCAAGGGATTTTTGAGAATATCTATGACCTTCTCATCAGTTCCTATATGATCGAGCCTTGCGGCGCCTCACTGTACCATATCCCAAATAACATGGTCCCATACATCAACATGCTTGGATTGATCATGGAACACGGGATTCTGTGACAAACGAATCCCCCTCTGGTTATCACAAAGGATAACGGTGGAATCTAGCACATGCTCGAACAACTGACTAAAGAGATTTCGCAACCAAGTGGCTTCACAACAGGCCATACGTGCTGCAATATATTTTGCATTAGCGGTGCTCAAAGCTACCGACTTCTGCTTCCTGCTAGAAGTAGACCCAAGTGTGAAGCAACATCTAGATGTGCTCTTGCGATCTATCACACTTCCAGCCCAATCAGCATCAGAATATCCACGGAGTCTCAAGCTCCCAACAGTGTATCTCAGCCCATGGTCTATCGTGTCCCAGAGATATCTCAAGTGCTTCTTGGCACCGACCCAATGAATGTTATGAGGATCAACCATGTGTTGAATCAAAGTGTTCATTGCACAACATACGTCCGGACGAATGTTCCCTAAGAACATCAAGGCCCCTACGAGTTGACAATACTTGGTAGGATTTTCTGGTACAGTCCCAGTAATTCTTTCACTCAAATTCTTAAGGTTGAGTTCCATTGGTGTCAACACGGACTTACAGTCCACCATACCAAATATTTCCAACAGCTTCACAATATATTTTCCTTGAGAGAGGAAAATATTTCCAGGTCTCTACCAAACCTCCAGGCCTAGGAAGTAATGTATCAGTCCTAGGTTCTTCATTTAGAACTCGGAAGTGAGCTCCTTATTCCACTAATGAATGAGAGAGTGAACACCTGTCAGGAAGAGATTGTCCACATAGAGAACCAGAATGAGAGGCTTTTCTCTATCAATCTTGAAGTAAAGGTTCAGATCAACATTACTACGAATGAAGCCCAACTTCATCAAGTAGTTATCTATCCTCTTGTACCAAGTCCTAGGGGCTAGATTCAACCCATAGAGGGATTTATTCAACTTGCAAACATGGGTGTCTCGATCCTGGACATCAAACCCCAGAGGTTGCTCTACATACACCTCTTCCTTTATCGCACCATGCAGAAAGGCAACCTTCACATCCATCTAATGAAGATTCCATCCTGGCATAGCAATAAGGGTAATAATAGATTACAGGTGCAATCATAATCAATGCCTTCCTAGAGAGAAGTCTCAGGCAACACATCTTGCCTTGTACTTTTCAACACTCCCATCGGATCCATGCTTGATCTTATAGAGCCATATCGAGGTGACAACAGCTTTGTCCTTCGGTCTCGGGACCATATCCCCGACATCATCCTTCATAATGGACTCATACTCTTTGTGTATAGCATCCTTCCAGACTTGATGCTTTACGACTTCTTAAAATGATCCAGGCTCATATTTTACTCATGGATGCAAGATACCCTTGGTATCTATACGGCTTCTTGCTTTCCCGGAATGTCCCCCTTTGGAGCCATATGTCTCTCAGCATCCTCGAGAGTACCCATGAGCCATGAGGGTCTTCTCTAGCAATGTCATTTTCACAGGAGCATACGCGATTGTGGTCTCCCTCTTAATGCCAGCTCTCTACAAAGGTGCCATTATCAATCCTTAGAACCTTGATCTTATTCTTCGGGCAACATATCAGATAGATCATAATGTATCAACTTCCAGACATCAAATGTCTTTGTGATACTTGAGGAAAAAAAAGAGAGTCCTCCTTTTTATTATTTCCTGCGGCACAATTATGATATATGCCTTCATGACAGATGCCTTCTCCTGCAATGACAATTATTTTATACTTTCCTTTGGTTGCATGTAGCTACTGAACTGCTATATGACTGTTGCAATCCAAAATTTTAGCCTCTCTTGTTGGGGAAGAATTTACGATACACCGTGTATAGTTAAATCCAACAATGTAATTCCAAGGATAACAATAGTAACACAATCTCCAGGATAATAGAAGACCTAACCAACGTCAACAATGACAAACTGGTAACCTTTGCTTCTTAGTACTCTGTTCTGGAAGCTCAACTTCAGGAATATGGATATTCTTGTAGTCTCTTCCAAGCTTGCAGAACCAAGGTTTGTACAAGAGTAACTTGTGCACAGATCCAAGGTCTTCAAGTTTATTCATTGACCACAACGAAGGTAAGCTATAGGACTGTAGGTCCGAAGTTACGACCATAGAACCCAACCAATTTTCTGTCCACTTTCTGAGATGTGACTGATCACAATTCACCCACAAATCTAAGCACCGCACCCTATCCTCAAATCTCAGATCAGGTTTGTAGACTTCCGCAAGTCCGAGGCCTATAATTGACTGTCCACAAGGTATGTCAAAGGTTCCGAGCTCCTACAGGTCTGTTGTTCACACACTAGTCCACAGTTTGAGCTCCAATGTGAGACTGACCAAGCTTGCAATTCGAGCTACAACCGAGCTACAAGTCTGGGATTCACTATTCTAAGGTGACTGTCCTATGTTCTGATTCCTCCTTCAAGCTTGAGCACTGAGCCTTTGCATTGTTTTGCTGATTTCCAAACAAGAAGAGAAGAAATATGTGCCTGTTGTTTTTTCCCATATTTCATATCAACTGCTTTCAGAATTTCATCTTCAGTGTTTTTCCAAACACCTCCCTTTATCATAATCCTCATATCGCTGCAATTTTATTCATAACCCTAACTACAAATAATATTTATATATTCACTGACTCGACTTTGAGAATAGTTTCCCTGATCAATAATATACTCATTGTAAATATGCAAAGTTCGATCCCGAAACAATCCTGACATAATCCGACGACTTTACGGAAATTCCTTTGCTTTGCTTCAGCCGACACTGTTTTGAAGTCTTTAACTCAACACAAAAATATGCCTACACAATAAACCTTGACCTCATTTCTACCTCTGTCTTCTTATATGCCTTCTCTCTGAAATATTTCACCGAGCTGTAATTCTGAACAGTCGGGAAACGACAACATACGAAACACTGTTAAAGTTTAACATTTGGGTGACTCGTCCGCCTCACAACACACATAATTTTTTCTCTCCATGAATTATTAATATATATTTTACGTGGAATATGTCCACTGTAGACATTTCCAATCGACCTTCGTACTGTCGTGCATAGGCACCATTCATAGGCACGTGTGGGTTCGGTGACAAACAATCGCTGCCCCTCTACGTTTCAAACATAAACTTCCTCCGTTTATTTATATTTTACGTAGCCTACTGAATTCACAGAATGTTCAACAGAGAGAGAGAGAAATGATCAGATCCAAAAAAAATCAACCAGGGTCTCAATAGGGCTGCTCATTCTGATTTCATTTACTTGAACCAAACACCAAACTTGGCTTCATTTTATTTTCATGAATCCAAACCTATAATAACATATTTTTCCCATACAAACACTCAGAGATTTTTTCAAGAGTTACGACTATCCTATGAAGAGAGAAGAGAGAACCAAAACCAAAAACTCTTCGACCTCCTCAAGTGCATGGCTGTCACAGACACAATTCAATCTTCTTGATGATACGTTGCCTCAGAGTGCCCGTGCTGCCCGTGTCGATAACGATCACATATCTGCCTGTCATCCTCATGGAGAAAAGAAAGCCCTTGGAAATTGATAATATATATCGAATAAAACAGATATAAAAATCAAAACCCCGAGTATCACCCACCAATATCCCCTGCCAGAGGAAGCTTGCTTAAAATTTAAAAAGAGGGATGTGATAATCATTATAAAAGAGGCAAGAGTTGGGTTCTATGCGGCGTGACGAAGACAGAGGAGGCCGTGCATGGTTGCAGCTTTGGAAATTCCATTTCCTCATTAAAATTCATGCATAGGTGCATATTGATCCTCCTTTCACTGCATGATCCAAATTTATTTACACAGTCATCAATACAAGTTGTCGTTGTCTCCTATAGCATTCGGCCTCCGCTACACAAAATGCCCACGCTGTCTTCTAGCTGCAGATAGGCTCTTCTTCCACGCTGAATGTTAGGGCTTCTTCCATGCTGAAGATTAGGGCTTCTTCCATGCCTCAACAGACCTGAAACAATGATCTCCTAACTCGACCTTCTTTTAGTAGCTTGGTTACTGAAAACAATCCTTATCTCGTTGCCCTAGATTCTCAAATAGATGGGCTTTGTCTTCTCCTAGCTTTGATACCATGTTAAATTTTGAAGATGTTCTATGCTTAGATGCAAATATACTTTGACCTTCTAGGGCACAATGAAAGTAAGATGCAGATAGAACATACCAATATATTGATGGAAGACAAGCCAAAAACAAAGATAAAGAATGGTGGCGTTATGATGATCAACAAGATACTTCAACCAACAAAGTCTTCATAAGGTCATCCAACCACATGTGTCACACAACCCCAAGACACTGCACCAAGAAGCCCTAAACACAAAAATAAGAACACTGCTCCATCATCATCCAAGAGAAAATAAAATTCCTCCATCAAAATGTGTGTGTAAAATTAACTTCAAGGCTCTCCAATATATAGTCATGGATGTAGTGGCTGCTGACATCCTAGCCAGGTTTGGAATGCTCCTGTCAAGGTCTTGGGGAGCTAATTTGGGAGGTGTACTAAAGTTAGATTTCACTTATGCTATCATTCCAGTTTTTAATGGGGAAGAAAGGAGATTGTACATGGAAACGAGGTTTGTGAAGACCACCTATAAGAGAGATGTAGCAAATTCCCCCATTTATAGTCACAAAATAGGAGATCTTTCTTGTTTCATGCTGCATGAAGATGCAAAATTTGCTGAAGACACAGGGAAGCTGCTCTTTTCAGCAGTTGTAAATAACAAGCTGCACTCAAAGAAGCCTTGGAAGTGCTACTTTGATGGCACCTACTCCAAGGAAGGCGCAGGTGCCAGATTATTGCTAATATCACCAGAAGGTAACCTCATGCCATTCTCTTTTAAACTAGAATTTGATTCAACAAACAATGTGGCTGAATATGAGGCCTTAATCTCAAGCCTTAAAGTTTCTAAACAGATGGAGGTTCAATGTATTTCAATTTATGGTGACTCTGAGTTGATAATAAGGTAGATCAAGAATCATTGTCAAACCAAGCATCTGAGATTAAGATCGTACATGAATGAAGTTTGGGATCTGATAGAAAACTATTTTGAAGCCTTCAACCTTCAGTATATCCCGAGGGAGGAGAATAGATTGGCTGATTCTTTAGCAGTTGCAGCCAGCACCTTCAAACCTCCCATAAATCCCAGGCTAAAGTACGAAATTGAAGTTAGACATAGACCTTCTATCCCCGACAATGTGAAACATTGGCAGGTGTTTGATGATGATGAACAGATAAATCAGTTCCTGACAATGGTTGGAAACTTTGAAGATGTTGAGATATACCAAGAGGAAGAACAAACAGAGCAGAGAACATAAATAAGAAACCTCAAGCAGTCAATAGGTGAACAGAATATTATCCAATTGAAAGATAATGTGCTCCCTAGAGGGTTGGTTCCCCTTGAAATATTATTCGATGCTAATGATGTTTTTGTTGATTTGAAGAAAACACATCAAGAAGAAGAGATGGAAGATTTTAATTTGGGAACTCAGCAGGAGCCCAAAATAGTGAAATTTTTCAAAGGGGTTCCCAAAAACTATAAATAAAGGTACATTGATCTTTTTAAGAAGTATATGGATGTGTTTGCTTGGTCGTACGAAGACCTGAAAACATATGACAAATCATTATTCAGCATAATATTCCATTGAAGGAAGGGCTTAAACCACACAGACAAAAGCTCAGACAGATCAATCCCCTGTTGTTAGCTTCAATTGAAAAAGAAGCGAAGAAACTGTTGCAGGAAAAAATTATAGTCCCTCTCGAATATTCAGACTGGGTTTCCAATCTGGTCCCTGTAAGAAAGAAGAATGGAGATACAAGATTGTGTGTAGACTTCAGGAACTTGAACCGAGCATCTCTAAAAGATAATTATCCTTTGCTGAAAATGGATTATGTCTTGCAAAGGGTGACAAGAGCTCACAGGTTGTCTATGGTTGACAGATTTTCTGGGTATAATCAGGTAGCAGTGGAAAAATAATATCAAAAGAAGATTGCTTTCACTATGCCCTGGGGCACCTTCATGTATGCAAGGATGCTATTTGGCCTTATGAACACAGGTGCAACATTTTAGAGGGCCATGGACATAGCCTTCTTTGGTGACAGGTTTGTAGTTATATATTTGGATGATGTAACTGTTTTCTTAGGATGAACACTTGGAGCATTTGCAACAAAAAAATTCAAAAGTGCAGAAAGTTTGGTCTGTCATTAAATCCCAAGAAATCTTTATTTGCCTTAGAAGAAGATAAATTATTGGGTCACATAGTTTCTAAACAAGGAGTAAAGATTGACCCAGCAAGGTTGGAGGCCATTCAAACTATTCCTTTACCCAGAAGCAAGAAGGATATCTAGAGATTCCTGGGAGAAATAAACATTTTGAGGAGGTTTGTGCCCAATTATGCTAAGATCGTGAGAAGTATAACAAATATGTTGCAGAAGTGAAATGGGATAAGGAAGCAAGAGATGCCTTTGTTAGAATAAAGGAAGCACTATAGGAAACTCTAGTTTTGATTAGTCCATACTATCAAAAAGCCTTTCAAGTATTCTCATTTGCATCCCCCAATACTATTGTTGTTGCATTGTTGCAGAAAAATGAAGACAGTAAGTAGCAGCCAGTTGCATTTTTCAGTAAAGTTCTCAGAGATGTTGAGCTCAAATACAATATTCTGGAGAAACAAGTATATGCTTTGGTCAAAGCAATAAAAGCCTTCAGGACTTATGTTTTGTAGTCCCAAATAACTGATTATGTTCCTAATTCTATTGTGAAAGATGTGCTGGTCCAAAGTGATATTGAAGGAAAAAGGGGGAAGTGGATAGAAAAGAGTATGATTTGGACATCAAACCCACCAAGCTGGTCAAGGGACAGGTTTTAGCGAAATTGTTGACAGAGACAAATTTTCAAGCCTTGGGAATTAATTTGTTGGCACCAATGGATGGAGTTGTTAATGAAGAAGGTCAAAGCAAGTCCAAAACAGGTATCCAATACAAATTTTTGTGCTCTGATTGGTATAAAGATATTGTGCAATACCTATGTTTCTTTTCTTGTCCAACTTCACTAAATAGAACAAAATACAGAGCTCCCAAGCTCTAGTCTTAGCCATATGTTATCATAGAAGCAAAGCTATACTGGAAAGATCATGCTAGTATTTTGCTGTTATGTTTGACCAAAGGAGAATCTATTGAAGTCACCAAACAATATCATGAAAGTTTGTGTGGAGGAAATTATAGCTGGAAGGTCATTTCTCATAAGATTCTCAAGTCAAGCTTCCATTGGCCAACCCTCTTTGCAAATGTTTATAGACTAGTCAGAAGTTGTCAGAAGTGTCAGTTGTTTTTTGAAAAGGAAAAACTTGCTCAGTTACCTCTCATCCCAGTATTTATTGAAGAACCTTTCAGGCAATGGGGATTGGATTTTAGTGGAGAGATCAATCCACCATCAAGTGGATTCTAACTGCCAATGATTATTTTACAAAATGGGTTGAAGCAATACCCACGAAGAAGGAAAATGACTAAGTAGTGATGAAGTTTATGGAGGAAAACATCTTCAGCAGATTCGGATGTTCAGTCAAAATTCATACTGGAAATGCTCAGGTATTCAACTCTGCTTGTTTCATTAATTTTTGTCAAACATATAATGTAATATTATCACATTCCACAACATATCAACCTCAAGGGAACAGATTGGCAGAGCCCTCAAACAAGACATTGGCCAGGATCTTGAAGAAGACAATCGCTGAAAATCAGAAGGACTAGGATATGAAGTTGAAGTTTTCCCTCTGGGCAATTCAAGTCACTACCAAGAGATCTACTGGAAAGTCCCCCTATGAACTGGTTTATGGAACTTAAGCACTGTTTCCTACTCAG
The DNA here is from genome assembly GCA_034641835.2 of Pinus albicaulis. Taxonomy (NCBI): domain Eukaryota; kingdom Viridiplantae; phylum Streptophyta; class Pinopsida; order Pinales; family Pinaceae; genus Pinus; species Pinus albicaulis. The sequence continues at coordinate 912,341,799 of CM076569.1, forward strand.
CTGGCCAAACCAGTGATTTCTTTCCTTCAAGAAGCTCAGGAAGAGCCTAATGCTCTGGTAAGGAGATTGAAAAAAATAATTGAGTCAAGTGAAAACAGAAGCAAATTCAGGGATAATTTGTTACTTATCAGGAAAATATGAAGTCTATATTCGACAGGAAAGCAAAAGAAGTTATCTTTCAAGCAGGAGATCTGGTACTGAGATGGGACACCAGACGAGAAGACAAAGGGAAGCATGGTAAATTTGATCCTCTATGGTATGGTCCATTCAAAATCTCTGAGGCGAGGTCAAATAACACATTCATTTTGGAAGATCTAGATGGAGAGCTAGTACAGTTGCCTGTGAATGGGAAGTATCTGAAGTATTTCTTCCAACATTAAAAGTCAGCACTCCACCATTGTAAATATCAGATTGCTCATTGTTCATATGTCACCAAGAAATATTTGACTCCATGCCCAATGGATAAGGCACTAGTATGTGGTTCTTAGTGCTTTCGTCGAAGAAATCACTATCCCTAGGTGGAGCCAGATGTTGTGGCTCATTTTCATTTGCCTTTGAAATATTTTTCAAAACACCATAAAAACATAGATGTTAGAAAATGTAAAAGTTTTTGTGTCATAGACGAATTTAGATTTATATGTTAGAAAATTTAACATTACGTGATGAGATGTGAAGGTGGGTCGAGTTGAGCTCGGTCACGTGCAGAACAGTTCAAGAGCCAGACCGAAGGGCGCGTTCAGGACATTGCACATTGGACAGGGTCGAGTCAGGCTCATTCACAAGCTCAAGAGGGACTAGCGTCGCAGAACACCGAATAAGTTCGGGAGGGTTACGCTGTGGAGTAAACAAACTAATTTCCCAAAGGCAGAGAAAAGGCACATTTCCCTTAAAAACTTAAGAGTTTCGGAGGAGGCAGAAAGGGAAAACAGACGGTCAGGAACAAAGCGCGGAACCAGAGCAGAGAGATGGACGACAGAGATTAAATTGCAAGCCGCAAACCGAAAGTTTCAAAAGGCAGGTGCAAAAAGTAAATGATAAACTGGTTGAAGTGCAATGTGTGATGCCCGGTGGGACCCAACCACATAGTGCACATTGCTAGTTTTAACAATTAAGGGCTAAGGTAAATGTTATACTCGCCGAAGCGTGATGCGCGATAAGGTGGGGCCCGATCGTAAAATCGCAAATCGTGAATTTTAAAGGATAACCGCGGAGGTAAGTGATAAATTCTCTGAAATCCGACGTGCGATGCCTGGTGGGACTCGATCGCATAGCGCGCATCGCGAAACTTAGAATATAAGTGTCAAAGACAAGCTAAAAGTAGCGAAATGTGATGTGTGGATGGATGCAACGCGGTTTCAAAAGTGAATTCCAAAGGTTTTCAGATGCAGAAGTAAGGCATTTTCATGCATTAAACCGTGTTGGAGAAAGAAAAGAGGTTATAACGTGAAACAGGTGAAACACCTTGGAAATGAATAAATAGGCAGAACGCGGCAGAGAAACTCGGGTAAGTGACCCGACGTAGAACAAAGGAGAAGAGGTAGAGTCGGGTAGCAGGTGATACAAGTGACAACATTTGAAGCACAGAGGCATAGGCAGAGTCGAGCAGAAAAGCATATAGCGACACCGTTAGGAGCATGACAGCTGGGTCAAGTCAAGCACGTAGGCGTCGTTACAGAGCTGTGCAACCACTGCATCATGACCAGAAATGCCACCTCGGCACTAGGGGAGGACGCGTCAGCAACATCAGATTCAACAAACAAACAATATTTCCAGTTTGAATTTTCTCTCTCAAGTATGATTGCACAATTTATCTTAATAGCTTAGGTAGTCAAATAGTTTCAAGAAGTTCAGCAGTTACGAACCACTATGATGTATTTAAGTAGATAGAAATAAAGGAAAGGGGTTATGAGTTTTGGACCTCTGGATGACTATTATTTTATGACTGAATTCTCTTAGAAATTAATGAAAGAATATCAAGTTTCCTACACCTGTTGATGTTGATACGTCTTTCCTTTTTCTCTCTGTGGATATTCCTCTTTGAATGAAGTGAAGTAATGTAGTAATCAGTCTCTTAATTAAATTTGTGAGTAAGAGTTAAATAACCTTAATTTGTGCTCCTTCACCTCATCTTTTCTCTCTTCATAAACTCCTGATAGAACTTTAAAGTGATAGATTTTGTGTTTACAACATATTATTTTAAGTTCTCTCTTCCTCCACGAATTTCCTCTGAAACTTAAAAGTGGTAGATTCTTTGTTTTCAGCATATCATTTTGAGTTTCTCTTACAGTTCTTCTTTTCATTCCATTCAAATATCAACAGTTTATGGCATTCTGAAGGCTTTCATTATATCATATTATTGAGGGTATTAAGTAAATGAATTCCAAGGGTGTTAAACAAAGGCCATTTGATATGGTAAATGTGACATACATTTATAAAATATCTTAAGCACTGATTCCTTACCACATCCAAGGGATTGTTTCTTGAGATACAACAGTCCACATACCTTTTCAGTGTTGGAAAAACTAAAAGAGAATATGTTTCTTTGGCTATGAATGGATGGATCATATGGACCCACCATCTTCTGATCGGGAAAAAGGAGTCAATCGAGTTGGTGACGCTTGTCCCAATCCAAAAATACACCACCTGACACTAGGAATAGAGTCCCAAATGGATTAGTTGGTCTGATTCTATGACGTACCTAAAAATAATCCAACATGATCATCTTCTTTGGGGATTATGTACCCATACTCCTGGGTTGGTAGATCTCTGGTATACCACATTAATGTAGTTTTGCAATACCTAGATGAATGACTTCCATCAATCATTTCGAAAAACTCCATTGGATCCCAATTGAAGGCACTAGACTCATTATATGCCTTATATTCATTGTTTCCTAAATTCAAATTAACTTACCTCCACCAACCTTCTTAATTGCTACTTTGAACCATGGAAACTAAAGCAGGGTCGGTTCAGGTTCAAAACTATGATGTTCAGAAAAACTAGTATGATCAGAAACCAGCATGACAATGGATTAACCTCAGAGTGCTTTCCAATTCGCAACCATAAATCTAAGTACATTATTTATGTAACCAACAACACCATATTTGACTCCAACAAAAACTACATTTAAGCCATCTCTCTGCCAATTTGCATTTGAAGCTTCCAAATTGCCTATTGTGTTTTTTTCCCCTTTCGGATTTTCCTCAAGGATATTTTTTATGGTTTTTGGAGTCTGCATCCCTAATAAACAAGTTCCCGTTGGATTCTGAAGTTTTTATGTTCATCCCTTCCCCTTTCTATGGGAGCCCCCTTGATTGCATTGTTGGGAGAAATTCCTCCAAAATTCAATTATAAATGTCATTTTACCCCCTACCCGTTATACGTTACCAACCCCTTATATAGTTCTTCAAATTTTTTATACCACACCCAAGTAGTATTCACCTCTGTGTTTTATGCTTCCCATACTTCCCTATATCGCTCAACATTTTGAAGAGGATTATTATGGCTATGACAATCAATATTATCACTATAAAGCATTCCAAAATGTCATCTTTGTCCATAGCTTATAATCAGAAAATTAACATACCTTCTATCGTATACAGAACTTCTGTCAACTCTACCTGCCACATATTATCCTTTTATCGCACACAGATCTTATGTTTTGTGCTCGAGAGAGAATCATCCCTTGAGGAGTTGTTAGATAAGGGGTTGCATAACCATTCACCTACTCAACCCAAAAGTAAATATCCATATGGATGGAAACCCTCCTGCAATAGTAGATATATTGCCCCACAACAACATTGTTTATATATATATATATATATATCTAGATATATATATATATATATCAACCATCCAAAATAGCGTTATCTTCATGGCTTGGTAATTTCCTATATTTTGATAATTTCATGAAAGTTTACATTGCCATTGTTAACTGATTTAACATCTATATAAAGAAAATGCCATAAATTTACTATAGTAATTCATGTTGATGTAAGGTAAATTTATGGTTCTCTAGAGTCATTATATGTCTTTGGGGATTAAAAAGTAGTAATTGATTAGGTAAATGAAAGGTCTAATTTTAATCCCCCGATGCTTTCAAATTGGATGAGCAGACGTAGAGAGTTGATTAGACACTTCAGAGTGGTGACATTTACCCATATATACAGAAAATTGAACAATATTGTTGACACACTCTCAAAGAAGAGACATAGATATACTCTAGGGGAGATCAAATTTGAAGCATACAACAATGGTGCATTACGAAGGGTTGGAAAGATCCAGTTTACCTGAAGGTTTCTCTATTTTTCGCAGTTGATTAACATGCATCTATTTTTGATGTAGTTATGTGTTTTGATAGTTTTTTTTTTGTAATTTTGTTTTCGTATTATAGTCCCATGGACTTATATGCTAAAAATTTGTTTATTTTGTTAACTACTTCGACAAAGCTTATATGCTAGATATGTCGGAAAACATAACTATATTAATAACTTTTATAGTACAATTTTTTTGGTTTTTTCTTTCCTGAAAAAAATAATAATAAAAATTAAAATTAAAATTAAAAATAAATAAATCAATCAAAATCAAAATCAGATTTGATTTATGCATGATAATATTTTCCTCTAGGTTTGAAATTTGTTGGCACACGTTTGGTATCTTTTCTCTTGGATTGCCTTGTTGATTTGAGTTGTTAAGAGATGAAATATTTTCCAATGTTTCTGTTGTTTATCATATTCCATAACATCCCTAAAGTTGAAAATTCATAGGCTTTAGCATCCCAAGAAACATCAAAGAAATAGGTGAAAATTTTGAAGTTGCACTAAAACTCGTCTCATAAATTTCTACATGGTATCAAATATTTTCTGGTTGAGACACTCTCGAGGTGAAAGAGGGAATTGGTATTTAGCTAAGGTATACTTGGTTGAGGTGGTAAACCTTGTTAAGGTCATTGGGTGTGAAACCTTAAATTGCTTGAGAGAAGCACTTCAACCCTTGGAGTGGATGTTTCTTCTTCATATTGATAATTTTTCGGCATGGATATGGTTATGGTTTCTTGTTTGTCCTCTTAACACTATGTATGTTGGATGGTATGTGAACAATGGAGCTTGAATACATATGGCATACTACAAGTGTTTATTAGAATATTTCAAGAGAAAGAGTGAGGCATGAGTGTAGAAATTAGTGATGATGTTCCTTATCCTATGAGAGGAGTTGGCTTCATTTCCTTCTAGATTTCTTCAAATGATATTCTTTAATTGAGCAATGTTCTAATTGTTCCTAGTTTGAAGAAGAATCTTTTTTCAATGTCATGTATAATAAATCCACGTTGGAAAATTCCATTTGAGGGGCAACATTGCACTAATATTTATCGTATTCTAATTAGTATGAGGACTTTGGCCAACGGCATGAGGGAGTGGCATTTACAAGTTACCTTTTAATCCAATAGCACATACATTCCATTTAGAAACTAGATGATCCTTATAGTTTTGAGGAGGGTCAAGACCAAGTAGGAGTGCCAAAATCTGCAATGAGGGGAAATATACCTCATAGGAGATATACTAGTCATATTACATTGGTTTCCTACATCCATGTGCCTTCCAATTGTGTTGAGGAGCAATGTGATACCTTGATAGAGGATGACATTGAGGTTGATTCCATGATTTCAGCTAATGGGATTATTGTAGAGTTATGGACAAGCCTTATTGGATTCTCTCACATGAAGAGAGATGACCATGTTGTTACTCTTGCCTCAAGATTCTCTTGGGATGAGAGAGTTGACCTAGTTTAAGTTGTTTCAGTTGATGGAGATTTTCAGTTGGAAAAAAGAGATTTTCATGTTCATATGATGTTGGTATCCCTACATGCATTATTATATGTATTATCATGAGCTTTGTATCAGATCAATGTGTTGACTTGTGCATATTTCTATCTTTATAACTTTGATAGATGTGATTCACTTGCCATGGTCTTGTATGGATATATGATTATCATTGCATGGAGATATTATTATCTTTTCCTTGAACAACTCACGATGTGGTGTCCAGATATTTTGACTTGTGATTTTGACCTTAGGGATGTTGGAGTTAGACAAGTAGTTTATTGGTCTAGGGTTATGCTCCTCCAAATTTACAAAGGTTAAGATTGTCTATAGGTTCAAGATGTTGTGGTAACATCTTCTAATGGATGGGTGAAAATCCCTTTTCAAGAGACAATGGTTAATTCTAAGAATTTATAAGGTACATATTTGTAGGGGGGATTTTGTAGGATTTTTAAAGGAAAACAGTAAGTGTTAATGAAAACACTTTCTTTATAAAGGATTGTTCACTTTCAAGGTTACCCTGAAATCGTTTACGACATGTTTAGGGGTGCCTCATGAGATGTGTATTACATGGTGTATGTTAAACCCTAGCCACTATGATGGCTTTTCACATTGGATATGGCTTACTCAATGGCCATTTGACCTAATTTTGGTTCTTCCATGACAACATTCATTTGGTTGTTGAAGATATTCAAATGGTTTGGTGACATTTCACATGCTAACCACATCACAAAGGTCAACTAGTGGAGTACATGGCTTGGGAAGAGTGTTGGAGTCCTTGGAGGTTTGGAGGAGAAATCATTTCACACATCATTAAACACCCTTGCACTAGAACCTTGCTTGTGTACAAGACTTTGGTACTTTGCATGTGTACCTTTGGACTATAATGCCCCACATGTGTGAGCTTAATTGTAGCTTTGTAGGTTGTTAATTAAGGTTTAGGCCCACTTTCATAGTGTTTACCTCCCTTACCTCTCATATATAAAGGAAAGAGTCATTCACAAACAACACATTATCCCTTCGTCTTCACAACACATTATCACGTCATCCTCATAGTTTCAAAGATGTGACGAGAAAAGTGCAATTATGTGTGTGTGTGTGTGTGTATTCTTCATCGTTGCACCTTTAAGGTGCCTCATGATATGTGGAGTACATGGTGTATGTTCAAGCCTAGCCACTGTGATGCATTTTCACATTGGATATGGCTTACTCAATGGAAATTTGACCTAATTTTGGTTGTTCCATGACAATGTTCATTTGGGTGTTGAAGATCTTGAAATGGTTTGGTGACATTTCACATGCCAACCACATCACGAATGTCACTTGTTGGAAAATGCACGGTATCACAAGAGAAGCATACAAGAGAAGCATTTGGCGTCATAGAGAAGGGTATTGATCCACAGACAACATGGGGTAGCTTGAATTCTTGTACGAAATCATGGATTTAGGGATGCTTGGGTTATGACATTGTTCAAGTTAAAGGAGAGGAACTGGTGGAGTACATGGCTTTGGAAGAGTGTTGGAGTCCTTGGAGGCTTGGAGGAGAAATCATTTCACACATCATTAAACACCCTTGCACTAGAACCTTGCTTGTGTACAACACCTTGGTACTTGGCATGTGTCCCTTGGAATGAAATGCCCCACATGTGTGAGCCTACTTGTAGCTTTGTAGGTTGTTTCTCGAGGTTTAGGCCCACTTTTATAGTGTTTACCTCCCTTACCTCTCATATATAAAGGAAAGAGTCATTTCCAAGCAACACATTATCACTTCATCTTCACAACACATTATCACTTCATCCTCATAGTCTCAGAGATGTGTAGAGAAAAGTGCAATTATGTGTGTGTGTGTATTCTTCATATTTGCACCTTTGTCTCTCTTGCCTTGGAGGCTCTAGGGTTTCTTAGAGCTTATGGATCATCTTAAATGATAGGTTTAGAAAGCATTGGAGCCATTGGAGGCTTGGAGGAGAAGCATTGGAAATATATCATGGAGTGGCTTCGCAATGGAGTCTTGCTTGTTTACCCTTGAATTGCACCACATGTGTGAGCCTACTGTAACCTTGTAGGTTGTTTTTTAGGGCTTCGGCCCACATATGTAGTGTTTGCCTCCCTTAACTATCATATATAAAGGAAAACGTCATTTCCAAACAACCGATTACATTCATCTTCACAACATATTATCACATCATCTTCTTAGTTTTAGAGATGCGAGGGAAAAAAGTGCAAGTTTGTATGTGTGTGTGTTCTTCATCTTTGCACTTTTGTCTCTCTTGTCTTGGAGGCGCTAGGGTTTCTTAGAGCTTATAGAAAATCTTAATGATAGGTTTAGAGAGTGTTGGGGTCCTTAGAGGCTTGGCTCGAAGCATTGGACATATATCATGGAGCACCCTTGCATTGGAGTCTTGCTTGTTTATGGCATCACATTGAAACTTCACATGTGTACCCTTGGAGTGTAGCACTCCACATGTGTGATCCTACTTGTAGCTATGTAGGTTGCTTTTTTGGGTTTCCGCCCACATATGTAGTGTCGACCTCACTTACCTCTCACATTCATAAAGGATGGGAAAATACTTTCACAACACATTACCACCTCCTCTTCATAAAATATTATTACCCCATCCCTATGTTAGAGATGCCAAGCAAATCGTAGACCTCCTCGCCCCACCCGCTCTCTCTCTTCATATTTCTACTTTGTCTCTCTTGTCAAGAGATGATAATATTTTTGGAGCTTATAGAGCATCCTGAATACTTGAATTAGTGTTTTAACCATGGGATACATTGAACTAAGGATTTAAGATGAAGAAGACATCTTGATTGGAAGGAATTTCTAGTGTGATGATTACTTGTTGGAGATCCTTGTTGTTGGCTAGGGTTTTCTTGGGTTTCCCTAGATAAGGTTTTGGAAAGTTAAATGATTGTAATAACCTTGAGATAAGGTTATAGTATGTACTTGAACTTCATATTTACCTCTATATATATGAAGTTTTGAATAGTTCAAAATTGTATTATTGTATAATTGAATTTCATCTATCTTTATCTTCATGGTTTGGCAATTTTCAACACTAGTATGTCATGTTGATTTGACATAAGTTAAGGTTGTGAATGTTAATTGATTTAACATTTTTATTAAAGATAATATGGCAAATTTATTGTTGTAATTCCTGGTATCATTTAAAATTTAACTATAAAAAAACAAATATGATTTATGCATGATAAAATTGCCCTAAATGGATGAAACTTGATAGCACATATTTGGTATCTTTCCTCTTGGATTGCTTTGTTGGTTCGGGTAGTTAAGAGCTGAAATATTGTTCATCTAGGCTATGATTTTGTAATATTTCATAACAATGCTAAGGCTGAAAATTCATAAGCTAAAGATTCAAGAAATGTCTAGGAAAGAGGTGCAATTTGTAGGGTTGAATTAAAGCTTGAGTCTTAGAGATATCAACACCTTTATCGAGTCTTTGTAGAAAGTTTCCTTTGTTGTGCCTAGTGTATTTTCAATCTGGCATCCATTTTACCCCAAGGTTGTTATGACATAACACAAGGGAAATTAGTGTGTGAAGTGCGAACTTGATTAGATCTGACAATTTCATAAGGTGTGAGCAAGGGGATGGAAAAATTTCAATGGAATGGGGATAGTAGGGGAGATTTTAGGTAGAAATTCAAGGAAGGGCCTGGTTTTCCATTAAAACAATTATTCAATTGAGACTACTTCAGGTACTAGAGAATGAAATGTGACACTTCATGCAAATCAAATGAAGCAAATTTCTGGTATTAGACTTGAAAGTGGAGTTCAAATTGAAAAGAAGATAGCCAAGATGGTCATCGTTTCTCAATGTCAAAATAGCTAGCTAGTGATAAGAATTCATTCTATAAAACATCAATTAATCAAGGCTACATGTCATGAAGAACCCATGTGGGAATTATAGGTCCTTGAAGATACCCTTCATGGCCCTGCATTTTAATTTCTTTTGTTTTATATTATGTATCATCGAGCTAAGTTCTTTTGGGTTAGTATATTTAATATTATAACCACTGTGATTTTAAGTCAACAATATGTTTAGGTAGTGATCAGGACTTATGGAACAAAGACTAAATTTTGCAAGGGTTGTGGCTTGTCCTTTTGTTTTGTATCATAATGTTTTATGGTTTGACCATATATTTTTTTAATACATATAATGATAATCGTTATTGTGAAAATAATAATAATAGAAAATTAATCAAGTTGATTTAGACCCGCTAAAGACACATCTAGCATGATCACCACTTCAAAGGCCCGTGGATCTAGCTAACCAAAAAAAGGACACATCTAGCATGTATAGGATGGGAGCACAACAAACACACGAAGCCAAAAGGCGTTAGCGAAACAACCATGACACCAAGAAAATATTATAACACTAAAATTGCATATTTTCTCACGATAAATGGCACTAATAAGGACACCCCTTAAGCAATGCTAATACCAACCCAACACAAAAATAATTTAAGGTGTCTACATATTGATACGATAAATGGCACTAATAAGGGCACCCCTTAAGCAATGCTAATACCAACCCAACACAAAATTAATATAAGGTGTCAACAATATGGTTAGGTAGTGATCAGGACCTATGGAACAAAGACTAAATTTTTCTCAAGAGTTGTGGCTTGTTCTTTTGTTTTGCATCACAATGTTTTATGGTTTGACCATAGATTTTTTTAATACATATAATGATAATCGTTATTGTGAAAATAATAATAATAGAAAATTAATCAAGATAATTTAGACCCGCTAAAGACACATCTAGCATGATCACCACTTCAAAGACCCGTGGATCTAGCTAACCAAAAAAAGACACATCTAGCATGTATAGGACCGGAGCACAACAAACACACAAAGCCAAAAGACATTAGCAATACAACCATGACACCAAGAAAATGTTATAACACTAAAATTGCATATTTTCTCACGATAACTTACACTAATAACAACACCCCTTAAGCAATGCTAATACCAACCCAACACAAAAATAATATAAGGTGTCAACATATTGACAACACATAAAACATCAATACAACATACTATATCATGAACTCAACGCAAATACAATGTCCATATATAGATTAATGATGCAAATTCAGCACAAATGACCTCCCCGCATGACACAACTAACAAATCAATGATGCACCCCTGGATAAGGTGATAAAGAGGGGGCAGGCGAGACTGCCCCACCAAGTATAAACAACAATGGACATGGCACAATCCTTCCCCATCACGCACATGAGTTGATGTAAACTCAAGTGATCATAGCGACAAGCAAAGTTTAATGCTGAAGTGAATGGTAATCAATTCATAGGGAAATCTCACTAATGGAAATTCACAGGCCCGCACTTCGAGTTATTACTAGGTTGGTTCATCATGTGAATTAGTCATCATGCGCAATAGAGGAGGCTTGGTCTACATACTATGACAGTTCTACATGAAATAGAGTAAATTATGGCTTAGACTTCGATACAATTGGGAATCAAGGCCACTCATGGCCTCTAGCTCTTGCTCTCAATATTCATTGCAAGAAGGCAGAGAGCTTTTGTCTAAATCCCTTCTCATGCCTTTCGTGATGGTGTTTTTTCTATTGTTTCCCTTTGGACCAAGGCTCCCCTCTGTTTTTTATGTCAGCTCTCTCTCACACTTGCTCCCTTCATCCATGGTCTTGTACACCCCTGCTTTTCCTCCATTTTCCAGAGCTCAATTTTCATCACCATCTCCTCTCCTCTAGCCCCTCTCCATGTCAATAGGAGTTGCATGTAGTTGAGGCTAAACCACAGGACATCTTGCTTCCCCTCTCACCAAACCCCTCTTGCAACGTTCACTGTCTACATTTCTCCCTTTTCTGATCAAGCCAAATTGCTTCAAGTCTTTCCTATAGGTTTTGCTACAACCCTCCTAGTTTTTTATTTTGGCTATGCCACACCCTTTCTAGTCTTCAATCCCAGTGATTTTTTGAACACTTGATGCCTCGACAATGTGTTAAAAGTCGGCGAGGTGTTGCATATTACAGAGATATGGGGAATTCTTGGGCCCAACAACGGGCAGAATCCTCAATCGGGTTATTTTGTGCCCGCACATCATCACAAATTCAAGAGAAAATAGCCAAAGCGGGAGATTGCAGGGGAGCATGGTTTCCTATCTAATGTGGAAACCACAAGTGAAATAGTGGACTAGGTTCTGGTTGTTGGCCACATACAAGGCAAATTCAACCAGTATATGTACATCATAGATATACATTGGCACATGAAAATGCTGCTAGGACGAGTCTTATTGGATTGTAATGAGGCACGAGACAATCCTGCTAGTGCTCGATAAAATTCAACTCATAGCATGTGGACCAGACCGAACACTGCAAGAAATTGAGGCACATTTGGGCCTCCCTCCTAATCCAGGCTACTCAGCAAGGAACCAATCATTGTTGAGTCAAACTCCCCTCTGACTGGTTGATGGTTTATGCTCATACTCTTTCTATTTATTTTCCTTACTAGTTTTCTAGTTATTAGTTCATAGCAGCTTTAGCAGGTCACAGGTCTCATGATATATACTTTGTAATTTTGAACTTTAAGGACAACTGCAATTTTTCGATGCATAAAAAACTTTGGTTTTACCACTGGTTTGGTTTCCCTAATGGCAGACCAATGCAAACCAATATGTATATTTTTGTCAAGATCTAAGAAATGAAATCACATTTACTTACCAAAAAAAACACATCAATGATGCATGCACAGTGCAAAATCAACACTCATCGGTTTTTTTGCAATGTGTGTGACACTAACATGATGCAGTGTGTGCTTCAACAACAGGGTAGCCCTAGAGACAATGACAGTGTAACGTTTTGTAATGGTAGAAGCATATCACTTTGTAATCAAGCACTTTACATAAATGTTATGACCACTATAACGCTATTAACATTATTAGAACCCCACATAGTTAGTCATAAGCGTTAATATTGTTGTAATCAACATAAATAAGGTACAAACAAGTCATAGGCACACCTGCATAAGTTTTAAAAAAAATTGTCTATTAATGTGATCACAGAATTTTGCAAATGACATTCACAAAGATATCAAATGCCCAATCTTCAATACCATGAGCAAGCTATCTACCTCCAAAGGAATAATTATTTTGACAGCATAAGAGTGAAAAACAACAACCAGACCTTTGCACTTAATAAACTACCTAAAACAGTTCTCACAAATATTGAACTAAGCATCAGATCAAGTCATGTTACTAATATGATATATCATAAATGAAGACTGGGTCGTTAAAACAGTAAAGAATATTTTAAAATTCAATAATCTTTGGAGTTAATCAGAATCAAATAGGTGGTGGCAAATCAACACAAAGCAAACTGTACATTGTTCCCCTTATTCGAATAGGCAATTCTTGCAATGGCTAAATTTCCTGTTCAATCTTTGAGTCATGGTACAGTTGGCAGAAGAGACATTGAAGGAAGTTGAGGAAAAAAGAGTTGATGAAAAACAGTTTGCCATGGCGAAAACATATTTCTAAGCAACAATTGCAAACACAAGGCAACATAGATCCAACTGGGCATACTGTTTCTATGTGTTTCAAGGGAAACTTTCCATGCTAGTAATTATCTAAATTCAGGTACCATTAGTACCAGCATTTCCATGAAGCCCAAAGCATTGGTCGATCATTGTTGCAATAAACAGCCAAATGCTGCTAGAACATATGCACATCTGAATTAATGATCTTATAAAGCCTAAAGAAAAACAACATGCCAGCTACCATTAAGTAATATCCATGACCACTAAGCATCAGCAGTAAGGTGGCAGAGCTCAAATGCCAGGAAGGATTAAACAATTGATTATTTTAGAAGTGAACGTGTTAAATGTTCCCGTGCAGATGCAAGCGCTTGAGATATAGTCTGCAAAATGCAATAAAGCTCATGGTGAGAAAATCTTCAGAATAAATGCATGGCGATTCCTTAATGTCAATAACGAGAAAATATTTTCTCAAGAAAACAGAGCAAGATCAAGAAAGATTGGGAGAGAGGGTAAGGACCTGCTCAGAAAAGGGCGCTCCTCCGTCGCCACCATGGGTCTCCACCCTTCCAGCAATCAAACTTGCTTCAGTCTCCAAAATTATTCTGAATGTTAAAATACAAAATACACAATATTAGAAGACCTCACTGGATTATATTGATACATTCAGTGCAGTAGGGATACCTACAAACTTCGATGTCATCAAGATGCATTTTAGAAGTATGGGAGCAACATCCATGAAATTATACCATGTACGGTAACAGAGCAGTAGTAAAGGAGTAAAGACCCTTGAGAAAGAATGAGATCCACAAAACAATCAAGAATGGGCAAACAATAGAATGTAAGGAAACACCCTATCATTCTTTCTTCTTTGTGCCTCTGAATTGGTTGGACGCTGTACAATCAAATCCATCTTCATTCAAAATTCCTACTAGATATTGCTTAATTTGTCAACTGTTAGTCACTACTGTACTTTTTCCATTGTTTACTGAAACACGGATCCTTTAGATCTTGTGACGAACAATAAAGGTTTTGCTTCTTAGATCTTGTGACGTACAATAAAGGTATATAGACAGAGATATAAGAAGCAAAACATTTATTGTACTCTACTAAACAAACTAAAATGGTAATTCAAAGCATTTTGAATACACCTGTGAACACAAAAATTAAAATTGTAACATTCTAGAGTAAAATACATATATAAACTACCAGTCTAAATCATGGAGACTTTAAATGGAGACATTTGTAGGACATACCCCCCATCAACAATCTCATCGAGACAAAGAAGGATGAGATCTAAATTCTCAAGAGCTGTTCTTTTCTCCACATTGCTCCTGCAAAATAAGCCAAGCAGCTGTAAACTCGAAAACCCCAAAACCCCATTAATCGAATTTCAAGTAATCAAAGCTAAGAAGAAAAAAATTGTGTACCACTAACACAACTTTCAAAATGGATATAACTTTATCAAGGGCATAACAGGAACAAAAGTCATTTCAGGATGAAGAAACCAGCATTTAGAGCATTTGAGGTGAAACCTGAGAAGAAGTGCAACTGCATCAAAGAAGCCTTGAAGAACTGTAGCCAAAATAAGTTCATTCGCATCATCACCACCGGTGACGTAAAAATGTAGATCAGAGATGAACTTATACACAACAATAAAGCTATCGAACATGCCAATTTCAGCTGCAAGATATGGAACCCATTCATCACTAAAGAACCTAAGAAATACTTTCTACAATGAATAATATCAGATGTCTATTTTCAATTCCTATAAAGAATATAGGTTTTAACACACTATTATAATCTAATAAATTATCAGAGCGCTATTGAAACTTTGATGTTGTCATCACTTCTCACGAAAACGAAGCAAGAACCCTGAAGAAAATCATAGAAAAGATATTTATCCCAGTGATAGAACTAGAAGTAGAAAATGTAAGATGCCAAATTTATATCTTGAGTTTGACTCTATACCAATTTCAAAATAACGCTCAGAAAATTAATCGAGAAAACCTTAGCTGCAGCTATATATTTTAGAATAAGGATGTGCATTCAAAATTCTATTCAAAAAAATAATATGATAATATTAAATAATATTAACACCATGAAACAACATCGATACACATAACTAATCACTTAAAACTTAAAAGTAGAGTAAGTATTTGGCATAACAAAAATAATATGCAAGGACAAAACAAAATCAATGAAAGTTTGCGATCATAGTAATCTTTTGGCATGGTTTTAAACTGGTAGAATACAATAAGACATGCAGTCAGCCCACAATATCAGTAGTCTGCACAAAGAGATTTAACAATTCCATGCAAGTTGAAATATTAACAGAATCAACAATAGACATAAGCTTAACCACTAGAATGTTATCTTTCTACTCGCACATTTGCTTATTTTAACAAAATCATTGCTAACAAACACATAATATGCACACACAAACACAAAATCACATACTAGTATGGATTAATCTTACATATATCGTGTCAGCAAAAATACTGTGGAGTGTCGGCGAATATATTGTGGAGGGTCAAGAATATAACTTATCACTATTGTCTGGAATAATATTGGAAAATATCATAAAACTTTAAAAAAAAATGCAAAAATAGTCAAAATTTTGAACTTTTTAAACACCTAAACCAACAACATGAAAAAAAAAATGATATATAAGATGTATTCAATGTCAAGTGATATATCACACATCAATACTGAATTCTGATATCTGTCCAAAGTCTTGACAAGATGATACAAACTCACATCTAAACAAAAAAAAAATGTATTTCATGAGATGAATTGTCACAAGGCATCTAAACACTACAGTGATAAATGCACTAAGGCATCGATTCCCTCTTCCCTTTTTATGGGCAGAGGTCCTCGCTCTTCCTCTAGAAGAGGTAGTTGCATGGGTTAGGACTAAGCCTAAGGTGGATGGTGCAGCTGTTGGGGCCAAGGTCTAAGGTGTTCAGGCTATGGTTGAATCCAAACTGAGACGTCTTCTCCTAGTTGCCTCTGTGGAGGTGGTGGCTGCAACGCACTCTCAATCTCCTCCAATGTGTCTCGACTAGAAGTGGGACATCCTCCATCGATCCCCTTCTTCCTGTTGGAAATACTGAGAGGGGGAGTGAATCAGTGTTTCTTTTCAATTGTTATTTTTACCAATTAAAATCACTTATAATTAGAACACAAAATGAACACTGATAGAATAATAATTTTATTAATCAATGACTAGGACTCGAATCCTCTTTACAATCAATCACGTACAATAATAATTACGGCTCCAACCCTAGACGAAGACACCAATCTCTAATCCACCAAGCTCCGCCCTGTATTTTGCCAAGCACCGACTTGGACTTCATGAGGCTCCAACCCTATCTTCCAAGGTTCCAACCCTATCTCTAGTACAGGCTCCAACCTGGTCTTCTTGAGGACTCCTATTCTCTAGCGCTCCAACCCACAACTTCAATTCATCAAGATGGATTCTATGATTCTTCACGGCTCCCAATATCTTCTGCAACAAGCCCTGACAATATCTTCACCTTCAGCACTGCCCTCAAATAATCTCCAAGGCACTTAGCTCATCAATGAAAACTTTGTCTTCACATGAAGGTGTCACCACAGCTCTTCATGGTACCCAAATCTCCAAGGTCACCTCATGATGACATCAGTAATGCATCATGGTCTCCAATAATGTCTTCAATCGGCTTCTAGAAATCTTCAAAGTGTCTTTAATATGTTGTCCCAAGAACTCTCCAAGAGTTCCAAATACTTCACTGCTCCAAGGGTCAACTGCTGATCTTCAAAACTATCTCTGATAAATTGCTTAAGAAGTCTATCTTAGGTCTTCAACGGTGTTTAAACACTGCTACAAACTCCAAGATATCTTCAAATTGTCTTCAAGGATGCTCCAAGGAGTTCATCATAAATTATTTTCAAAGTATGCCTCCAATAAGGATTTGCAACAAGGATGAGATGAAGACTCCAAAGTCGAATACTTCTTCACAAAGCCTCTATAGATCTTCCAGGATGTCTTCAATGCTACTTCTTCAAATGTCTAATACTAAACTACCCAATAAAGTCTGCAAAATATTCAATAGTGCATAAGGAAGTTTGCTACTCAGAGGTGTGTTTTGTTTCCCTTCAATCCAAGATTCTTAATCAAGATCCCGACAGCCCTTGATCAAAATTTGTTGTCAATCGTTAAGGTCTGCTCCAAGTTTAGTAGGTCTGCTACAAGGCTCTTTTAAGAAATTTCAAAGACAGTTCCTCAAGTCTGCTCTTGAAAGTGTTACTATGATGCTCCAAAAGACGCCAAGAGTATCCACAAGGGAGCAGCTCCAAAAGTCTGAAATACTATACCGCACAGTTCAAGATATGCCACAGTTATGACTGTCACAGTGGATACACCACAAGTCTGAATTGCTTCAGTCACCCATATGCGAAAATTACAGACTATAAGCCTTAAAAATTGAGCTCCTTCTGCCAGGTTTGAGCCTCATTTAACACGTCTGACCTCTAACAATATGCCACACATCTAGCACAGGGTCTGAGCTAGGTGACAGTAATATGGACCGAGGTGTAGGCTTTTGCAACCAAGTTTAGGTAGGCTATTCCACAGTTTCCAAACACAGATCTGAGCCTGGTTCCCTTCCACAGATCTGAAACTGAAGCTTATCTTCACTGTAGAGATGACCCAACACCACTCTGCAATCCGAGGTCAACACAGGAGCCTTTTAAAAACAGAATTAATCCAATATAAATCTCTTCTAATTCTCCTCGGCCTCCTATCTTCTTCTGCCCTCTATATATATGATCTTCACCGAAATTTATCTCTAAAATTTGCACCAAACTGGATGAGCTAAACGAATAGGTTCAGACTTGTATTTATAGTCATTGGAGTGTTCTGAACAGTCATGTCTCTTCAAAAGAGTCGACATCACCATGGGAAGCCGACTTGAATTTTTCATTTATTATGTAAATTTTATTTTTAGGTCGACCTATGTGCCAATATTGTCTAAAGTCGCCTTTATTGGTTTATTGCACAGTGCCCCATCTACAATATTGTTGTACTGTGAGGAGTATGAAGAGGAATCAGTTCCACCTATACACATCTCTACCGTGGCCACTGAATTAGAATCATGTTCCTAAACACTTAACACATAAGAATTGTCTAGTGTTTAAATTTAATTGGTTCTGGAGGTCTTTGATTGTCTGGCAACCCCTTTCATGGATAATCAACAAAGAACTTCCCCTCTGAGTAGTTGCGTATCTCCATAACTAGATGTCAAGTTTATAAGTATTTTCAAACTCTTTCTTTTTTGAGAGAATCAAGCTTTTGTGACTCAATTCAAACAACATCCATAGCATTTTCACCAATACAATGTTTTAGGGTCTCTTTGTTGTAGACCTAGGATTTCTTTCATAGGTGATCATTCAATATTTGGAATGCTTCAATGATTTTAGGGCTTTGTTATCTTTTTTTATTCATCATTAGAGTAGGGCATCATACTAGGCCTGACATCATAAGGCTTCATCTTAGGGTTTCATGGTCACCTTCCATTATGCCACTAATTGCATATAAGACTTCTAGGTCATATTAGGGCATCACACAGTGAGGACTTCATGTATGCATTTATGGCATCTTGACATTTCAACAAGAAGGTTTGTCACAAATTCACTTAGATCATTAAGGCATGGACTAGGGTTTGCATGAGGTTAGGGTTACAAGGGTTATTTATGTATCGCAAGAATATTTCTCTATGAAAGATATGTTGCTCCCCTGTCATGGAAATGGATGAGGTAGATGATCAGCGAACTCCCCCTGCCTGCATAAATTCCTCTAGCTCTTCTTTTTGCTCAAGACAAGAAAGATTTGTTGCCTTGTGATCAAATGGAAGAGATCTTCAACAATGGATGTGTAGTGAATACACAATGTCATGATTGTCCATGTGTGACTCATCAAGGGTTTCATAGGGCTATGCACGAATAGCTGATGCAAGAATAGTTAAGAATCATAAGCTCCCCTAACAATATGCATGATCTCCTTTTTGGCAAAGTTTCATCATCAAAACTTGGAATATCATATCTGCCAAAGATGCATTCATCAAATCAACAACAGGTGTTGTTGGCTTGAGTGTTCAAGAGACTTTCGGATCCAATTTTCTTCCTTCTCCATACTTGTGTATCTTTCTTTTCTGGCTTGGTAGTCATGGTTTTAGCTTGTTTAGGTTCCCAAGTCAAGTTACAATCACAAGCCATATGTCCAATGTTATGACATTTGAAGCACTACATCTTGTTCATAAATGAGGAATCATGACTTGCAAAGTTTCTTCTAGGGAGCTAATGGGGCTCATTATATTTGTCCTTGTGGTATGCCCTACAATCCTTTGCCATGTGCCCAAAATTTGTACAATAATAGCAATAACCAAAAAATATACTTTGGTACCTGGAGGATGGAGATTGCCTTAATGTACTTCCAAATTCATTATGTCTTGGTATCCTTTGATGATATTCATTGCCTCTTGTATCCTTGATACCTTTTGCATAGTATTACCTTGATGTACTTCTAAGGTCATTTTTCCTTAAAATCCTTTGGTCAAATTTATTGCTTTTGCATTCTTGAGTCTTGACACCATCTGCAAATCTTCTTGGAGTAGGGTTTCTTCCAATGTCATCTTGACTCTTCTCCTTGCCTTTGCTGGAACTGGGAGCATAAACATTTCTTCCAATCTTTTCCACATCCTTTTTGTTTGAAGCATTAGGGTTTGCATCATTTTTTCTTGAGGGTTCGCCTACATAACCAAGACCTGATTTATCAAGGGGGGACCTTTGATGACTTAGGATGTCATCTAGGGTTTGAGAACTCTTCAAGTTCTTATTCAGCTAGTCAACTTCCTTTTTAAGAAAGAATTTCTCCTTTCAACTTTTCAAAATCTTCATCTTTCATAACTAGTTGGTTCTTCATTTCTTCCATCATCGTTGTTACTTCATGTGTTTCGATTTTTAGAGAAATGACACTGATTTTAGTAGGAAAATCTCTTCATCATTTTCTTTTAGTTGACATGCCATAGCATTTTTATCTTTTTCAGCTTCATCAACTTGTCCCTCTAGGAGTGCCAAAGCTTCCATTATCATTTCAGCTCCATGTGCTTGTTTAATTGCTTCTTCCAACTGAGATTTAAGGGAGGAGATCTCTTCCTTTTATTGACCAATTTTCGCTTCAAGTTTGTTCCAGACCTCGTGTCTTTGTTCAAGATGGCTTGATAAAGTGTCTTCCCTTTTCTTTGCTTTATCCAATTGATTTGTCGTGGATATGACTTCTTCATGATGCCTTTTCTTGTTTTCATGATATTCCTCCTTTAGCTTGGTGAGCTCCTCATCTCTTTCTTGTACCTGAAGCTTGAATAGGTCAAGTTCCTTCCTTGTCTTGTCAAGGTTATGGTCATCATCTCGTGCTTGCTTCTTGAGCTCCTCATTTTCCTTTTCTAAACTGCTTATCTCTTCAAGGGCAGCTACAAGTTTTGCCATTAGATCTTCTGTGAAGTCCTCTTCATTTTCTTCATCTTCTAGGTCTTCTTTAGTCTTGATGTCTTCTCTCGTATTTCCAGCTTCCTTAATGGGTTCTGGATTTCCTTCTTGATTTCCACCATCTTCTTGACTAGAGGTCATGGTCAATGCTCCTTTAGAGTGAAGATCTTGAAGTTTGTCCCACATACCTTTTGCGATGAACATTTATCCTCTTTGGCCTTTATAGCATCTGGTAGCCCACTCAAGATTGTTTTTCTCGCTCTTGCACTATATTCCTTGGATTCTTCTTCCATCGTGCTTTCAATAATCACTGATTCCCAGACTTCAAAGCCTTGAGCCATTAAAAAATTCTTCATTCTTGCCTTCCATATATCAAAGTTTCCATTGAACAATGGAGATTTCCCAATTTGATTGTCTTCAGTTTTCATGGTTGAGGAAGAGACATTTTTAGAAGGAATGGAGGCTTTCTTCCTTGGCTTTTCCATTTGTGTTCTAAGGATCAACCTTCAAGTTGTTAGGCTTATGAGTGAAGGTACTGCCTCTAAAACCAATTGTTGGAAACACTGAGGGGAGGTGAAACATTATTTCTTTTCAATTGTTATTTTTCCTAGTTAAGATCACTTATAATTAGAACACAAAATGAACAATGATAGAATAATAATTTTATTAATCAATGACGAGGACTCCAATACTCTTTACAATCAATCAAGTACAATAATAATTAGGGCTCGAACCCTATATGAAGACACCAATCTCCAATCCACTAGGCTCCAACTTGTATTTTTCCAAGCACCGACTTGGACTTCACGAGGCTCCAACCCTATCTTCCAAGGCTCCAACCTTGTCACTATGAGGCACCAACCTCTAGGGCTCCAACCTGGTCTTCTTGACGACTCCTATCCTCTAGGGATCCAACCCACAACTTCAATTCCTCAAGATGGATTCAATGATTCTTCACAGCTCCCAATATCTTCTGCAACGAGACCTGACAATATCTTCACCTTCAACACTGCCCTCAAATGATCTCCAAGGCACTTAGCTCATCAATGACAACTTTGTCTTCACATGAAGGTGTCACCACAGCTCTTCATGGTACCCAAACAAAATCTCCAAGGTCACCTCATGATGACATCAGTAATGCATCATGGTCTCCAATAATGTCTTCAATAGGCTTCTAGAAATATTCAAAGTGTCTTTAATATGTTGTCCCAAGAACTCTCCAAGAGTTCCAAATACTTCACTGCTCCAATGCTCAACTGTTGATCTTCAAAATGATCTCTGATAAACTGCATAAGAAATATATCTTAGGTCTTCAAAGGTGTTCAAACATTGCTACAAATTCCCAACGAAGGTTTGCAACTCATGACTTTGGGAATGTTGCAACAAGACAGATATCTTCAAATTGTCTTCAAGGGTGCTCCAAGGAGTTCCTCATAAATTATTTTCAAAGTGTGCCTCCAATAAGGATTTGCAACAAGGATGAGATGAAGACTCCAAAGTCAAATACTTCTTCACAAAGGCTCTATAGATCTTCCAGGATGCCTTCAATGCTACTTCTTCAAATGTCTACTACTAAACTGCCCAATAAAGTCAGCAAAATATTCAATAGTGCATAAGGAAGTCTGCTACTCAAAGGTTTGTTTTTTTGCCCTTCAATCCAAGATTCTTAGTCAAGATCCCAATAGTCCTTGATCAAAATTTGTTGTCAATTGGTAAGGTCTGCTCCAAGTTTAGTAGATCTGCTACAAGGCTCTTTTAAGAAATTTCAAAGACAGTTCCTCAAGACTTCTCTTGAAAGTGTTACTATGATGCTCCAAAAGATGCCAAGAGTGTCCACAAGGGAGCAGCTCCAAAATTCTGAAATACTATACCGCACAGTTCAAGATATGCCACAATTCTGACTGTGGTATCTCCTCAGCAGTAGGCCTCTCAGCCTTCGCCCTCCATTGACTCATGGTATCAATCATGTACAATGAAGTGGCATTTGTGTCAAGTGTTTTGTCAATCTACTTCACCCATAGCCAAAGATTGTAGTACACATATACCGTGTCATTATGGCAATGGACATCTAATCTGTAAGAGGGCCATATTGTAATTAGAGGATGTAATACACATAGACCATGTCATTATGGTGATGGAAATCTAATACGTATGACGGCCATGCTGTAATTAGAGAATAACAATCATTAATTAAAAAATATAATGAAATTAATAAGAATTAAAGATTTGGTTTGGACATTTCTAACAGGTTACACTTCTTCGAAAGACAATGAATTATATCTCCATCGAAATAGATAGAAAGGAAAGATACTGAAACTTGGAAGATTGAAATAAATTGTACTTGAAACTTAGTTGGCATCCAAGTGGTCCTATCTTGGACAGCCATGTCATAACCAAATGTCCCAGTAGCCAACCTATATATCTCCATTTGTTTGGAAATCTCCAAGAATTCAGCAGTGATCAACGCCATCATTTAAACACATTGCAGGAATCCATCCATAATCTCAACAACAAATCTAAAACCACAACAGTAAGCGAACATGGGATTTAGATAGAGCCTTGCTACTGCATGGCATGATAGAGAGTATTCTTCCATCGCTCATCAATCATACTCTATATCTGGGCTCATTAGTTGAATCCCTCCTCCCCCTTGTTCTCATGTAGTTTTGATCTAAGTCACAAGACACAATGTCATAGGACACAAAGAAACTAGTGTCCAACATGAGACACAACAACCCTTGAAACAGGATACAAAGAAAACACACACACACAATTTATACATATTAAAAAATTACAACTTACACAAAAAAAATGAAATATAGACATAAAGATTCAAATTTGTTAGAAACTAGAACATTTACATGATACAAATTCAATCATACTAGTTACTACATAGTAGTACTACATTAATGATAATCAAAAGACAAACACACAAGATAACAGAACCATAAATTGATGTTGTCTCATTAAGTCATTAAAATCAAAAACTATTACATAGATCCAGAGTTGCTATTACTATAGGAAGGAATGCCAAAGGAAAATAGAAAAAAGGGTAGATACTATAACCATAGATGGAAGAATCTCATACCGCGCGAATATCAAAGTTCTCCTCCATGTCAGAATCATCAAAATCAGAATCACTACAACTACTCTCTTCTACATCCTCCTCTTCTATATCCAATCCAATATGTGCATCTACTGGTGTGGAGGGTGACCCCTCAAGAGGATAAGCATCATCAAAAGTAATTGGCTCTAGCACTAGATCATTAAGATCCAAGTTGGCTAATTCCAACTCAACACTATTGTCCAAAACCATATCATCAAAAAATATATCCCCCGTCTTTGTATTTTCCTTCAACCACTCCTCCCTCTACATGTAATAAGATGTAGGTTGGCGAGCATACATCATTTTATATACCTTGGACTACTCAATCCTACTCTCCTTCAAATTGTAGAAATTCCCATATGTGCTCTAATTCCTCTTTCAACAAGAGGATGAACCTAAGAGAGGAGCCTCATGGCTAATGGTTGTCAGAAAAACAGCCAATCTAGTTGACAAATCCACCTGCCAAGCACTTGGAATCCCTTCAAAGTTGCAATAAACCTTTCAACTACACACCAACACACCTTAGAGCTACAACATGCAAGAAAAAAAAATGAAAAAATGAGCATATCACCTTTTTAGTGACCCATGGTCTCGTTTTCACATGACGCGTATCCTAAAATAGGGACACAAATAGGGCATGTTTTGGACACGCGTTTGGCACGTGTCATGTGCACAAGACACGTGTCTTATCATATTTGTGTCCAACACAAAGGATACAAACATAGGACACTTGTCCTATCCTTTGTCACTGGGTTCGGCGAACTTAATGCTTGAAGTTCAAAATTCGCCAAATTTGAACAAATTCGAATTTGTTCGCCGAACATGAAGGCGAACACGAACATGAACTTGAACACGAATTTCAAGCCGAACATCAACGAATTTTTTTTGAAATTCGAGTAAATATTCGATTTTGTTCATTTAGCTGTTAGGTTTTGTTGTTTTAGATTTTGTTAAGTTTAGTTGTTAGGCTTGTTTTAGCAAGTAGACAGAGAGAGAAGGGATTTGCCTTTTTGTTTGATTTATTATGCTTTTCTTACTGTTATGGTGGTTTTTTTCTGCAGAAAGGGATGCTAAATTTATGACCTTTTTCATGCACATTTTTGGATTAACTTCATTTAATGAACGCATTCCAAATGGGTGAGATCACATGTAGAATTAGATGAAGAAAAGTCATTCTCGAATCTCAACTTTGCTCCAAATTTCAAATTTGGATTTGAGTTGCAAGCATAAATCTAGTAGCAGGGGGAAAAATGATCAGTGCCATTCAAAGATCTTCATTCTTCTCTAGCATCTTAAAGTTTATATATTTTGTTCGTTTAGCTGAATTTGATATTCTTATGGGTGCTAGACTCTAGTAGCTACTGCTAATGTTTATGATGAATTTCTCACCTTGTTTACTATGTATGGAAAACTGAAGTTGGTTCTTTATTGGCAATTTGGCACTCGCTTTCATGGTTTATATGTGGAAATGATGTAAATGTTTGAGCAATAATCCTATGTGTTTGCAATGTGCATTATGCACTTTGAAAATTGACATGCTTATTTATTTATGTGCATCATATTTATCTTTCAACATGCTTAAAATTGTTATATATATATATATATATATATATATATATATATATATATATTTTTTTTTTTTTTTTTTTTTTTCAAATTTTTATATGTCGAATTTTATGCCGAACTTTATTCGAATTTCAACGTCGTCGAACTCGAACACGAACACGAACCTGGTGACTTAGGTCCTATCATATAGAAGTCTAACATGAAGGCCTTAAGGGCATGTTTTGTTACTTAGGTACCAGTGTATAGCTTCCTTGGCCCTATCCATGGCTTCATACAAGTAGCCCATTGCAAGCTTATCACCATGAAAAATATGAAGAACCTTTACCAAAGGCTCACTAATGACACACACCTCTCACACTCCCATCCAAAACTCTAATCATGTCTCACAAGTGACTCCCACGTCAAAGATCCCAAATTTGTCAAATACTTCTTGTGAGAACTTTTCAAATTTGCAAGAGTCACTTTTAGTGAGTATCGCTTATCATCCTCAAACAGATGGATGAACAAAGATCCTCAATAAGTGCTCGGAAGGATATATTTGGGATGAACGCAAGGGATAACCAAGGAAAATGGGTAAGGTGGTTGCATATTACAAAGCATTGGTATAATACTAGCTATCTCTCTTCCACCAAAATGAACATCGTTAAAGGCTATGAACCCCCATCGCCTAAGCACTAAATAACTCAAAATGTTAGCTAACACTCTATAGGAAAATGCAAAGCGTCTTGAGGAACCTCCAGTACAACTTGTCCATGGCAATGAACTGCATGAACCAAAAAGTTGATCAACACTACTTCAAAAGATAATTTATAGTTGGAGATACGGCCTCTATTTGACTACAACTATATAAACAAACAATTTGTCCACAACAAGGTAAGAATAAGCTTCAACCAAGGTTCTCATTAGAGAAATTTTGAGGTCTAAAATGGGCCTCTTAAGGAATATTATAAAATAATAGTGGAAATAATAAAATAAGATTACATTACCTCATTAAATTTTGGAGGGAAAAAAAAAACTAATTTTTCAACTTGTATTTCAACTTATCTCCCTATGATTTTATTCAAATTTCGAGTGAGATCACTCATTGGATGCAAAATTATATTCCGCATCCAACGAGTGCTCCCGCTTGAAATTTGAGTAAAATCGTAGGGATATAAGTTGAAAAAACGAGTTGAAAAAATAGTTTTTTTTACTCCAAAAATGGTGAATCATCCCCCATGGTTGACATCATCCTATTGAATCTTATTGGTTCAAATAAAGTTTATTCTTGTTGTACATTTTTTTTTTAAGCCCATTTTTTACCTCAAAGTTTCTCTAATGATGAGCCCAAATATAATGTGGAAAAAGTGGGGGATGTTACCCAAAAAATCGGCATTCCTAACCAAAGGAGATTTTGTGATTTATTCGAAGAAAAATGATCCCACCTTAAAGGCATTATATGCTACGAACCACCATCGCCTAAGCACCAAATAAATCTAAATGTTAGCTAACACTCTATAGTAAATGCAAAGCATCTTCAACATCCTCAATTACAACTTGTCCATGGTAGTGAACCGCATTAAACAACAAGTTGATCAACACCGCTTCAAAATATTGAAAAATGTAACTAGGTTCGATCTTCATAATGTATGAGTCATTATGTAATGTACTTGTCAAAAGAATTTTTATAATTGTTACAATGACTTATTAAAGCATGGGTTTCATGCTTGGGTCATCATTTTTTATTAGTCAAAGTCTCCATTGTGGACTCCTAGGATTACTATTAAGCCATAGAGTCATTGTACATTTTATGAGACCCTTCTTGGACTTTTGAATCATGTAAAAAGAACTATTTTTTAGTCAAAAATGAATTATGTCACCTCCACACCAAGTCGGCCTCAAACTGGGCAATTCGACCTCACCAGAAGCCTATATATTGAAGCAGATTGAATTCATTTGGACACACTCTCACAAGTTCAATATCCTAGAAAGAGCTGGAAAAAAGTGCGAAGTTGAAGAAAGAGGCTAAAAGGAGTGTGAAGTTGGCAAAGAAGGAAGGGAAGGACAAAATCCAAGTTTTGGGTTGTCTCTCTCATGTGGGCTACTTTAGGAGATCGAAGTCTCTTTGTCAAATCGAAGTTGCTACTGCTCCCAGTTATTGTCAGTTGCTGCCAAGTTGAAGTTGTTGAGTTGAAGTGTTGCTGTTGCATAAATCGAGGTGTTGCCACAAGGTCGAAGGTTTGGATCAAAGCTACTAGAAGAGAAGGTTGACTTGGTGTGGAGGAGGTTTGTGTCTAGGTTGAAGAGTCTCAGGAAAAACTATTGAAGGAAGATATTTTGACTGGGTTTTCCCCTAGATAAGGGTTTTGCCCTGGCAGAGTGCCTACATCTTGTGTCTTGTGTTTTTGTGACATTCATACATACATAATTTGGTAATTGCTTGATGAAAGATAATATAATAAATAAGTAAAAGAAGCCAACATAATTCACAAGTAGTTATGAGACAACAAAAGCTATATTGTTAGAGGTCTAGGATCAACATCTTTGAAGCTGGAGAATGGAGCTAAGCTACATCTCAACAATATACTATATGTTCCAGGGTTGAAAAACAATTTTCTTTCTTTTGGTTTTTAAGTTCCTGTGGTTATCATTTTTTGAAGAGCTTCCCGATTCCACAGTATTAAGGAACAATTGTCGACATTTCGAATCCCAATGGGGATCCATCTTCAGAACAATTGAATGAAGAATTGGAAGAAGGGATTTTAGGCCATTAATAGTGAAGAGGGAAATGACAAGAGCCGACCAGAGTTATTAATTTTTATTTTATATAAATTTTATTTTATTATTTAATTTAATTCCAAAAAAAAAGGGGGATAGAATTGCTTTTGTTGATGGAAAAGTTTTGGTTTGGGGAAAAGATTTAAGTATCGATAAAGCTAGGGTTATTGGAGTTCATGAAGGAAGCTTATAGAGTCATTACACCATCTCCTCAAGCTTTGGTTCATAACTTCATATGGAAATCAATCCCATTGAGCTATGGCATAGGAGATATGGTCATCTACATTACAGGTCATTACTACTCTTAATCAGTTGGTTCATGGCATCCCCAATATCAAAGAAGATCATGAAGGAGTGTGCAAGGGATGCTCTTTGGGTAAACACACAAGAAAACCATTTCCAAATAGTGAAACAAGGTCTAATGAAATATTCATTAGACCTCATTCATTCTTATGTGTGTGGACCCATGTCTGAAAAATCACTTGGAGGTCATCTTTACTATGTAACATTCATAGATGATCATTCTAGAAAGACATGGCTCTACCTTCTCAAGAAAAATGATGAATTATTTGAGAAGTTCAAGGAGTTTAGGTCTGAAGTGGAAACCCTAACCGAAAGAAGAATAAAGACTCTAAGATCCGACAATGGTGGGGAATACACTTCTAAAGAATTGATTGCATATTATAAAAAGGAAGGAATTAAGAGGGAGCTCATTGTTCCTTACTATCCCGAAAAAAATGGAGTGGTTGAGAGAAAGAACAAGTCAATTGAAGAAGGTATTCGAACAATGCTCCTTGATCAAGACTTACCAAAATTCTTACGGGGAGAAGTAGCAATGACAACGGTATACATTCAAAATAGAAGTCCTCATAGAACTCTTGAGAACATGACACCTAAGGAAGCATTCACAAGAAAGAAGTCGAGTGTGGATCATCTTTGAATCTTTGGGAGTCCTGCCTACATCCACGTTCCCAAAGACAAGCGAAAGAAGTTAGATTCTACAAGCATCAAAGTAATCTTCGTTGGCTATAGTCTCTCTTCAAAAGCATAAAGAATCTACATCAAGGAAGGAAGACATTGAAGTAAGCAATTTGTTATATTTGATGACAATTATGCCTACAAAAGATCCAAGGATATCCCTATAGATTCCGGTGACGAAGATATACCTATATTCGAAGAAGAAGAAATACACCACAACAATCCCACTATAATTCAAGAAGAAGAAGAAGGACTAAGTGAGCCTATTCAACCTGTGATCATACCAACCACTAGGAAAAGGCCAAATTGATTAAAAGCCACTCTTGAATATGCCGAAGGACATGGAGATGCGAAAGGAACCTTTAGAGAAAGCGAAAGGTCGAAGAGATATTCTAGATATGCTGCATATATGACAAAATTGATTGAAGATGAACCATCTACATTTGAAGACGTTGCTCATCAAGAAGTTTGGAAGAAGGCAATGTGAGAAGAATATCAGTCCATCATGAAGAATGGGGTTTGGGAAATCGTTCCTAGACCTAGTGAAAAACCAGTTGTCACCTCTAAATGGATCTATAAGATCAAGCATGTTGTTGATGTAAGTATAAGACAAATACAAGGCCAGATTTGTTGCAAGGGGTTTCTCTCAAAAGGAAGGCATAGATTATGAAGAAACCTTTGCACCCACTACAAGGTATACTACCATTAGATCCTTGGTTTCATTGGCTGCTACAATGGGATGGAATATCCAACAAATGGATGTGAAGACAGCATTTCTGAATGGGACCTGTTGGTGTTGGAATCAACACTTGGACTGCATCAAGCACCTGACCAGACACATATTAAGCTCTAAGAGCTATTCTTATGATTTGATTGGGTTTTTTGGAAAGTGGTTGGATCTCAAGCACTCTGAAAGGAATGTTGAACAAATAAAAAAGCTCTGACACATATGAGGGCACTAGTGTATGATGTAGCAAAATTGAGTTTGTAGCCTGATGGTTAGAAGAATGGAAGAAAGACAGTGGGTCTGTAGGACAAAAATCCACTGCTGGGAGGAAAATGACACAAATTCCAAATCTGAAATGTATAGTGAACGAATGCTTTTAAAAGACTTACATAAATCTCACTTTACATTTAAAGAATTCCATTACAAGGATGCTTCTGACTAATATCACCTCATGAATCAGGAATTCTTGGTGAATCAAGACTGACAAAAACAGATTAACATGCATGCTTGATCAAAAGACTTACAAAAACATGAAACAGGGTTTAATTCCACCTCAAGGAACGCTTATGAACAATCTTCAATTCTGAATCAGGAAAGCTTGGAACAAGACTTACAAAAACAGAACCATATGACTTGGAGATTCACAAGACTAATAAAAACATAAGATAGAATTTTTATGATAAATCTGGAAAGAAAGATATGAGATATGGAAAAACAAGAGAAAAACAAATACACACACCATATGATTTGTGAATCCTCAAGAAAGTAATCTGAAATGTATTATGTGTTCAACAATACACAGCTTCAGGAATAGCATGACGATCAGCAACAGGGCCAGGGAACTAGGCCGTGTGCCACCAACCATCTCCCCTTTTTCATTTTATTACATAAAACTCAACTCTTAAATAGAGTTGCATCCACTTCAATATCGCACTTCTCAAGGTTTAAGGTTTATCGCACATCGCAAGGTTTGGGATCGAGGAAAAGAGGTAAGTGCTAAAAACTGCGAAGTGTGATGGGCGATGACAGAGGGCGATGTGGCGAGAAGGGTCCCACTTGATATCGCAATCAGGAAAAAGGAAAGGCAGAAGCGAATGGGAAATATGAGTAATGTTGTGATTTTGTGATGTGAAAAGGCAATGGGGTAGGCCCCATTGAAGGCTTTTAAAAGCGGAAAGTGAATATTTCGAAGTCGTGGTAATATAATAAAAGACACCCGAATCATAATAAAAAGGTTTATAACGCATTCAAGACGTATCAAAGGGCAATATGGGTCCCACCATTATCGCATCGGGTAATTTATGAAGTGGCAAGTGAGGGTGGCAAGGATTTTTTGCGATATGCCAATTGCGAAACAGCGATAGCGATAAGTGATTTGTGTGTGCGGTAAGTGATATCACATATATAATATATGATATATTTAAAAGGTTTGTTGTGGAGTGTGTGGAGCTGTTTTTTAACTATAAAAATTGAATTTTAATAGTTAAAAAGGGGTTTCGAAAGAAATGAATCATAAGGAGCTAGAGGCCAAAAAAATGACAGAGAGGGTAGCTTTGAAAAGAATCAAAACCAGTGCTAACAGGACCATTGATGAGGAAGTATACATTGAACAACCCGAAGGCTTTGAGGTAAATAATAGAGACACTCATGTTTGTCGACTCAAGAAGGGCCTATATGATTTGAAGCAAGCACCTAGGGCATAGTAAGAATGGATGCATACTTTCTAAGAATCGGGTTCGTGAAGAGTATTGTTGATTCAAATCTCCACATCAAGGTTGAGGATAATGAGTCAGACATTATTCTACTATATGTGGATGATCTATTCACCACTGGTGTGGAGCAAAACCAGTGCTAACAGGACCATTGATGAGGAAGTAAACATTGAACAACCCGAAGGCTTTGAGGTAAATAATAGAGACATTCATGTTTGTCGACTCAAGAAGGGCCTATATGGTTTGAAGCAAGCACCTAGGGCATAGTAAGAATGGATGCATACTCTCTAAGAATCAGGTTCATGAAGAGTATTGTTGATTCAAATCTCCACATCAAGGTTGAGGATAATGAGTCAGACATTATTCTACTATATGTGGATGATCTATTCACCACTGGTGTGGAGCAAAGAATTCAAGAATGCAAGAAGTTGTCGGAAGCTAAATTTGAGTTGAAGGATCTAGGACTAATGCACTATTACCTGGGTCTGGAAGTATGGCATAAACCTGGGGAGATATATTTGGGGCAAGGAAAGTATATGATCAAATTGTTGCAAAATTTTGGGATGATGGATTCCAAGCCCATGACTACTCCTATGATCACCAATCTCAAGAAGTTGAGGAGCCCTGACTCAAGTCTTATAGACCTACCTCCTATTGTAAGTTAGTGGGTTCTCTTATGTATTTGGTAAATACTAGGCCAGATATATGTTTCGTTAGTGAACATTCTTAGTCAGTTTCAGTTGGAGCCTCGTCACAGTCACTGGATAGTTGCCAAGCATATATTGAGATATCTTCGTGGCACTATACATCACTGCCTAAAATATGATAGCAAGGAAGTCAAGTTGATTGGCTTCACATATTCTGATTGGGGTGGCAGTGAGACTAAAGGAAGAAGCACTACAGGTGGGTGCTTTAGTTTGGGATCTTCCATGATCTCGGGGATGAGTAGAAAGCAAGATCTTGTTGGTTTGAGTAGAGTTGAGGCAGAATATGTGGCTACATGTGAAGTAGGAAAGGAGGTTGTATGGTTGAGGAAGCTTCTAGAAGCCTCTAGGTCCTACTATGATCAATTGTGACAATCAAAGTTGCATCAAGATCTCTGAAGATCCTGTGTTTCATTCTAGGACTAAGCATATCAACAATAAGTTCCGCTACATCTGGAACTTGGTGCAGGATGGGATCGTGAAGTTGGAGTATGTCCCGACAGACGATCAGGTAGTTGACATACTAACAAAGTCTCTTCCTAATAAGAAGTTTGAATATCTTAGAAACATGCTTGGTTTAATAGATATTGTTGATCTTGTTGATAAAAGTTTGGAAGAGAATTGTTTAGGCTTTGTGAGTGAAACATTGCTTGGGAGGACATCAAGTCGGCACTATGTGTTGATGTCTAGATCCCAAAGTAGGGAGGGTGGCATTGGTCTTAGAGCTCTGACCTTGGATACGCATCTGGATCCCTGGGTTGATCGTTAGTAAGTAAGCCCGATGGTACCTAGAGAAGGTGAAAGCTTTAGTCCATCTTAGTCCCACTCGGATAGATTGCTCTAGTCAGGAATCTAGTCCATGGCATTGTGGTGCCTAAACTATTGGGAGACCTTAGATAGATTTCCTTGGTCAAAAATCTAGTCCATGGCATTGCGGTGCCTAAACTATTGGGAGACCTTGGATAGATTGCCCTGGTCAGGAATCTATTCCATGGCATTGCGGTGCCTAAACTCTTCATAGTTCATATATTTTGAGATCTTCCTTGTACTTGTTATGAGTACCTCCCTAGTTAACAGTGAATGTTGAAAAATGTAACAAGGTTCGGTCTTCATAAATGTATTTGAGTCATTATGTAATGTACTTGTCAAAAGAATTTTTATAATTGTTACAATGACTTATTAAAGCATGGGTTTCATGCTTGGGTCATCATTTTTTATTAGTCAAAGTCCCCATTATGGACTCCTAGGATTAATATTGAGCCATTAGAGTCGTTGTACATTTTATGAGACCCTTCTTCGGCTTTTGAATCATGTAAAAAGAATTATTTTTGAGTCAAAAATGAATTATGCCACCTGCACACCAAGTCGGCCTCAAACTGGGCAATTTGACCTCATCAGAAGCCTATATATTGAAGCAGTTTGAATTCATTTGGACACACTCTCTCTCACAAGTTCGATATCCTAGAAAAAGCTGGAAAAAAGTGTAAAGTTGAAGGAGGCTAAAAGGAGTGCGAAGTTGGCAAAGAAGGGAAGGAAAAAAGTCGAAGTTTTGGGCTATCTATCTCTCTCTCGTGTGGGATACTTTAGGAGATCAAAGTCTCTTTTGTCAAATCGAATCTACTGTTGCTGCCAGTTGTTGGGTCAAAGTGTTGTTGCTGCATAGACCGAAGGGTTGCTACAAAGTCGAAGGTCTGGATCAAAGCTACTAGAAGAGAGGGTTGACTTGGTGTGGAGGAGGTTTGTGTCTAGGTTGAAGAGTCTCAGGAAAAACAATTGAAGGAAGAGATTTTGATTGGGTTTTCCCCTATATAGGGGCTTTGCCCAAACCTTAGGAGACCGAACCAAAGGATGTTGGGAATGTGGTTGAGGAGAAGGAAGAGCTTGTAGAACAAGTTGAACCCGAACCAAGCACATTACAAACATTGCAGGTTGAACCACACAAGGATGTTGCAGATGTGGAAGACGTCAAGGATGAACTTGATGAACAGGTTGGACCGAGGCCAAGCACATTGCAAGCATTAGTGATGGACAAGGATGGTGCAGATGTAGAGGAAGTCAAGGATGAACTTGATAACCAAGTTGGACCAAGACCGTGCACATTGCAAGCATCGAAGATGGATGATTCTCATGAGGATGTTATGAAGATGGAAGAGATGAAGGACGAACTTGTGACACAAGTTGAACCAAGACAAGACATATTGCAAGCATTGGTGGACGAACCACATGGAGATGTTGCAAATGTGGCCATGATCGAGGAGGAACTTGATGAGCAAGTGGTACCAGGATCGAACACATCAAAGGCATTGATGAGGATGGAGGACACTCACTTGAGGAGTCTTCATGGAGAGATGACTTGTGTTTCATGGAAGCATAAGGAGGATGGACAGTATATGGGGATGAGGAAGAAGATGACTTCTTTGCCAACACCATCGATGATTACTCCTTGGATGCCTACGATGAGACCTTGTACATTGATGGAACAAGGGACATGGAACGATACAAACCTTGTTGGGGCAATTTGTGCCCTTACACTTGATGGTTCAAATGCCCTGGACAAGGGTGGAACGTGATGACCTTTGTGATGGAAAGGGTCATGCTTAGCCACATAGAGTGGTAAGTGCCCGGCATGACCCATACACTACCTTGGTGGTAGGGCACATTGGTGGAGTAGACTTCTTCATGGCTTCAACCAAGAAGGACCTCTTGGCAGACCTTTAGTGGAGGAGCAGCTTGAAGGAAGTACTCACATATATATGATGGAGGTAGGAGTGACCGAGAGCACTTCACTTCGATATGTTGGGATATGATGATGATGAGAGTTGAGTTGAGTTCACTTGGATGAACACATGGGCAGCCAAAGTCATGGACATGGACTACATGGATATCTTCTATAGATGGACTGATGGGACGTTGTTCACCATGAACAACTTGGACATTGGTTGGATGAGCAACCTATGAGAAATTCATATGTTTTCAGAGTGAGAACTTGTAATGGCACTCATGGCCAATACAAGTAGACTTACCAACGCTTTGGATATGATGAGGCATAGGAGTTCATGATGGAGATGCCTTGGTGGTACACACTTTGGCATGGGCTTGAGTCTACTTGACTTAGCCACACTTCTTACTTTGATGATGCTTGGAGGATGAGACTACTTGCATACAAGTAGCACATGGATTAGCATCATGGACAGCATGTTGTGGATGAGATGGATACACTTCATGGACCCAAACATGGCACTTGGATGAGGCTCATTGTCATCTGCTCAGGGCAATGATGACCTCTAACTTATGAGCAGGCTATGGAGCGAGATGGGCACTTGATAGCAGGATGTTTTGGTAGTCGTGATGATGGGAGGAACATATGTTCTTGTGGAGGAGATGTTCGGTTGGATTAGCTACCCAACTTATCACCAACACAGGGGGATCCAGCACATGATTTCTTGCAGAATTGGAGACATGACCGAGGCATGTAGCAGATCAAGAGTGTTCACATCTGGATGCTATTCATATATTTATAGCAGAGTTGGAGACATGAACACGTTTGGAAGATGTTGGAGTCATCAACACTTTGCGACGGCAGTTGCGACGATACCGTGCACATGGGTGCAACGATAGTTCGTGTAGCAACACTTTGATGGCAGTTGCGACGATATTTCACACATGGAGTTGTGATGGACCGTGCGACGATGGGATGATGTTGTCAAGGGACGACAACGCTTTGAAGTGGAGGAGGATGTAAGGCCCCAAGACTTCATGGGCGCGTTCGGTGGAACGGGCGCGCCGATTGGGCGTTTGGACGAGTTCGGGCGTCGTGCGACGAAACAGGCGTAACGACGCACCGAAGAGGCACGGGCACGCACGTGTAGCGGAGGCGAGTCATGAGGGCGAGTTGGAGGAGAGGCGCGTCGCACTTGACCAACACGGCGTTGGCAAGACGCGTTTATACCACAACAGAGCGCCCCTTGGGCGAGCTAAGCCGACGGGCGAGTCGATGGGTCGGCCGACGTGTTGGGCGCGACCGACGCGACGCTTCGTGGGCGGATGACCAAACAGGTGGGTCGGCTCGGGTCAACCGAGCGACCCTCACTTCACCACGCGTTCATATATATTGGCGGACGTGTTGGAGAGTGGAGGCATCAACGAAAACAACGAACTTCATACGAAGGGCAGTCAAGGGTACAACAGCGAGTTTCCAATAACTCGTTGGGCGAAGAACGAAGACGAAACGGGAGTCGAGTCGAGTCGGGTCGTAGTCGGGCGAGTCGCACCGCAGACCACCGCAGCCGCACCGCAGGTTGGGCCGGGTCGGGTCGGGTTGGGTCGGGCGCAGCTGAACGACGAGCGGGTCGAGTCGGGTCGGTCTGGGCGCCTATGAACTGGACGGCCTAGCAGTAAAAATGCGATTCCGAGAGCGTCGGGAGTCGGATTGAGGTGCCGTAAATTGCAGAAGGTGCGTATTTCCGAGACGCATCCAACCATATGGGTGAGGGACGGATTGGACACACGGTTAGCTCAAGAAACGCTCTGCACTGATTTGGAGCAACGGTTGAGTGACTCGAGTGACCAGCACTTGGGCAGTTTTGGGTAGCACTCTGCAAATCATATGAATGTCTCATAGGCTGCTCATCCAACCAATGTCCAAGTTGCTCATGGTGAACAACGTCCCATCAGTCCATCTATAAAAGATATCCATGTAGTCCATGTCCATGACTTTGGTTGCCCATGTGTTCATCCAAGTGAACTCAACTCAACTCTCATCATCATCATGTCCCAACATATCGAAGTGAAGTGCTCTCGGTCACTCCTACCTCCATCATATATATGTGAGTACTTCCTTCAAGCTGCTCCTCCACTAAAGGTCTGCCAAGAGGTCCTTCTTGGTTGAAGCCATGAAGAAGTCTACTCCACCAATGTGCCCTACCACCAAGGTAGTGTATGGGTCATGCCGAGCACTTACCACTCTATGTGGCTAAGCATGACCCTTTCCATCACAAAGGTCATCACGTTCCACCCTTGTCCAGGGCATTTGAACCATCAAGTGTAAGGTCACAAATTGCCCCAACAAGGTTTGTATCATTCCATGTCCCTTGTTACATCAATGTACAAGGTCTCATCGTAGGCATCCAAGGAGTAATCATCCATGGTGTTGGCAAAGAAGTCATCTTCTTCCTCATCCCCATATACGGTCCATCCTCCTTATGCTTCCATGAAACACAAGTCATCTCTCCATGAAGACTCCTCAAGTGAGTGTCCTCCATCCTCATCAATGCCTTTGATGTGTTCGATCCTGGTACCACTTGCTCATCAAGTTCCTCCTCGATCATGGCCACATTTGCAACATCTCCATGTGGTTCGTCCACCAATGCTTGCAATGTGTCTTGTCTTGGTTCAACTTGTGTCACAAGTTCGTCCTTCATCTCTTCCATCTTCATAACATCCTCATGAGAATCATCCATCTTCGATGCTTGCAATGTGCACGGTCTTGGTCCAACTTGGTTATCAAGTTCATCCTTGACTTCCTCTACATCTGCACCATCCTTGTCCATCACTAATGCTTGCAATGTGCTTGGCCTCGGTCCAACCTGTTCATCAAGTTCATCCTTGACGTCTTCCACATCTGCAACATCCTTGTGTGGTTCAACCTGCAATGTTTGTAATGTGCTTGGTTCGAGTTCAACTTGTTCTACAAGCTCTTCCTTCTCCTCAACCACATTCCCAACATCCTTTGGTTCGGTCTCCTCAATGACTTTGTGATCTTCATACACATTCCTACATCTTGTGTCTTGTGTTTTTGTGATCTTCATACACATTCCTACATCTTGTGTCTTGTGTTTTTGTGATCTTCATACACATAATTTGGTAATTTCTTGATGAAAGATAATATAATAAAGTAAAAGAAGCCAACATAATTACAAGTAATTATCAAGAAAGAAGAAAGCAAAACCTAATCTACTGGCATTGATTTCTCAACACAAAAGATAATTCATAGTAGGAGATATGGTCTCTATTTGATTGTAGCTATATAAACAAAACAATTCATTGACAACAAGTTAAGAACAAGCTTCAACCAAGGCTCTGTGGCATGAATAGAGTGCGTGAAAAAGTGGGGGGGTGTTACCTACACAATCGACATTCCCAACCAAGGGAGATTACATGATGTCTTTGACGTCTCATGCTTAAAAAGAAAAGTCGAGCAACGAGCTTGTCACCAAAACAAATATTCCTCTCACTAATTAGGAAGGTAACCTCATATTGGAGCCTAAGGTCATTCCTAAGATCAAGGCAAGGAATCTTCAAAGTGTTGACAATGTAACTAGTTTCGGTCTTCATAATTGTTGTTGTACTCATTTCAATGTGTATCCTATGTAACAAACAAAATAAGAAAAGAAAAAGTTATTAGTATTAAAGCATGGGTTTCATGCTTCATATTGATGGTCTTCTAGGTAAAAGCATGTTCTTCATGCTTCTCGGGTTTGTTAGGTCTTAGGATTTTTTGTCATGATGCAAAGGAGTCAATATCATGTTTATAGGACCCTTTCGGGAAAAATGTATCTTGTAAAAGAATTTTTTTTTAGTATAGAATGTCCCGGAAACTCCAAAAGTACAAGTTGGCCTTGGAAGCTTTAAGTCGGCCTAAAGGAGGAAATTTGACCCCTTGAAAAGGCTATATAAAGGAACAGTTCTACCTCATTTGAGACTCACTTAGCAACAAGTTCGATCTCAAGAAAAGAAGTTCGATTTATAGCTGGGAAGCAAAAGGAAAGAAGAGCAAAGGCCTAGAAAGAAAGAAGAAGGAAGAAAATCTTGTTTTTGGGCTAGTCTTTGTCACACGTGAGCATCTAGGGTTTCTGCAGCTACATAAAGGGCCAAAACTGCAGGTCCAAATTGCAGGAGAGCAAAGTGCAATATCTTGTTGTTGGAGGACAGAATACTTTGTCTTGAACTCATTGACCTTGGGAGGAGCTAAGGAGGATCTCTTGAAAAAGTTGAATTAAGGTTTTTGTAGCAACTACAGGGCCGAAGTTGCAGTTGGAAGCTGATTGATGCAGGATTGAGTTGTGACCTTGGAAGAGCTGACATCGTACTTGGAGGAGGACTTTCTCTAGGGTTGGATCTTTGTGGTCTCATTTGAAGAAGATTCTATAGGAAGAGAAGAGTTTATGTGTTTTTCCCTTGGAAAGATTTTCCCTGCCTGAGAGCCTAATTTTTGTGTCCTTTGTTGATACTATTTTTTCTCTTGATATGTGTTTGATGAAAAGATCTAAATAAAGAACATAAGAAGGCTAACAAAGTTCACAAGAAAATATTAAGACTAAGGAAAATTGATTTAATAAGCAGCCACTTTGAATTTTCCAACATGGTTTCAGAGCTAAGGTGAACAAGGCAGCTGAAAGGATCGTCTTGTGGACACAAAGAAGGAATTGCTTGTCGAGGATAAATTACTTGTGGAAGGATACAAGAAAAGAAGAAAGAAGACCTATTGATCTAGAAGGAGGGTTTCTACATTGAATAAGATTAAGACTACATCAAGCTCTCATCAAAGGAAGGCTTGAGAGGAAGACTACAAGAAAGGTTGTCTCTTGAGAGAAGGAGATCTATTTAAAGGCTCATTGAAAGACATCTTTGAAGGAAGCATCAAAAGGATCTTGGTATCATTCATCACTCTTGAAAGTTGTTGTTGGTGGAATCCTAGGAAACATATTTCAAGGATATTATTGAAGTTTCTTCAAAGGCTTTGAAGGCATCAAGAAATGTTGGAGACATCACCAAGGAAGAGGAGAATCTTGGTTAACAAGTATCATATTATTACTCTATGTCTTAATCTACAGGTCATATGGGTTCTTTCTGCAAGGAGAGCAATAAGCTCGTTGGAGCATCAAATTTCCTAGCA
This sequence comes from Pinus albicaulis, assembly GCA_034641835.2. NCBI lineage: Eukaryota > Viridiplantae > Streptophyta > Pinopsida > Pinales > Pinaceae > Pinus > Pinus albicaulis. The sequence continues at coordinate 912,382,127 of CM076569.1, forward strand.
TGGAAGAAAAGGATTGACCTGGCACTTACAGAACATGAGGTGATGGAATATGTAACTAGGGAAATTACTGAACCTAGCAAAGACAAGACTCAAGATCTAGCAAAATACAAGAAAGGGGAAGTAAGGGCACAAAGGATCATATTCGAATCCATTAAAGATCATCTTGTTCCATTTGTTGCAAATTTGAAAACTTCCAAGGCTATGTATGACAAGCTAGTGAACTTGTACTCTGTAAGCACATCAGGACAAAAGATGTCTTTGCAAAATAAACTATACAAGATGAAGAAATCAAAGGATGACGATATGGCATCCTTTCTAATGAAGATCTCTCAATTAGGAGATCACATGCAGGGACTTGGAAAGACAATTTCTGATTTGGAAATGACCATCTGTGTACTAAATGCATTGCCACCAAAATGGAGCAGTTTTACAAGAAGCATCTACTCTAAGAAAGATTCAACTCCTTCTGATGAGTTGTGGGCTCAATGCATTTTGGAAGAATCTAGGATCAAGGTAAAAGATGACATTGGATCATATGAACAGTCTCAAGCCTTTCTAGCTTGAGTCAAGAAGCTGAAGAAGGGAAAGTTTGGGAAGTCCAAGAAGAAAGATATGTCCAAGGTTCACTGCTTTGAGTGCAATGAATATGCACACTTTAAGAGGGATTGTCCAAGCCAACAAAACAACAAAAGAAAGGAAAGAAGTGAGGCTCACATAGCTGAGGAAACAAGAGAACCTGAGAAGAAGCCAAAGAAAGAAGATGTGAAAGATCTTTACTATTGAAGAAGGAACATTGTCTGTCAAGTTCTTTATGAGGATTAATCTTTCCTTTAGGATAGCATGCATTGTTGTTTACTTTAAAAGAATCTTGATTTTGCATTACATCATAGAGAGAAGCATGTGATGGTAGCATGTGTAGAGTCTACTTGGTTAAGTTGCTTTGTAGAAATCATCTAGGCTTTAAGAAGATAGATAGACCATTTTGCATATTATTCACTCGAACATTATTATGTTAGAGGCAGTCATCTTGCTAAGATGGATCATCATGATCCTGTAAGAACCATCATTTTGGAAGGTTCTTGGGAGAAGCATTATGACAAGGTTAGTATAAATTCCATGTAATGTAAAAACAATACTTCTGGAGGGATGAAGGAATGCCATGGAATAGGTTGCAAGCTCATTGTGAGATATATATAGCTAGATGATAGAATAAGAAGCATAGGAATACACATTGAGAGTCACTCTTGGATAAGATTCATGTGGATAGAATCTTGGAACATGCTTTGTATGATTATGTGATGTTTTTAAAGAATTTGGCTTGCTCAAGTATGAATAAAGAATTAAGACTTTCTCTAGATTATATAGAATTATGATTAACATGCAGTATAATCTCCGGAAGAAAAAATTCAAACTTGGTAATCAAGATTGATTCTTGGGCACTTTGATGCATGAAGGAAGATTCATATGGAGATGGACCACGAGGATGTTGATTGGGCGAGAAGATCATCATGATGAGGTAAGTCTATTTTTTTGGTTATCTGGTTGACATATTGTTTTGCTACCTGGAAGGATGTTCCACGAATACATGATGACAGTTGAGACAAGTTCATTTGTTTGGATGGAAATGTATGAAGAACGTCAAGGGAAGCTCAATATCTGGTACATGGCAACCATGAAGTCAAGATGTGCCCATCTTGAAATTGAAAGGTAGCAGTGCAAGAAGATAACCTGAAGGTCAACAAAGTAGATCACTTTCATGAAGAAGCTATGATCAATGTGAAGTTTGGAAAGGCTCAATGCAATGCCTTCATCTATGATGTCGAAGATGAAAGTGATAAGCAAGAAAAACGACCTAGATCTTGTCACAAGATTGAAGAGTGAAGATGGCTCCATGATATCTTGAAAGGAAGCAGCCTCAATACGATAAGATGCGGGGAAAAGAGGGAGTTAGACCGCTATGAAGAACTGATAGTTGATACTCTTATGAAGACAAGCTAGAAAGCTTGTGGATACGACTTCTCAATAAAAAGGAAGTCAGGAATCTCCTCTAGATTTGAGAGGGAGTTAAGGAGTCTCCTTAGATTGGAGCAAGGATCTATTCTCTAGAGAGAATAGGGATATCCTTTCTGGTTGAGAGGGAGTGATGTTGGACATCATATGTGCATTCTCTTCTTCAGGAAATGAAGAGAGAATGGTGGAGGATTGGATAAGCATATGTGGTTTCCTTGAGGATATAGAATCCAAGAAAGGAAAGGTACCGACACTCTTTGAGGATGGGACAGGTATCCAAGAGAAGAGTGGTCGAAGAGGACCGATATTCTTTAAGGATTTAGGAATAGAAACCCAATATAAGAATAGTCCTAAAAGGGCATACCATGTGAACACCCGTATGGGGTAAGTGCCTTGTAGAGGTAGTGCAGTATCACACATAAAGCCTCCCAGCATAATGCTCTCGAATGAAGTTGATCTTGTCAAGTTAGGCCTCAGTGACAATGCTAGTCATAATGATGATGCTTACAGTTGACTTATCAATCCAACTCTTCTTAGAACTCTTCCGTTTAAGAATGATGTTGTATTGGTTGTACAATTATGAATGCCTCCCTAGTTAAGAGGTAGTGTTGAAAATGTAACTAGTGTTGATCTTCATAGTAGTTGTTGTACTCATTTCAATATGTATCCTATGTAACAAACAAAAGAAGAAAAGAACAAGTTATTATTATTAAAGCGTGGGTTGTGAAAATTTCTGAATCTTGCACTTATGCAGAAATCTTTACTGTTAATCTAGTTATGCTCCTCCTACTTAGATAAGTTATTAACTGAATAAATTCAGATTAAATCGAAGCAAAACTCATAACAGATATTCACCAATTCAGATCTAGAACAAGTACATACGCACATAGACAAAGTGACATGGATATTTTCTGGACAAATAGTCCCCGGAAAAACCCAATGCGGAAAAACCGGTCTTCTGGCCGCTGGAGGGTTTTATTATTAAGAATTTTTTGAATACAACAAATCTGGGTTCCAGATCTGGAAAACCCGATAGAGAAATAGTAGATCTACAGCTCACTGGTTGTTCTAAGGCCAAAATAATGATTGATCCACACCCTCAAACAGGATTTACAGAACTCAGCCAAGATTAGGGCCTAGAAACCCCAGCACTGTCCCGGAAAGCCTCTGCGTCAGCCTCTGAAGCCTCTGCATCCCTCTGCGTTGTTCCAGAAAGGGCTGGGTGACGCAGGCCTTACGCTGCCCCTTAGGGTCTCTGCGTAACCCCTGAGGGCTTCCTACTGAAAATCACGCTGTCCTTGAGGGACTACGTAGCACAGTTGATGCCCTCTCTGTTGTTGCTCTCCTGCTTCTCTGCACTGCCTCTCTGAGCTGATCTTTGCCTCTTGTTGATTCTAGACCCCGGGATCAGATCATCCCCTTGGCCTAAATTCCCTTCTCTGCAACTGAAACACTTCTGAGAATTCTTAGCAAACCCGCCCTAGAATCTCAACTTAGCTTTAGTGCTTTGCCTCTGTGTGTCTTTACAAATGACTCCAAGCCTTTCTTTTATACTTTTCTCATTGGAAAACCAATGGCCATGATCAAATCTTGAATCAATGGCTAAGATTAAAAGAAAGCTTGATCCGTATGACTTAAGACAATTTCATCACATGTTTAATTAAATTCACTTTAATTATTTAAGTTCCCTAAGTTTTAACTTAGGAAATACATTAAAATAATTAATTAATTTAATATCTCCTAAACCAGATGAAATTTCCCAAATCAATTTATGGGTTTTGTAGATCAAGTGTACTCTAGTCCCTCCACAAAATTTGGGAGCTAGAGCACAACTAATGCGACCCCAAATACACAAAATCTCAACATTCCCTCTTAGCATCAAGGGTGTGCTCTAGCAATACATCACACTATGCATTACAAGACTCTGGGTACTGGTTTTGTGTTGCTGATGCTTGCCCTGCTGCCACTCAACTCTGCACTATTGTTGCCATTCTGTACTATTGCCCATGACTCTGCCACTGCCACTGCAACCTTTGTACTGCAGCTCCCGCTCAATATGTTGCATCTGTGCTACTCATAGCACTGCCACTGCTAATCTATTACACTGCAACTTCAGTTGTTGAGAGAAACAACTGAACCTCTTGCCCAATCTTTGACAGACAAGTCAGATGGGCTGCATCCTCATCACTAAAGCTCCATAGGCTACAGATTTGTGCTGGCATCTGAAGGATGATGCATAGCTACAACTCTGCATTGCGTAAGCAGACTCCCTCTGCACTACTGAAGTCACATCAGCCCCTTGTGCTAAAATCTCCCAAGTTGCTGCTGCACTGCGATGTCCCTTTGAAGCCTTTTGCGCTGCTGCAAATCTGCTCTGTGCTGCTGAAGTCACATCAGCCTCTGCGCTGTTGTTGCTTCTACGTTGTTGCTGCTCTGCTCTGTGCTGCTCGTCCCAGTCTTCAGATCTGCCTCTACTTCATCTGTGATCTATGCACCCACTGCTCCACTTGTCCCGCTACTGTCTTAAGGCTGTCGTAGCTCGCATGTGATCCAAGAGATGAGCTACTCAAGGATCTCGCCCTAGAACTCTGTAGCTCCTCTACATATCCATGTCGCCCCACCTCCGTGGTTCATGAGCGCTCATGGCTGCATCATCTTCTGACCCATCATCTGCCACAACAGCGTTGGAAGAAGGTTCCTTGTCCTTTTTCTTTTGAAGACAATTGCTGGCAAAATGTCCCATTTCACCACACTGGAAGCACTTGATCTTTGACAGATCCTTCTTCTTCTTTCCCTGCTGCCTCTTTGATGCCAAGGTTGCATTTTCTTCATCTTCCTTCTTCACTTTTCTTGATCCCGTGCTGTACTACTTCTTGGTGAATCTGCGGAGTTCTTCTTGATGCAAAATTGCCCACAAGTTGTCCCAATCTGGGAGGTCCGCTCTGCCCAAGATACTTTGGACAAAGGTTTCCGAGTCATCTGTGGCTGCATTGAGAGCAGTTTTGACCATCACATCGTCTTCCACTTTGGCACCCGTTGCAGTCAACTGATCTCTGATTGACTGCAATCTGGAGAGGAAATGCTCCATGTCTTCTCCCTTGGTCATCATGAATGGACCTCATATGTGTCTCCAACAGCATCTTCCTTTGGACAAATTTTCCCTCATATAGGGAGATTAAGGCCTTCCACATCTCATTAGTTGTCTTCTTCTCAGCTAAGTGCGGTACAATATGGTCCTTAATTCCATCCATAATCAGCAGCTTGGCATGCCCAGCAGCTTCCTTATGCTTCCGTAGGAGATCTAGATCGGTCGACGTGGCCAGAGTTTGCTCTGCATGGTCTCTTAGATTAAAAGCCTCAAGGACTATCAGGATCCTTGCCTTCCAAACTGAGAAGTTAGAAAGGCCATCCAGACTGTCCTGATCACGCAGTCCATGAGGAGCCATCTGCTCAGAAATGTGTCGGAACTTCCCTTTCTCTTTGCTAGAGAACTGGATCTAAGGCCCTTGGCGAAACAGGCACCTTCTAATCCCTCTGACAACTGATTTTTCTCCTTGGAAATCTGCCAAATCAACAATGATTCAGCTCTCTTTGATCCTCTGATCAATCTGCAAGTTTTTTTGGCTAGAAACTCTCTGAGAAGTTGATCTCCTCCCGCTCTTTGTCACTTGTGCTTAGGCTAAAAAATCTGACAACTTCAAAATTTTAACCCCACCAGCACCTTCTGAATTTCTGCAGCTAATCTTCAATCTTTTCTAGATTTGACAGATTCAGATCTGCATCACACTGGCTGGCTTCAGACCAATCCAGCGTTGTTTCTGAGCTGCCTCTGCACAGTAATTGCGTGGGCTTGCTAGGAGACAGCGTTAGACTGCGTCACCCTTCCGTCTGCGTGAATCTGCCTCTGAAAACTGCGTTGTCTCTTCAGATTTGTGTTTCTGCTACTTTTCCAGCTGCTTTCTGCAGCTAGAACCTTCAGTCTATTGCTAGTGACCCTCCTAGATCTGCAATTGCTCCAATACCATGTGAAAATTTCTAAATTTTGCAATTATGCAGAAATCTTTACTGTTAATCTGGTTATACTCCTCCTACTTAGATAAGTTATTAGCTGAATAAATTCAGTTTAAAATCGAAGCAAAACAAATAACAGATCTTCACCAATTTAGATCTAGAACAAGTACATGCACACATACACAAAGTGACACAAATATTTTCTAGACATATAGTCCCCAGAAAAACCCAATGCGGGAAAACCAGTCTTCTGGCTGCCGGAGTGTTTTATTATTAAGAATTTTCTTAATACAAAAAATCTGGGTTCCAGATCTGGAAAACCCGATAGAGAAATAATAGATCTACAGCTCACTGGCTGTTCTAAGGCCAAAATAATGATTGATCCACACCCTCAAACGAGATATACCAAACTCAGCAAGATTAGGGCCTAGAAACCCCAGCGCTGTCCCGAAAAGCCTCTGAAGCCTCTGCGTCCCTCAGCGCTGCTCCGAAAAGGGTTGTGTTACCCCTGACTAGGTGACACATGTCTTACGTTGCCCCCTAGGGTCTCTGCGTAACCCCTGAGAGCTTCCTGCTGAAAATCACGATGTCCTTGAGGGACTGCGTATCACCTGCGTAGCACAGTTGTTGCCCTCTCTGTTGCTGCTCTCTTGCTTCTCTGTGCTGCCTCTCTAAGCTAATCTCTGCCTCTTGTTGATTCTAGACCCTAGGATCAGATCATCCACTTGACCTAAATTCCCCTCTCTGTAGCTGAAACACTTATGAGAATTCTTAGCAAACCCGCCCTAGAATCTCAACTTAGCTTTAGTGCTCTGCCTTTGTGTGTCTTTACAAATGACCCCAAGCCTTTCCTTTATACTTTTCTCATTGGAAAACCAACAGCCATGATCAAATTTTGAATCAATGGCTAAGATTAAAAGAAAGCTTGATCCATGTGACTTAAGACAATTTCATCACATGTTTAATTAAATTCACTTTAATTATTTAAGTTCCCAAAGTTTTAACTTAGGAAATACATTAAAATAATTAATTAATTTAATATCTCCTAAACCAGATGAAATTTCCCAAATCAATTTCTGGGTCTTGTAGAATCAAGTGTACTCTAGTCCCTCCACAAAATTTGGGAGCTACAGCACAACTGATGCTACCCCAAATACACAGAATCTCAACATGGGTTTCATGCTTCTTATTGATGGTCTTCTAGGTAAAAGCATGTTCTTCATGCTTCTAGGGTTTGTTAGGTCTTAGGATTTATTGTCATGAGCCAAAGGAGTCAACATCATGTTTATAAGACCCTTCCCTGCAAAATGTATCTTGTAAAAAAAAAAAAATTGAGCCTAGAAAGTCCTGGAAACTCCAAAAGTACAAGTCAGCCCTGTAAGTTTCAAGTCATCCTAAGGGAGGGAATTCGACCCCTTGGAAAGGCTATATAAAGGAGCAGTTCGACCTCATTTGAGACTCACTCACCAACAAGTTCGATCTCAAGAAAAGAAGTTTGATCCATATTTGGGAAGCAAAAGAAAAGAAGAGCAAAGGTCTAGAATGAAAGAAGGAAGAAAATCATGTTTTTGGGCTAATCTTTGTCACACGTGCGAGCATCTAGGGTTTCTGCAATTATAAAAAGAGTCGAAATTGCTAGACTGAATTGCAGGAGAGCGAAGTGCAGTGTCTTGTTGCTGGAGGAGAGAATATTGTATCTTGACCTCAATGATCTTGGGAGGAGCTAAGGAGGATCGCTTGAAGAAGTTGAATTAGGGTTTCTACAGCAGCGACAAGGCTGAAGGTTGGAATTGCTAGACGAAGTTGCAGGATCGAAGTTGTAGGTTGAAATTACAGTTCGAAGTTGGTTGATGCAGGATTGAGTTGTGACCTTGGAAGGGCTGACTTGGTACTTGGAGGAGGACTTAGTCTAGGGTTTGGGTCTTTGTGGTCTCATTTGAAGCAGATTCTATAAGAAGAGAAGGGTTTCTGGGTTTTCCCCTTGGAGGAGTTTTGCCCTACCTGAAAGTGTAATTTTTTGTGTCCTCTATTGCTACTATTTTTGTTCTTGATATTTGTTTGATGAAAAGATCTAAATAAAGAACATAAGAAGACTAACAAAGTTCACAAGAAAAACTTAAGGTTAAGGAAAATTGATTTAATAAGCTACCACTTTGAATTTTCCAACACATAGCAAGAAAATTATAGAGCACCAAATCAAATGGAGGAGATTCCCAGAAGAAGAAGCTATATGGGAGTCAAATTCAATTTTAATAAAATGCCCATGTTATCCTCTCAAGTAGTCATTGACTTAAAAAATGCTTTCCCCTTTCATGCTTTAGATATAATAATATTTTAGTTCACTTCGTTGAAGAGTACTTCTTCGAATGCATAGCTTACGATTCAAAGATTGCTCTCTAATTTTGAAGTAACCTAAGTCATCAAGTGTACCCCTCTTATATTTGCATGTACATGCACACACATCAAAAATCACTCTGGAGGTCAAAGATAGGAGTTAAGCTACCAAATTTGACTAATTTGGCCAAATAGGTGTTGAGCTACCAAATTTGAGCAATTTGTTGCCCCATCATGATCCAGAGGCATGTCTCCACTTTCTTTGAGCAATATTATACCACCGAATTTTTCCATTAGGATGTTAAGCCAAAATTGTAGTGCTTCAAGTTGCAAGCACAATTGAAGTGTATTTTTTCAAATATACTCAAAGAAGCACAAAAAGTACAATTATTATAATTTATGACCACCAAGACTATATTTATTATGACCTTCTTCAAGGTTGAATTTCAACACCTAAATGCAATGTTTTAAAACTCCGACTCGGGTTCAAAACCGGTCGAGGGTTGACTCTGACTCAGTATCAACTCAGCTGGGTTGATTTCAAAGACTAGGTCTTTGTAAAAAATACATTAAATATTTATTTTATTTAAAAAATAAAATAAATAAATAAATAAAAAACAAACAAACATACTTTTAAAGATTTTCATTCATGTTTCCAAATACAAAGCATTAGAATATAGAGAGAAGACAACATATGATCAAAGTAGGCTCATGAATATATCCATTATATCAAAATGGCACCCAATGCACTGTCCAATACATGTAATATATAGAGATCAGAAGAAAAACACATAACCAAGGAGGCTCTAAATGGCCTCTACAACAAAACATCACTAGTCACTAGTCGCTACTACTAGAGAAGCCAACATCTAGCTCAGCCTCTGAATCAGAGTGAGACAGGGAAACCCATGGCTCCTCCTCTTCCTCATCAAGATCTCTAGCTGCAACTGTAGAAGTAGTAGCACTCACACAAATGCAATGAGATAACTGTGAGGATATGTGAGGGGGTTGGGTAGCGTTTATAGGCTTGGGAGAGGTTAGATGGACATGAAAAAAACCTAAAACCGGCAAACAAACTGATTTGGAGTCTGTTTCCCTCCTTTTTTTACGCCGCAACCCGGGATCCGACTGGCTCGGCTGAGTTAAGTCGAACTCGGTCGAGCCGGTCGGTTTGTTACCGAACTGGCCAAGTCGGTAACAAACTGGCCTTTGGCCCAGTTTTTGTACCGAATCGGCCCTGGCAGGGGTCCGGCTCGATTGACTCAAAACACTGCCTAAATGATTTGATGTATGTTCACTACAATCTCAATTATGGTTGAGACATTTTGAGAAAATACCTATTGCAGAAGTCGTTCCCTTGGACAATGGGAAGGAGAAACAATAGGCACAATGGGCAAGGGAGGAGGAGGCACAATAAGTACACGAAGCAGAGGATCATTTTGAAACCTTAGAGGGTGATGGGCAGCCTTAGCACCACCTTCTACATAGATTGATACACTTACACCCACCAATCACTATCAAAGGGATGATATAGGACCTCTAGTGGAAAATGAGCCACGACCTTTTCCCCTAAAAGGGGGAGAAGGAATAGATACCTCACTACTAGATTTTTCCATTGTATACGACTCATGATGATGAGATACACTTATATATATTTGATGGCATTTTGTGTTGGTATTCAAATTTTGAGTCCTTGACTAGACAACTATCAAGGCTAAATATCAACTTTGATGTGTCATTTGGCATCTACTACATCATATATATCGATACATGCATGCCACCAGTTATTGATTTCTAGCATTTTTTCCCAATGTTTTCGATGTCCCAATGTCCAGACATCCCAAGGAGGGTGCCAAGAAGTGGGCATTCCCCCCACCCCTCGCCTTGATATGATGCCAGCTCACAAGAAAGGAGGTTGCAACTCCAACTATACTTGGCGCATTGCATGCGCTCCCGTCACTTCATCAATCATGGCATGAATCCGACACAAAGTTAAATGCCATTTGAATATTGCAAGTGGATGAGATACACTTATATATATTTGATGGCATTTTGTGTTGGTATTCAAATTGTGAGTCCTTGACTAGACAACTATCAAGGCTAAATATCAACTTTGATGTGTCATTTGGCATCTACTACATCATATATATCGATACATGCATGCCACCATTTATTGATTTCTAGCATTTTTTCCCAATGTTTTCGATGTCCCAATGTCCAGACATCCCAAGGAGGGTGCCAAGAAGTGGGCATTCCCCCCACCCCTCGCCTTGATATGATGCCAGCTCACAAGAAAGGAGGTTGCAACTCCAACTATACTTGGCGCATTGCATGCGCTCCCGTCACTTCATCAATCATGGCATGAATCTGACACAAAGTTAAATGCCATTTGAATATTGCAAGTGGCATAGGGAGGTTCAGGAGGACTCAACAAGAGAATTCTATCAGATTGGCAAAAGCTAGAGGAAGAAATTGACAGTATAGACTACAAGCTAATCATTCTAGCCAGGAGATCAGCGAACATCTCCTTCTCCTCGGATGAGGAGAGTGACCAGCCAACATAGATTCCTAGAGATTCTACCCAATAGTTGTTATGTCTCACTGGCTTTTTGTTTGTAGCACTAGTAGTCTTTTTTTCTTCTCATGTCGATGTATGTCAAGGTCTGGCACAACCAACCTGCTTATGTTACTGGTCTGGTTTCCCTTTGGGAAAACCAGTAGTTAATGCAAAGTGCCTAACTTCAAATAAAAAACAATGGTTTCCTTCTAAGAAAAGGGAGCACCCTACCATTTAAGAACAACACCATCTTTCCAATTCATGAACATGCTAAACACTACACAAAAAATGCCAAACTAGGTATAAAATAATGCCCCAGTTTAAATCCAAAAACAACAATAACTCAAAATGTCAAACAAGCCTTATCTTCATGCTAAATTTGGACACCAAAGTGAGTGTTCTTATTGCCTTATTAGCTTGCCGAATTTATCACAGAAAAAACTCGTTTTTCTCTTTCATCCAATGCTCCACCAAGTTTTTGAGACGTGAGGATGCGGGAGTAGGGAAATGCATCCAAGGGATTTGTAGAAGTACCCTCCAATTTTTATGGAATGTCGTACGGGGTGTCAAAGTCTTCAACATGGCAAAACCCACCTAGAATACTAAAAAATTAAAACTAAAATAAATGGAAATCAAAACATAAATCATTGAATTTTATAATCTTATACATAATAATATCACATAAAAATTAATAAATCATAAATTAAAATTCATAAGTCATCTATAGATTATCACCATTGTATTTCTCATTATATTTAGAAAATTCAAAATTCTAAGGATATGGATCCAAGTCACAAGATAAGTTACTAATACAAGTTTACAACACATGTCATTAGTCAAGTAAAAAAATGAAATACAACCATACTGAAATGAAAATTGTGTTCTCTTAATTTAATACAACAAGATTCAAAATTTTGAATCTCTCAAGAATTAAAGAGTCAAGTCCATCAAACCAAAAACTAACTAAAAGAGAAAGAAGTAGAACATGTCAAATGACAAATGAGTATCATTCCTCAAGGCAATGCCACATTACTCTTTGCATCTAGTTGTTGCACAACAGAATCAAAATGAACCATGGGAACGTCGCTATTTAAATTAGAACCCTTTGCATTCCCAATCATACTAAATTGCACACAAACCAACCTTAGTTGTGTCACATCATGTCCATCCTCCTCATCTACCTATGCATTATTGTTAAAATTGGACAACTAGGTCCAAACTCCATGTTGTGATGCTCAGATGAAGATACCAATATTTTTATTGGGTTCCTCTTTCGGAGAGGTGTAAGATCGATCTAAAATTGATCTTAATCTGATGAGTAGAACATTTATTTTGAATTTATTTTTAATAATTTCAAATATGTGCAGGTCGGCCTTAAGGTTTTACACCCCCAGCAGATGTGTCACACACCTCAGTGATTGATATAAATAGAGTCAACGTTGGAGGACCTTTTCACTCATCCTCACACATCATCTCCTCTTCTGATTTAGTACGAGCTCCTTGGAAGCAGTTTCGGTTCACACGTGGGAAGAAGGACGAATTTACTGCAGCTAGGGTTTCCACGCAAGTTTGACTAGCATTGACTTTGGTCAACGGCATGGTCCAAAGAGGCCGAAAATTGGTGAAGACTTCGATTTTGGAAGGCCGTACACATTGGCACAAGAACCGAGGTCAAAAGGTTGACCGAAGACCGAGCTACGTTGACTTTCTTGCTGCTGTCCTGCGTTGACTTTTCTGGGGTTGACTTTGAGTTGACCGTGTGGCTGTTTTGAGGGCTGTTGTGACACATGTTGGGTTGGCTGACCAAGGAGACTTTGCTGGTTGAAGCATCCTGTTGACCGCCGTAACGCACCACCACATTTTTCTGTTTCTGGTTTGTCTTCTGTAGATCCACTGGTATGTTCTATCAGCATTTTACTTGATTGTTTATGTGATTGCTGTAGTGAAAAGTAAAGTTGCATCAAGCGTAGAACATCTACATAAATTTACATGGTATCAGAGTTGAGGTGAAGACAAGCCCTATTTGTAACAATCACCAAAGATGGGTTCCACAAACTATGGCTTCAAGGAGGATGACAAATTGATTGGGAAGGATGACTTCCATGCTTGGAAGATGATATTGGATCTCAAATTGGAAGACCAAGATGTCATGGACTATGTGCAGGGTAAAATCCAAGAACCTCCATCCACTGCTACTGCTGCTGCCAAAACAAAGTATAAGAAGGGGGAGATCAAAGCAAAGCCGATGATCAGGGAATCTATTCATAAGAGTCTGGTGGCCTACATCTCTGAGCTAGGCACATCCAAAGAGATGTATGATAAGCTGATCCAAATGTTCAAGGCCAACAATGCAAATCAAGTGCTATTCTTCAAGAATCAATTGAAGAATCTGCAGAAAGGCAGGGATGAGTCTAATCAATCATACTTTCTGAAGTTGATCGAGATCAGGAACAATCTGCTAGCTATTGGGGAGATAATAGCTGATCGAGAGATGGTACTCACCACACTTGGAGGGCTCCCATCCGAATGGCATGTGTTCAACACTACCATTCTCAATAATAATGTGATACCTGACTTTGACGAGGTACTGTCGAGATGCGTTCAAGAAGAAACAAGAATGAAGGAGTATGAAAATGAAGGGGATGTTGCATACGCTGCTCATTCTAGAAAGAAGAACTTTGGTGGTCCAAAGAACAAAGGAAGTGCAAGGGCACAAGGAAAGAAGGGCAACTATTACACTTGTCATAGGCCAGGTCACTACGCTAGAGAATGCCCTTTCAAGAAGGATTCTCCTGATGAAGACAACAACAACAACAACTAGAGGGATGGCAATCAAAGGAACAACAGGTTTCAGGGAAAGAGGAAGTCTCCCTCTGGCGGAAATGATCAACCTTTCAAAAGGTCAAGAAATTCCAGGTATGAGGAATCAAATGTTGTTGATAAAAGAAATGAATTCATTCTTGTATCTGCCCTCTTTGTTGCATCTCCACTCGACACTATGGATGTCTGGTTGATAGATAGTGGTGCCTCAAGGCACATCACTGGCTTCAAGGAAGCACTCTCTGATATGGTTGAGAAGGATACCAATTTGGAAATTATCCTTGGAGATAATGCCACATATCCCGTGAAAGGGACAGGGACTGTGACCCTCCACTTGTCTCAAGGTCAAGTCCTCCGCTTGCAGGATGTACTCTATGTACATAATTTGAAGAAGAACCTTGTGTCTATATCGGCCATGGAAGACAAAGGTTTCAATGTGGCATTCACTAATGGAAAGGTGCGCATGTGGAAGAAGAGCTTCAAGGAAGCTATCACGTTTGGGTCTAGAATTGATACACTCTACCAAGTTGGAGGAAGTCCACTGGGAGCAATGACATGAGATGCTATCCAACAGACCGATAATGGCACTGAATATGAGACGAACGAGTTCAAGAACTTTTGCAGAGGAGCTAGCATCAAGAGGGGGACCACAATGTTTGTGGGCTACAGCGAAACTTCAAAGGCCTATAGATTATATGTGCCTGGTCAAAGGGAAGTGGAGATATGCCACGATGTCACCTTTGACGAAGATACTTCCCTAAGGAAAGTAGTCAATCTTCCGAGATCTGAGGAAGATCATGAAGCAAGGCCTGGAAATCAAGAAGAACCGAAGGATGAAACAATGCCTGATGTTGAAGGACCGATGGACCCGATTGATCCACCTCCTTCACTGGGAAAGAGACCATCATGGCTCAGGGACACTCTCAAGGATGCTGAGGGACATGCAGTTCCGTGAAAGCAAGAAGCTGAGTAGATACTAAGGGTATCTAGAAGCCATGAGTACTATTGTACAATCTGAGCCTGGATCCTTTGAGGAAGTCGTAAAGCATCAAGTCTGGAAGGATGTTATGCACGAAGAGTATGAGTCCATTATGAAGAATGATGTCTGGGATGTGGTTCCAAGACCGAAGGACAAAGCAGTTGTCACCTCGAAATGGCTCTACAAGATCAAGCATGGATTTGATGGAAGTGCTGAAAAATTCAAGGCAAGATTCGTTGCCCGTGGCTTCTCTCAAAAGGAAGGCATAGATTATGATGACATATTTGCACCTGTGGCCCGATACACCACCATTGGATCTATTATAGCCCTTGCTGCTACGCAAGGATGGAGTCTTCATCAGATGGATGTGAAGACTGCATTTCTGCACGGTGCGATAAAGGAAGAGGTATATGTGGAGCAACCTCTGGGGTTTGAAGTCCAGGATCGGGACACCCATGTCTGCAAAAAGCCCTCTATGGGCTAAAGCAAGCACCCAAAGCTTGCTACGAGAGGATAGATAGCTACTTGATGAAGTTGGGCTTCACTTGAAGTAATGTTGATCCAAACCTTTACTTCAAGGTTGTCAAAGGGAAGCCTCTCATTCTGGTGGTGTATGTGGATGACCTCTTCCTGACAGGTGCAAACCCTCTCATTCATCAGTGCAAGAGGGAGCTCGTTGCTGAGTTCGAGATGAAGGACCTAGGACTGATGCACTATTCCCTAGGCCTGGAGGTCTGGCAGAGACCTGGCGAGATTTTCCTTTCTCAAGGAAAATACATTGTGAAGCTTCTGGAAAGATTTGCTATGGTGGACTGCAAGTCCGTGTCAACACCAATGGAGCTCAACTTCAAGAAGTTGAGTGGCAGCACTGCTAGGCCCGTGTTAGCAAATCCTACTGAGAATCGTCAACTCGTAGGGGCCCTAATGTTCTTTATGAACACCTATCCAGACGTATGTTGTGCAGTGAACACTTTGAGTCAACACATGGTTGATCATAACATTCACTGGGTTGGTGCCAAGAAACTCTTGAGATATCTCTGGGGCACGATAGACCATGGGCTGAGATACACTGCCGGGAGCATGACACTCCTTGGATATACTGATGCCGATTGGGCTAGCAGTGTGGTGGATCGCAAGAGCACATCTGGATGCTGCTTTGCACGTAGATTTGCTTTGGGTAGGAAACGAAAGTCGGTAACCTTGAGCGCCACTGAGGCCGAATACATTGCAACATGTATAGCCTATTGTGAAGTCACTTGGTTGCAAAAGCTCTTCAATGAGTTGTTCAAGCATGTGCTAGATGCCACCATTATCCTTTGTGATAACCAGAGGGGGATTCGTTTGTCATAGAATCCCGGGTTCCATGATCGATCCAAGCATGTTGATGGTTGATACCACTTTTTCCGGGATATGGTACAGCGAGGCGCCGTAAGGCTCGATCATATAGGAACTGATAAGCAGGTCGCAGATATTCTCACAATGCCCTTGGGAAAGGTCATGTTCCTAACCTTCCGTGAGAATCTTGGTATTGTGGAACGACCCTATTCTGAGGGTCCTGTTGGACGATGAGCTCTGGGAGCTCTGGGGGGCTTTGGGGATAGCTTCTTGGAGCTATAAGCAACCACAAGGCTAGGCTTGCCGAACCTTGTTGGTGTGCTTGGGCCCCACCATGATTATTGAGTTGGTTCACCTCTCATTATCTGTGCCCCGTTTGCATCCTACCCATTGAGTTCAGGGCTCATGGGAAGTACCTCTCATTTGGCCAATGAGGTGAGAAAAGCTAGAGAACAATAGCAAAGACTGATGGACGCATCAGAGATTGTCGTACT
Source organism: Pinus albicaulis (assembly GCA_034641835.2). NCBI lineage: Eukaryota > Viridiplantae > Streptophyta > Pinopsida > Pinales > Pinaceae > Pinus > Pinus albicaulis. The sequence continues at coordinate 912,398,667 of CM076569.1, forward strand.
CTCTATCTAGGATGGCACGGTCCAACCACTTGATCTGGGATCAAGTCCTAGTGAGGTTTCGGACCTCCAACTGACTTCGGGTCAGTGAAACTAACTTCGGGTTATTATATGACTCTCTTGAGTCCTAGTGAGGTTTCGGACCTCCAACTAACTTCGGGTCAATGAAACTAACTTCAGGTTAGTATATGACTCTCTTGAGTCCTAGTGAGGTTTCAAACCTCCAACTTACTTCGAGTTAGTATATGACTCTCTTGAGTCCTAGTGAGGTTTCAGACCTCCTACTAACTTTGGGTCAGATAAACCAACTTCAGGTTGGTATGAGACTCTTTGTGAGTCCTATAGAGGTTTCGGACCTCTGGGCTGAATCTATCAGCCAGGAATGATGTCTTTGTGATTGACCCACTTCTGTTCTGAAATAAAGAGGCCAGCAAAGCAAGTTACGACGGGATGACGCACGATGTTTGATTTCACAGGTGGATGGAGTTCTCCCTAGTTGAGAGGGAGTGTTAAAATTGGACAACTAGGTCCAAACTCCATGTTGTGATGCTCAGATGAAGATACCAATATTTTTATTGGTTTCCTCTTTCGGAGAGGTGTAAGATCGATCTAAAATTGATCTTAATCCGATGAGCAGAACATTTATTTTGAATTTATTTTTAATAATTTCAAATATGTGTAGGTCAACCTTAAGGTTTTACACCCCCAGCAAATGTGTCACACACCTCAGTGATTGATATAAATAGAGTCAACGTTGGAGGACTTTTTCACTCATCTCATCCTCACACATCATCTCCTCTTCTGATTTAGTACGAGCTCCTTGGAAGCAGTTTCAATTCACACATGGGAAAGAAGGACGAATTTACTGTAGATAGGGTTTGGATGAATTTACTGCAGCTAGGGTTTCCATGCAAGTTTGACCAGCGTTGACTTTGGTCAACACATGGTCCAAAAAGGCTAAATTTTGGTGGAGACTTCGATTTTGGAAGGCCGTACATATTGGCACAAGAACCGAGGTCAAAAGGTTGACCGAAGACCAAGTTGCATTGACTTTCTTGCTGCTGTCCTGCATTGACTTTTCTGGACATCATTGACTTTTATGGGGTTGACTTTGGGTTGACCATGTGGCTGTTTTGAGGACTATTGTGACACATGCTGGGTTGGCTGACCAAGGAGACTTTGCTGGTTGAAGCATCATCTTGACCGCCGTAATGCACCACCACATTTTTTTGTTTCTGGTTTGTCTTTTGTAGATCCACTGGTATGTTCTATCAGCATTTTACTTGATTGTTTATGTGATTGCTATAGTGAAAAGTAAAGTTGCATCAAGCATAGAACATCTACATAAATTTACAATTATCCTTTGGATCAACATCCTAGCATGTTGGTCCCTTCAAATACCTTGGTGTCTGCCCATGCTCAAGATGCAGGGTATCATGCACAGTGAATAGTTTCTTCGCTCTTCTAGAGGTAAGTATGTTCCTCTTAATAGAGTGGATGAAGATATATGTGGACCGATACCTCTCTACTACAAAGGAACCAACAATCAGAGAAAACAAGTGAACAGAGAGATGTTTGGGCTCTAGAGCTCTAAGCCTATGCATCCTACACCAACCAATCGAGTCATCCTAGCCTAGATAGATGCAATCTTTGTCAAAAATTTGCATGTTGAAGGGTCATTAAGACCTACAAACTAAACAAATTGTCTTTGAAGTTTCTTCCCTTCATCCTTATTGTACATCTTTGCAATTTCATCTCCTAGACCATTATTTACCTCAAGATCATCAATGGGAGGAATTCTCCTTGGCCTTTCCACATACCATTTTGGGTTAAGTGCATATGATGCCATGTGTTGGTCTATTCATGCAATCCCATCTATGATAAACGATGTGTTGAAGCTAGGTCGTATAGAACTCTAATAAGGACCTCTAGCAAATGGCTACCCTCACACAACCCAACATGCCATCAAAAGTCTCATAGATTTCTCCAATACTAAGAACATCCAAATTAGTGTTATGAATAACCTCCACAATACAGGCCATGAATGACACCAAGTAACCATAATCTTCCCACCAATCATTGTCCAACAACTAAAGCCTAACCTTCTTCCCCAATCTATCAGGGTTCCGACACCTTGCCCATTCTGAACTCACGACCGAGGACTACAATGATGATTGTACCTTCAATATCCTCTCCAATAAGAGAAAATAGCTAGCATATCTATTATTAGTGGGCTTCAGGAATTCCTTCCTTGTGAGATCCTTGTGCATGGTTAAGGAGGTTTGGTGATTGTAAATAAACATGTGCACATCTCTAGCTGTTGTCAGCAAGTTTAACACCCACTAAATTTTTCCATTGTTCTTCAATGTTATAGATGTTGTTAGCTTTCAAGGTTATGCAAAAAGTGTCTACACCATGTTTGGGGGTGCTTCATGAGATTTGGGGTACATGGTGTATGATTAGCCCTTGGATGGACCATAATAAATTTGCAGATTAGAGATGGCTTACTCGTGATTAGTTGACCTCAATTGGATGCTTGCATGAAAATCTTCCTTAAGGCATTGGAAATCTTCATACAACTTGGTGACATTCTACATCTTGGCCACGTGGAGGACGTTGATTGCTTGGAGAACATCCTATAATGTAAGATGAGCATTTGGCACTCATAAGGAGGGCGTTGAACCCTAAACAACAAATGATCACTTGGATGCTTGCATTGAGGCACGGAGTTGACTTGGAGATGCCTAGGTTGTGACAGTGTTCATGCAATGGGAATGAACCCAATGGAGTACATGACTTGGGGGGGTGTTGGAGTCATTGAATGTTTGAAGGAGGAACATTAAGCACATATCATGGAGCACCCTTGCATTAGAGCCTTGCTCATGTAGAAAGACATGTGCACCCTTGGAGTGTAGTGCTCCACATGTGCTAGCCTACTTGTGGCTTTGTAGGTTGCTTGTAAGGGCTTAGACTGACATATGTATTGTCGGCCTTCCTTACCTCTCTTATGCATAGAGGAAGGAGAGAATCATTTCATCGTTCCCATTCTTGTTCATTATCTTGAGTTAGAGATGTGACTAAGAGGAGCACATTAGTCGTCCCCTCTTTGTGCATCTTCATTTGTACTTGATCTCTTGTAATGGAGTCTCTAGGGTTTCTTGGAGCTTTTGGGGCATCTTGAATTCAAGAGTTAGGGTTTCCTCCCTTGGAAATTAGGGTTTTGTGATGACATGTAAATGTGATACTTGTTTGTCGAAGATCATTGGTGTGAGCTATGGTTTCCATTGTTTCCCCTAACTAGGGTTTTGGAGAGCTAGAAGATTGCACTAGCCTTGGGATGAGACTATGGTATGTACATGAACTTCATCTTTATACATATATATGAAGTTTTCAACTGTTCAAAATTGTCTCTACTGCAACTTTGATTTTCAGCCATCTATTTCTTCATGTTCTGGTGATTTGTAGCACTTATATGTTGGGCTGATTTGACATAAGTTAAGACCGAAATTGTTAAGTGATTTAACATTAATATTGAAGTTAGGGCAGATTTGTTTTATTTACAGCAGCCATAAAATGAAGTTCAAATCTGTCTTATGCATAATAAAATTGCCTTAATGGGCTTGTTGGCATACGTGGTACCTTCTCTTGAATTTCCTAATGGATTGGGGTTGTTAAGAGCTAAAATAGTGTCCATGTTGCTGCTGCTTTATTTCCATTTCATACCGCATAAGGCTGAAATTTGAAAATTTCAGAGGGTTAAGATGTGAGAAGCATCTGGGAAAGAGGTGAAATTTCTGTTTCACATTAAAAGTCAAAGAAAACAGAAATTTCTACAAATGTAACAATTATGTTCATAAGTAGGTCTATACTAATGTCTGTCCACCCATCCATCACAATAGAGCATGCTTCCGTTACCCATGCCTGCTTCAATTGTGCCTTTTTCACATGAATATTTGATACTTGACTTTATAAAATTGTTGTTAGTAGCTTTTATTCACCAGGGGGTTACATATGAGGGTCCCATTGCTGCAGTTGATCAGATAATTTCTTTATAATAAGAAGATTGAGTAACACGGAAGGAAATTCCATTAGCAAAAAGAAATTTTCCAATGGCATGATCTTTGTCATATCGTCACTAAGTATTATACATCCCAGCACGTGACACCTATTGCACAAGAACAACATGTAGAACCCTTCTTTTCTGATGAAGCAATCCCAACCACTGAGGCATAAGTGTGTACGGGTTGGGATGGGATGACATTTCTGCTAGAAAATGTTCCTTTTGCATCCGCTATCCTTTGCAGCCTCAAAAGTTCAGATTTTTTAACTTCTGTCAGCTTCAGGCATACCTTAACTCCTTTGCCTGGAATCCCCAAAATGTTGCCTAACTCTGGTATAACTGCCAACCCAAGGATGGCCACAAATATTGCAAGTCCAATCATGTGTGCTGCCACTAGCCTTTGACCTACTTTTTGCTTGTTCAGTTGGATATAACAGACGACGTTTTTAAGGATTGAATGATCCCTTCACATATTGCACAAATCTTTTGGTTGGAAGTACTTCACTATAGATCTTGACCACTGCTCATTCTTGTTTCCCTTGTGTTTGTTTCTCCCATTTTTCCCCACATTTTCATGTTCTTCTGCCTCAATATCGTAGTCACTATCACTCTCTGTGCTGTTGGTGCTGCCAGAATGACTCATTTTCAGGATATGTAATCGATTTGCTTAGTTTTAGAAGGCAACCTGGAACAAGGGGTTGTAGGTACTAGGTATAGCATATTATCAATGAATGAAACAATTTTCATGCTTGTAGGGTCTGAAATTTCAAATAATAATCATATTAAATTTTATAACCATAACCATTGATAACCACAATCTGAACAATGAACATTGAAAGCTGAAATTGCAAATATGAATATCATTCATTAACACAGAACAAAAAAATAAATTGTTATGCTACCTCCAACAGCTCCTCCAAACAGCAAAGCATGGTGCACACCCAACAGCTCCAGCGGTCAAAAATATCCAACACTGCCCACAGGTCTAGCAGCCCAGATGTCCATTGTCCACTGGTCCAGCAGCCAACAACTTAACAGCAATGTCTCCACTGTTCAGGGCTCTCACCTGTCAAAAACTTGAATCTCAAACGGCCAATAGTCAATGGGCTGTGTCCCTAGTCTCCAGCAGCCACGTGGATTGAGGTCTACAGTCTACCCTCCTCACATAGCAATAATCCCGAAGGTGGTGGACCAACATCTACCATCTGACAAAGCTCAAACCCTCACACACAACCGCAGCTCGACCCCTGTCAGGAAACCACATTCAATCCCTCTCACACAACTGCAGCTTGACCCCTCTCAGAACGCCATGATTGACCACCTTCTCAAACAGCCACATGCAACATTGGACCCCTCTCACCCAAGAGACAAAGGAAAATGTTGGGTGGCAAATGTCCAAAGGAGAAATCACAGGCAGCAGATGTCCAAAGGAGAAATGACAAATCACAGACAGAGGAGAAATCACGTGCCATGGCAAGGAGAATGAACCAATGGCTAAAGTAAAGAGTAGATTAGGCTAAATTTTAATTATATGTAGTCTTTTTTTTTAAATTATTGTCCCCAAACTTTAGTCAACAGGGACAATGAAAGTGCTAGATTTTGGGAGGAAACATTCCCCCTTTTGAAAGGAGCATTCCCTTTGTATGTTTCTATGCATTCCCTTCAAAAGGGAAAGTCTGGGAACATGCCCTTTTTAGTACCCACATCACAGAAGCATGGTAAGTGCATCCCCTACCCTTGGGAATTTGTTCCGCATGTAACACTACTTGCATCCACCTGCTAAGTTAGGCAACAAGAAGGCAGCACCTCTTCTATGCTTATCTTAATATGTGTTGGGATCCATTTCCATCCACGCATTCTTCACATGGTTCCCTTCCTAACCTGTTCACATTCTTGGTGAGCATGCATCTTCCAAAACCCTCCTCTGCATTTAATCCCGGTGCAAATCTGGGCATTAACATTCAGTTCATTCAAATTTTGGATCCCATCACAGTTTCAAGTTCCCACAGCTCATCAAGTGGTAATGATATAGTTTTACAATTCTTAATCACTTGATTACTGCTTTTTAACAGAGTCTAAGTTATAGATACCCAATTCGGAGTCTAAGTTATAGATACCCAACCATGCTGCCAAAGTAGTTTCCCATTGTCAGTGAAATATGTCCTTGACATGGGTAAATGTAATTTAAGCTATGATGTTCAACATCAAGCAGCATGCTCGGGAAGCTTTTGGCATCTAATTTATCTGATAATAGTATGGATAAAAGGAATAGGGTAACATGATAGCAAGTGTCTTAACTATTGGCTAATAACAACCACTCGTGTGAGATCCTAAATGTAGATCAACAAATATCTAACAGAAACGACCAGAATCAACATTGTAAACACTACAGGCTACATAGTCATCAATCCAAGACAGCAAAAAAGTACCAAAAACTGAGATTAAAAAAAGATTGCAGTTGCTTGGGGAACTAAAGCATTGCTAAACATACACACAAGAAAACTAAAACATGGGAATAAAGCATTTTTCCGATAATACTAATGTATCTGGCAACACCCTAACTCTCAGAAGCATTTAACTCATTACTCTTTTTAGCACCTTTGCAATGTCAGACCGGAACTGATTTTTACCTTCTGTGCGAGCATTTGTCTTTTGAGTTTTGGTAAAAACAGATTTTTCAAATGCTAGCTTTGAGGCAAGGGTTGGCCAGTCATCAGAATAGTACTTAACTGCAACCCGCTTTCCCTCTGAATCTAGAAGCAAAATGTTCTTGATCAGAGGACAAGATTCCTGCACAAGAAATAAATTGAAATCATCAAACTACATGACAAAAAATATATATATTAAGAAACATATCACGATCTGAGACAGAATAAGGATTATAAATTTCAGCATCCTGTAGATGATCATGCAGGCAGTTCTTATCTCTTCAATCATAATCTAAACACATGTGACTATCCAAGTGGAGAGGAAACAACATAAGCCACTCAAGAGACATGATACTCAAGACATAATAGCTCTTTTGAGGGTCACCTAAGCATTCACACATACAAGTGTAGTTGGTAAATACTTCAGCTCTCACAATATTTGTATACTTATAGTTTTCAGAAATGACATGGAGGAATTCATGGATGTTTAGATGATTTCTTAAAACTTTTAGGCCAAACAGTTAACAACAGGTAATGAGTTCTAGTATGCCACTCACTATATTCTGTGATAAAATATTGATATTCTACATTTGACCCTACATTAGACCAAAATTTTCCCTTTCACAGTTTGTTTCGATTCAGAAGAGGAATGGAAAAAAGAGAGAAGCCTAGCAGTAAATTCTAAGAAATGAAATAAGAAGTTTGTAAAGTCCACATGAAAACAGTAAACAACAACAAATACACATTGATTTGTGTTGTATCCTAAGGTACATCATCTACCATTATCAAATCAAACCTTATCAAATATTCTCCATGCTATGTGTCAATCTCCAAGGAAGTCGAATTGCCAAATTGTGCCCCAATCTGGCCCACAAGAATCGATTTGTGCATGTGCCATAATTCTTGTGATGATGTGGTGGCCTACTCACTTCTCCGCTTTCCTTTGTCTTCAGTTTTAATTTCCAAGTCATTTCCACCTCAATTGGCATGTGGAAATATTATTATTTTCTCCATTTTATTTATTTTTGGGCTATTTTATGCCACATTTTCCCCTAGACTTAGGAAAAGTGGGTTTTGAGGGGTAGAAACACATTTTATGACCCCCAAAGTGTGTCTAATTAGAAATTTGAGGTGTAGAGGTCTAATTTTGATTACTCATACCCCCTACAACTTCTCTAAACATCACTTATTACAATTTACATCGAAATTTTATTAAAAATCCCACCCTACGGGAAATTTTTAATAATTAAAAAATAACCACTAGACTAAATCAAATTCCGCGAAATTTTACAAATGATCTACCCAAGGCTCTACCATCAAGCCGCACTCCAGCTTTGGGGATATATCTGGGAGAAAAAACTCAACTAGTTATTTAATGTTGAAAAACACGAATAATTAGTTAAGTGAAAAAACCTCCCTAAAGTGAACTCGATAGTAAAGTCCCAAGCAATCTAGGCCTGTTACATGGCTGTATTCATCATGCTAGTATCATGTTTACAATATCCCTGCAGGGTTGCAGAATCCAAGTACAAAATGAAGAGAGAGAGAGAAGGGAGAAGGGGCTAAAAAGCCCTAATGAAATCTGGAACTTTGAATGATCTGAAAGTGTTGGAATGCTCTGAAATGTGCTTTGAGCATGGAGTCTTTAAAATTTCTTCAAATGCAACTTTAGTGATCAACAGTACCCAATTTATTTTGGGAGATAATCTAAATTTCATACTTTATATGGATGAAATCAGCGTAGTTTCACTCAACCTGATAACCTATTTGATTACTTCATCTCCTCTTTGGACTGAGCAAGTCTTTTGGACTTGGCTCCAATGAAACTAAAGACTACCTGGGTTAATAGTAGAACGTGGGGGCATCTATGTCTAAGAGACTAGACAAGTTCATCATGCACATCGAATAAGGAGATTTCAAACTTGAGTAGGGAAGACTAAGTGCTCCAACCATTGCCCTAATGTGTTCGAATTGGACGAGGCAGGAGATAATCCAAAGGCATTCTTCAAATTTAATCCTAACTAGCTTTTAGTAGAAGAGTTCATGACTTTGGTCTCCTCACATTGGAAATTGTATGATCTAAAGCTACAAGATTTTGCATGCCTTAAAGGTAGTCAAAGAAAAAGTGATCGCCTTGTCAGCAGAGAGATATCAACAACAAAGAACAAATTTAAAGGAGGTCAAAGACAAGTTGGTGGCGATTTTGAATTGAGATGAAGGGTGTTGAATGAACTAGGTTTCTTTAAAGGAACTCAAGGTCCAAGGATCTTAAGGCTAAAAAAGCAAAGTTGTTGCCATACGAAGAAAGGGAGCGAAGAATTAAAACCAATGTTCCACGGGGACGCGTCCCCTTGCTTCCTTGTGCTCCGGGGACGTTTCCCCACGTCCCCAAAAGAAGGAAACGCAAGGAAAATCAAAGGGGGGACGTTTCCTCCCAAAAGAGGAAATGTTTCCTGTGTTTCCCAAAAAATTCAAGGTCAAATCATATAACCAACATAGATCCATCTAAAACACGGATCTAACATAAGCCGAAAGGGATCAAATTTCTTTTGTTGCAAACTTATTTTAGAATACAAAAAACAATGTGTATTTTTTTACTGTTTAAATTGCACTTTTGAAGGTTATAGAGATTACATAACATGTCTATTAAGTCATTTTATATTAATTCATATTAACTTATTTTATTCATAACTCACATTGGATATTTGATTCTATCATACATTAAAATATTTTATTTTAACATTTTTTTCTATATATAAATTTATATAAAGTTGATATCACGTATTAAAACATTTTTGAAAAACATAACGTTTAAACATTTTACTCACATATTTTTTGTTTACTTCTAATTACTCTACATGATATTAGGTCATATGGACAACTAATTAAAAATGCATAGCATATATTTTTTTTCATTTTTATTATAGCCGACATTGTTTTTCTATTTAGAGAATATTTTATTTTTATTTTAAGAGGGATGAACATACACTTAGCCTTCACATTTTAACCACGGACCTAACAAGAGCCTAGAGGGATCAAATCTCAAACTTGAAAAAAAAAATTACACGTAAATTAATACATTTTACTGCTTCGTAAATATGTGATTAATATAGATCTATGTAGTAATTTTTCATTGTTTAAATTGTATAATTTGATAGTTTATCATTATTAATATTTTATATTAAAAATTGAATTAGTCTCACATTTTCCTCTTTTTAAAAGGTAACTACTCTACTTTACCTTCAATTACTTTTTCCTTTCCAACTAAGATGAACACACACACACATATATATAAATACACAATTTCTGTAGAGAGAGAAAGTTCATACTGAAATATATTAGTTAATATGGATATTCAAACAGTTTCTTTAAGTTGTATATTAAGATATTTATAAGAGAAATATATATATATATATATATATATTTTAAATTATTTTATCTCTGTAAAGTTGTATAAAAATTATAATATCAACAGTTAATTGTTGTGTTAATAGATTTTAAATTGTTTAAATTATTTTTATTGTTTTTTGAGGACGTGATATACTTACACATCTCCCTCATACTGGATTGTAGAATGAGCCTTTCAGCTCAATAAAAAGTCAAACTTCAACTTGCATCTCTTAGTGGCCCCTTCAACACACGTGGTGCTCAGGTAGATCACATAGATCTAGGCCAAGATGACCCGATTGGTTGGTGGAGGATGCATGGGGATGGTGCTCTAGAGCTCAAACATCTAGCTATGTGTTTGTTGTCTCAAATTGCTAGTTCCTCTGCAACTGAGAGGAATTGGTCCACATATATCTTCATCCACTCTATCAAGAGGAACAGGCTTACCTCTAGAAGAGCAGAGCAGTTAGTTGCTATGCACAATGCCCTACATCTTGACGATAGGAAGACAACTAAGTATTTGAAGGGACCAACAACATGATGGGATGTTGTTAATTTTGGGCAATTAGGTCCAAACTCCATGTTGTGATGCTCAGATGACGATGCCAATATTTTTATTGGATTCCTCTTTCAGAGAGGTGCAAGATCGATATAAAAATCATCTTGATTGGATAAGCAGAAGATGTATTTTGAATTTATTCCACATGTGCAAGGTCGGCCAGATTTATCCCACATGCATAAGAGATGTGTCACACACGCCCACAGATGACTATATATTGGAGGAACTTGGAGTTCATTTTACACACATTTTTGGAGGCATTCTCTTCTCTCACGGATGGTGCTGAGATTAGGGCTTCTCAGGGTGATGCGGTTAGGGCTTCTTGGTGCAGTGCCTTGATGGAGCGTTTTTTATGAGCAGTCTTGGGGTTGTGTGACACATTGGGTTGGCTAACCTTATGGAGACTTTGCTGGTTGAAGCATCCTGCTGATCATCGTAACACCACCATTCTTTATCTATGTTTTTGGCTTGTCTTTCATCGATCTATTGGTATGCTCTATATGCATCTTACTTTCATGTGATTGAGCCCTAGAAGTTTAAATGTAAATTTGCATCTAGCATAGAACATCTTCAGAAATTTACATGGTTTCAGAGCTCAGTGGCAATCATTGTTGCAGTTATCTATTGAGTTGATTATGAGATCTAGGGGATGAGCTATGAGATTCTTCTACCCTATTTTTAATTTGTTTTTGATATTCCCATGTGGACTATAAGTCCGTGTCGACACCGATGGAGCTCAACTTTAAGAAGTTGAGTGGAAGCACTACTGGGCCCGTGCTAGAAAATCCTACCGAGTATCGTCAACTCGTAGGGGCCCTGATGTTCGTAGGGAACATCCGTCTGGACATATGTTGTGCAGTGAACACTTTGAGTCAACACATGTGAAGTGAACAAAGTTCCTTCTTAAGTTAAATACTCCAGAACACTTGGAATACAAAGATATCCATGAGGATACAAATATTATATTATAAAGGATATGAGATAGACGATTGAATGTTACAAGTGAGGCCTGCTTAAATACCTACGCAAGTGCCTCTTCATGAAAATTCATGTCTTATCAGACATAGCCTTTCAACCTAATTACTAATTAACTAATTAATCACTATTTACATTATTTTATTTATGACATTGCCTTCCCCTCAAAAATCTCTGTCCTCAAAGCTTGTCGATGAAAGGGATCGATTTCTTTTCCTGCTACGAACATCTTCTCGTCTCGGGGCAGTTATCCTTGTCGATACAAGTTGATATGATCCTCTAAGTGACAAACAAAACTGTCGCACTGAGAATGGATCAGACCATCCTAAATCAATCTTCTGCGGAATCTTATGACGACTGGAAACTTCTAATGACTCATTAGTATCCTTCGGAATATCAGCTTGTTTCTATTCTGAATACATAGCTTGGTTGAGTTGTCTGCTCCCGTGATTTGGATGTCGATAGGGAACTTTTTTGGTTTGATTTTGATTTTCTTTTGGCGAGGATGTTATTGAGTAGGTTACAGAACCTTCACTTAGAATGTTCCTCATTCGTCTGGCATCTAAGTTTGTTTCTTCTGCAACTTGCTTGTCATCTTCTTCAGTTGAGACATTTACTGGATCAACGTTCGATTTTTCTTCAACTTGAACTTCTACATTTGTCGGTTTCGACGATTCTTTTTCGACAAGTTGTTGCACCTTGTTTTCCAACGACTTCTTGTCTTTCTTTAACTTCTTAATTTGCATTAGTAATTTATTGTTGCACCTTATTTTCCAATGACTTCTTGTCTTTCTTTAACTTCTTAATTTGCATTAGTAATTTATTGTTGTAATCCTTGAGGCGAGCAACCTCTTCATTTGTGTTAGTGGTGATTTTTTCAATTTCCTTCTGCATATTTTGTATCACCTTTTTACCTTCTTGAGAAATTACTTTTGAAATTTCTTGAATGTCTTCAGGTGTCACTGAATTTGCCTTTAAGTTAACGTCCTGTAGCGTTATTTTCTTCTTTTTATAGGAGAATGTTAAAGACTTCTTTTTTATATTAAGGATAAATGACCCTAGTGATTCCATCCAGAGCGAACCCAAAATTATATCACTATCGTTACAAAATAAGGTTTTAACGGTAAATTGGGAGACAAGGGAATAGTCCCCAATACTTAGGTGTAAATTCCCTATGTCGTATTGTTTTTCATTTGCGTGAATTGAATTTGTTTCCGTTATATTTGATTTAGGGATCACTAATTGGTTAGCACATTCAGTACTAACGTAATTATTCTCTTGATTAAGATCGATAGATATGAGAACTTCCTTTCCCGCAAGTGACCCTTTGATTCTAATTAGCGCACGAACAAACATACTATAATTTTCAGGAATTCTTCCTTCTTTCCTTTCCGAATTAGATTCAATTTCCTTTTCATCAATGATTAATTCCATTTTGTCTGTTGAATTGAGTTTTTAGGGATTTTAAGGTAACCCTTCCTAACTTTCTCTTCTTCTTTTTAATGAAGTTATTATTCCTTCAATTTTTATTTTTTTTAATAATTTAATTAATTAAATTAATATATATATATATATATATATATATATATATATATATTCTTTTAACAATTGATTTTTTTTAACTCTTTTTTTTGTTGAAAGGTTACAACCCTAGTGAAACGTGACTGTTCACATATATTCACCTATAAAATATATGTCCACTTATGTGTATTTGACTCGGTTAATGTTCTCCACGTAAAAGTAAACTTACCATTCACACAGAGATTTTTTTATTCCTTTACTTCTTATTTTACCTTGCAAATACCATGGGCAATTACCATGGGCTTCCAAAACCACGAGCTTGTAAACCACTGAAAGAATAATCAAAATAACCTTACCTACTCTTCCTTATTTCTTTTTCTTTTTTAATTTTAAATTATCTTGGTATGTACGTATATGTACTTCTTTATATATATCTCTTTTTTTCTTTTTCTTTTTTTTTCTTTTTTTTGTTTTTTGTTTTTTTGTTTTTTTACTTATATATATATATATATATATATATATATATATATATATATATATTGACTATATATTGACTATATATACTTTTTTTCAAAAATTTCCCTTTTTTTTCTTCAAATTTTTAATTTTGGCCAGAGGCCTACTGATGAAATTTCTTCAAATTTTTAATTCTGGCCAAAGGCCTACTAGTGAAATTCTTCAAATTTTTAATTCTGGCCAAAGGCCTACTGGTGAAAATGGAGAAACTCCAATATTGGTAGCGAAACGCTTTGACAGCAACAATGTTGACGAATTTTTTATGGCCAAAGGCCTGGATCGAGGAGCGTAGCTCTGTGCAGCGATGAGCGGCCAGAAGATCGAACTGCTTTGATACCAAATGAAGTGAACAAAGTTCCTTCTTAAGTTAAATACTCCAGAACACTTGGAATACAAAGATATCCATGAGGATACAAATAATATATTATAAAAGATATGAGATAGATGATTGAATGTTACAAGTGAGGCCTGCTTATATACCTACACAGGTGCCTCTTCACGAAAAGTCATGTCTTATCAGACATGGCCTTTCAACCTAATTACTAATTAACTAATTAATCACGATTTACATTATTTTATTTATGACAACATGGTTGATCCTCATAACATTCACTGGGTTGGTGCCTAGAAACTCTTGAGATATCTCTGGGGCATGATAGACCATGGGCTGAGATACACTGTCGGGAGTTTGAGACTCCGTGGATATACTGATGCCGATTGGACTGGCAGTGTGGTGGATCGCAAGAGTACATTTGGATGTTGCTTCACACTTGGGTTTGCTTCGGGCAGGAAGCAGAAGTCGGTGGCTTTGAGCACCGCTGAGGCCGAATACATTGCAGCGTGTATGGCCTGCTGTGAAGCTACTTGGTTGCGAAAGCTCTTCAGTGAGTTGTTCGGACATGTGCTAGATACCACCGTTATCCTTTGTGATAACCAAAGGGGGATTCGTTTGTCAGAGAATCCTGTATTCCATGATCGATCCAAGCATTTTGATATCTAGTACCATTTTGTCTAGGATATGGTATAGCAAGGCGCCGTAAGGCTCGATCATATAGGAACTGATGAGCAAGTTGTGGATATTCTCACAAAGCCCTTAGCGGAGGTCATGTTCCTAACCTTCCGTGAGAATCTTGGAATCGTGGAACGACCCTATTTGCAGGGTCTTGTTGGACGATGAGCTCTGGAAGCTCCAAGGGGGCTTTGGGATAGCTTCTTAGAGCTATAAGCAACCACAGGGCTAGGCTTGCTGAACCTTGTTGGTGCGCTTCTGCCCCATCGTTATGATATTGAGTTGGTTCACCTCTCTTTGATCTGTGCCCCTTATGCATCCTACCCATGGAGTTCTGGACTCATGGGAAGTACCTCTCATCTTGGCCAATGAGGTGGGAAAATATAGAGACCAGTAGCAAGACCGATGGACGCATCAGACATTGCCGTACTCTCTATGTCTAGGATGGCACGTGTCCAACCACTTGATCTGGGATCAAGTCTAGTGAGGTTTCGGACCTCCAACTGACTTCAAGTCAGTTAAACTAACTTCGGGTTAGTATATGACTCTTTTGAGTCCAAGTGAGGTTTTAGACCTCCAACTAACTTCGAGTCAGTTAAACCAACTTCAGATTGGTATGTGACTCCTTTGATTCCTATAGAGGTTTCGAACCTCTGAGCTGATTTTGTCAGCCGAGAGTGATGTCTTTGTGACTCACCTTTTTGTTCTGAAATAAAGAAGCCAGCAAAGCAAGTTACGGTGGGATGACGCACGATGTTTGGATGGCACAAGTGGATGGAGTTCTCCCTAATTTTGGGCAAATAGGTCCAAACTCCATGTTGTGATGCTCAGATGACGATGACAATATTTTTATTGGATTCCTCTTTCGGAGAGGTGCAAGATCGATCTAAAGATCATCTTGATCAAATGAGCAGAACATTTATTTTGAATTTATTCCACATGTGCAAGGTCGGCCAGATTTATCCCACATGCATGAGATGTGTCACACACCCCCACAGATGACTATAGATTGGAGAGACTTGGAGCTAATTTTACACACACATTTTTGGAGGCATTCTCTTCTCTCACGGATGGTGCTGCGATTAGGGCTTCTCATGGTGATGTGGTTAGGGCTTCTTGGTGCATCGTCTTGACAGAGCGTTTTTATGAGCAGTCTTGGGGTTGTGTGACACATTGGGTTGGCTGAACTTTTGGAGACTTTGCTGGTTGAAGCATCCTGCTAATCGTCGTAAAACCACCATTCTTTATCTCTGTTTTTGGCTTGTCTTCCATTGATCTATTGGTATGTTCTATCTGCATCTTACTTTCATGTGATTGAGCCCTAGAAGTTTAAAAGTAAATTTGCATCTTATGTTATCTGCTTTTCTGTTTCAAACTTCAGTTGTAGACTTTAGTTTGTTTTGAATCTTGATATATGATACATTAGACTTGACTTTCTAAAAATTTGAATCTTGATGTATGAGACTTGACTTGGATCTTCAATATGGTTCAAAATTTTATTTTCATTGTACAATGTTACAATTACATGTATGATTGTATCATGCTTTTCGTTTTAAATTTGCTTCAGTTATATGATTCATCGATTTATCCTTCATGATGTAAGTGTTATATAATGATAAAGACAACTAAATTATAAAATTTCAATGATATATTTATAATTTTTAGTATTTTACTATTTTTTCCGAGGTCCCTTGTGTTAAAGGCCCCAACATCCCCCCATGTTTCCTAAAAATAAGTGGGGAGATTTTGCATAGGTCGCTCCCGCGTTTCCCCGATCCCCCATCCCCACGTCCTGGAAACTAGGTGGAACTATCATTAAAAGTAGGGAAACATTGATTGAATTGAGTTCCATAATTTCACAACCCATAGAAGAATTTAAAACTCCATCTGGGGATTGAAAGATGAGGTAGGCAGGCAAATAATGAGCTTTCAAGAGCTGACTAGATTGGGAGTCCGACACTTTGGGAAGATTTTTAGAGATGTTTGATGCCACATTGTTAAAACCATGAACCTTGTCAACAAGTTTCCAAGGAGGAGGATTAAAGACGAGGAAGATGATAGTGTTCCAAAAGGTGTCCAAAGATGAATTGCTCTCAATTGAGGACTCTTTCAAAAATGACCACAATCGCAATCTAGATGGTTGGACAATTGAGTTATTTCTGGCCTTTTCAATCTATTAGGAGAGGATCTATTAAGGCTCATAGAGGAAGTTTGGGTCAAAGGGAAGGTTTCAGGTAACCTAAATTCAACATTCATAGCATTAATCCTGAAGGTTGACCATACAAACTCTCTTGATGATTATAGACCAATTTCCTTGTGTAATGTGATCTACAAAATTATTTCCAATGTGATTGCTACAAGGAAAAAATTGACTCACTCATGTGATCTCTACTTAACAATTTGGGTTCTTAGGAGGGCAACTCATTCATGAAGCGATGGGATCAGTTCAAGAAGTGGTCCATAGTATATACTCTAAAGCTTACTTCCTCCCCAATGGTGGTTATGAAGTTGGATCTCTCCAAAGCATCCTATTAAGTCTGATGGATGTATCTTCATTTGCTCCTATTACATATTGATTTTTCCCTTAGAGTGATCAAGTGGATTATTGGGTGCATTACTTCCACACAACTTGCAATTATGATCAATGGATCTGCCTCAAATTTATTTAAGCCATCACAAGGCCTTCGTCAAGGTTTCCCCCTTTCCCCTTACTTATTTTTACTAGTAGCTAAAGGTTTGAGTCAAACTTTGTTGGAGGAAAAGCAAAGGATGCAGATTAGTGGGATTTAGGTGGGCAGGGCAGTGGCTTTAACATATCTACTATTTGTAGATGATGCATTGCTCTATTGTTATGGCTCCAATTGGGAAGTTGGCAAAGTTATGGATATCTTATATCTTTATTATGCTACCATTGATATTAGAGCAATCCCAATTTACTATGACAAGCTATATTCCAAAATGTATGAACCAGACAAAGGCTTTGCTTTAGTTTCTTGTGGACGAGAAGTGGGGAGTACAAAGGTTTGTGTCTGGTAAGCTAGAGAAGGCTTGCCATGGCCAAGGAGTTGAGGGGTGCAGTTTAAAGGACATTGACAAATTTGGTGAAGCTTTGGCAGCCAGATCCTTGAGGAATGTAATTACAGCATCCAACATGTGGAGTAAGTTACTCATTAATAAATTATGCCGAATACTTTGGTTGATTTGATAAGGAGGGGCAATAAAAGCATCCATAACATTTCCAACCGGTGGAAAGCTTTAACTCTGTCCTTCTCGGTGATAGTTAAGTACTTAGCATTGAAGGTTGATTTGGTTCAGCAGTGATAGTTGGGATGGATGCAATCATGGGGTTCAATGCAGACATTTTTCTCCATGAAAAGCTAGTACAGTTTTTATAGCAAAGAGGAAGGTCTTTCTTGTCCAGAATTAGCAACTCTTTACCTATTATCATTTGCAGGTAAGGATGGTTGTCGGCAAATCAATTGGGGGTTCCAAAGGCCTAAAGGCCTTTTTGGGAAAGATTTATACTATCTTGGAAAAAGCTTATATTGGATTGATGGAGGGTCCAAATGAATTGCTACTGGGCTATCTCAGCTGGTTTTTATAGTGCTCAACAGGGCTATCTTGCAATAATTTTGGATCAGTCTCCAGAAAGGGAGTAGGGCTTACTCCTGCCGTGGATGATGCTTAATAACAAAGTTCTGACTTGGAGGTTCTTTAAAAGAGGCACTTTCATGGCCCTGGTTATTGTGCCCTGTGCAAAATGTATGAGGAAACCAATCAACATCTGTACTTGCATTGTTCCTTTGCCAGAGACGTATAGTTGGAGATAAGCAAGATTTTAAGAGTACAAGAGCCTTGGTCTAAGGATACTTTGGGTGCTTTTTTCTGAGAGTGGTCCAGAAGAAGGGATTTAAAACCGATGAGTATCTTCCATTGATTATAGGTTGGAGTCTATGCACTGCAAGGAATTCGGCGATCTTTGATGG
Organism: Pinus albicaulis; assembly: GCA_034641835.2. Lineage (NCBI taxonomy): Eukaryota > Viridiplantae > Streptophyta > Pinopsida > Pinales > Pinaceae > Pinus > Pinus albicaulis. The sequence continues at coordinate 912,417,325 of CM076569.1, forward strand.
GAGAGTAAGCCTGCCGATTGTGGTTGCAACCAAGACAGAGGTCATTTTCCCAGCATATAGCTCAAGGCGGATTTTGGTCCCTGGTAGACAAGTAGGCACGCTCCTATTTGATAAAAGTGTCCCATGGGCATTTTTTTGATGGTGCACGCTAGGGTGACAATCGTATTTGTGGTCAGTGATTTGTGCTTTATTTCTCAGATGTTCTTTCATTGTCATTAAAAGCAAATGTATGTCCAGGCACAAACAACCAAGCAAAATTCCCTGAACTGATCTACTTGCTTAAATTAGCTTTAGCTAGAGGGGAAGAAAACTGAAAGATTTAACAGAACTAACATCTCATAACAGACCACCGAACCAGATTAAATAACCCTCGATAAATAGAAATAAACAGTCAAATCGCTATGCGCCAAGCGATCTGTGCATGGCTTATATCACAATTCATATCACCAGAGTCGCCAGTGGGGATCGAACTAGGGACTTCAGTGAATGGAAGCAGCGGCGTGACCTCCGGAGCAAAGCCAGGTAGAAAAAAATATGCGTACCATGAGATGAGTGGTTTCCCAGCAAATTTAAAATGGCGTGGATGGAGAAATGGTCTGCGTGATTGAAAATACAGCCAAAAGAAAATATATAGAAGGGATATTCTTTCATAAGATTAGATTGACAGAGAAGTGTATAAACCAGAGACTGAAAACTTACCATTGCGAGATCAAACGACGTCGATATTTTCTTTTATATGTGCAGGTAATTCTCCGCCACTTGCTCCACCTCAACACATAACACACACGGACGATGTGAAAGGTTTACCTTTATATATCGGCGTTGTCTAACCATTATAATTTTTTAGGTTTTGGTGGGCCCAAAATATTTTTGGTCAAATCTGATTTTTGTTGTTAAAAATAGATATTTGTAATTACAAATTACAAAATGGGCATTTGACTACATATGTAGATTTTACACCTTGAAAAAATTTCAGGTCATTTAGATTATGGTGCATTAACAACTCTAATTTTTTATCTCAACGTATTCTAATAAGATTATGGGTAATTAGACTAAAAATATATATTAAAAAGATATTCACTTTTTATCTTAACCATTATTGGCAAATTAGACTTTAAAAAATAGCTCTAAAAACTTTCCAAAATATATAACTGATACCATTAAAATTAACATTGTACGAAGAGTGTGGAGTTTTATTATAATTTAATTATTGTTGATTATTATTTGTGAATGTGGAATAATTTATTTTTAATATTGCAAGAAAATTAATATTGTTATATTTTAAAAAAGTGATAGGCAGTTTCAACATAAATATTATTTATGATAAAATCAATATATTTTGTGATTATCATTAAATGTTACTTATAATAGGGTCATATACTTTCATGTAACATTTAGTCTTAATTCGCCTGGATGCGGATGTATGATCCAGGACGAGAGGTGGCAGCGCCATTGCGTGACACATGGCCTAGCCACATGGCCACACATGAGACCTGTCCTGCAACCCATAATTGCTCCAGCTGCTCGCCTCAAGGTGACTTAGCTGCCTCTGCCCTCCACATTTACCTTTGTCCGATCTGCAGCTCTGAGCTCTTCTTCATGGCGCCACACCCTCCATTGCTACCATTCTCGTCATGCCGCCTTCGATTCTCTGTTATCTCTGCTCCGAGCTCCCCCTCACTCTCAGAGACGCATTGTGACATTTGCCTCCTGTTAGCCTCATCGCCGCAATGCACTGGCTGCCATTCTGTTTCGCAGACTCTGCACGCCAACACTCATGCAACCCCTACGCCTCCGCTTACTAGCTTCCCTCACACTCATCCCTACTCCAACATGTCGCGGACGCATAGAATGCGGTGTCGCCGTGGAAGAGGAAAGGGCCAGTCCTCATGCCCGCCAATCTCCATTCACTCTGACAATCGCTCCCCACCTCCTGAAGACAATTTGGCTCATTTCCACCATGACTGCTCCCTGGACATACCTCGAGTTACAGCTACCATTACTGTCAACTTTCAGGAGGCACCTTCGAGCTCAGCTGGGTCAGGCTCCAGAAAACGTCCCAGGAAGTCTACAATCTCTCTAATGCCTCCTCAGCACTCTCGGAAATCCGAAGCTCTGCCAATCAAACCAAAAGGGCACTCCTCCAGCAGCGAAGGCAGCGAAAGCAGAAGTCCAGAACACTCGATGGGTGAGAAGAGGAAAGGCAGTGCTAGCCTTGTGTGCACCACCACCACGCTGGAACCCACAGCTCGGCACTCGAAGAAAGATGACGATTCTTTTGATGATTACAGGTGTCTTATCGTTGAGGAGCCACTGCCATAGCGTCATGACACTTAGCATGATAGGCAACCACTGCAATGAGAGGTTTCCTCTCTTTGTTTTGATCAATTTCTCTGTTAGCGTGTATTTATTGAACAACTTGGCAAACTCTTGGTCTTTTCTAGTTAAAGTTGGTTTCCCTACTAAGGGCAGCGTTTTTTGGACCTGTTTCCCCATCTCGGGCGGTCGTATTTTTGTCATTTTTGTCTTTTTGAACTATGCTCCCTCCAGAATTGGCTAGCATAGCAATTCCAGAGGCAAGCTTCGACCTGTAAACTATGTTCATATTAATAGAATAGTCCAATTTAGAAAAGAAAAGAAAAGAAAAAAAAAAAACATTTAGCCTTAATCCCATATATATTGCTTCTAGTTGCAATACAAACTAAGGGTAGCTAGGTTTAGTGTGATCTTGTTGAGAAAGTACATATTCTATATCTTTCTTGTATTTATTTTTTGTATAATAATAATTAATTTAAGTTTACAAATTAGACATCAAATTGATGTATTAGACAATTTTTTTTTACGAGACGACTTGAATACTTAATTCAGTTTATGGAGATGTGCATACCCTACTCCTTTCAAGATTCAAATCAATAACCTCCAACGAAAACGTGTGACCTTCAAAATTAGGATCACTCAAATTATATCATTATTGTTATTACTCGCACTTTAAAAATCACATTGTTTTCCTACACCTCAACCCACCCCTTACCTCTTTCATTTTCAACAAAAATAAATGCTTCAAAACTATATGCATCCCCTTGGGCTTTTAGCACTCATCACCCATCCTCCATCTATCAAGCTCACATGATAAATGCATGTCATCTCATTCTATATTAAAAAAAACATGTACATACATATACTTGAGAACTTATGTCAAATTGATGTATTATACTTTTTTGTTTAGGTGGCAACTTGAATTCTTAATTTCATCTATGGAGATATAAATCCCCTACTCCTTTCAAGATTCAAATCAATGACCTCCAAAGAAAGCACATTTTTTTCAAAGTTAGGGCCACTCAAGTTATATTATTACTATTAATATTCATAGCTCAAAAGCCACATTATTTCTTATACCTGCACCTACACTTCCATGCGCTACCTCTTTCATAAACACAAAAGAATGCCTCAAAACCCTATGCATCCGCTTGGCCTTTTAGCGCTCATCTCTCATCTTCCATCTACAAGTCTCACATGATAAATGCATGTCATGTCATTCTATATTAAAAAAAACATGTGGCATACATATACATGAGATTAAATCCATCTTAATCTTTATATAATGTTATAAGGAACCAAACCCTCGAAATATTTGATCTCTCTTGGCACTTTCAAGGTTGAAATGGATATATGTTGATGTAAGAAATAATAATAATAATTATAAAAAAAAAATCAATTTTTTATACTTCAACTTTTTATAATACAATAACAAACATATCTTTATTCATGGTAAAATACACTTACAAACATCCACCTCTTATCAAGAGCTACAACATTATTTACATTGTCTAAGATCTATTAACTTTGCATAAATAATTAAAACAACTTAATAAATACAACAACACCCTTTTAAGAGTGAGTCAACCACATTCTTTCAAATTCAACTTTGTTAGGTGTCATAATACCACCTTGATTTCATTAACCTAATAACCTTTTCCTTAAATATGTGTGTATAAAATTCAATTGGGTTTATCTCAAGTGGTAGGGAGAAATGATTGTTATCCTCCCCACCCAAGTTCAATCCCAACTAGTGATATGGTGAGTTTTATTGTAATGGCTTCGATTCTTTTTTTTGAATTTGATTAGTCCCTCCAAGACTCTCTATCTTCTCAAATAAATATCATAGACCAATCAATTGCTAAGGCATGGATTAATATAGTCATTAATAGCAAGCAAAATATGAAGTGTCATATCACTTTATGTTTAAAACAAACCATGACTGTCAAATTGTATAACTACAAATTGATAGTAATGTATACTAAGGAAACACATTAAAGACACACACTTTACTTAAAGACATTATAACAACCCTGGTGAAAATTCCATGTAATAAAAGTTAATAAAGGCAAAATAATAACCAAGGTCATGGGACATATTCCAAGCTAAATGTTGGGAGAAACATCCTAGTGCGGGTGTTCATTTGGTTTATTAAGGCTATGGAAATTGGCAAAGGCAATGGCTAAAGCTTTGGAAAGACAAAGTGGCATTTATTGGCATTTATTTATGAAAATAATGGAAAATAAGAGAAAAGGGAGGTGAAAGGTCACAAGTTGCATGTGAGGAAGAAAATGAAGGAAAATAATGGAAAATTGAAGAAATTAGATGCCTCATTGATAAAAAGGCTTATGAGGATCAGTTGGTAACCTTTTGTTAGTTCTGTTTTGGAGCTCTCATTCTATTCTCTCTCTCTCTCTCATACTCTTGGACACTTAGATTTTCTTGGAGCACTCTTGGAGAGTGTGGCATACTTGGAGTTTTGGAGCAAGAAGGTAAAGGAAGAGAAGGAAATTGAAAGAGGACATCGAGATCAGTAGCTACAATGGGTTTTTCTTGCAGGTATCGAGTTGCATATATGTCTTCCTCACTTGTTTTGGCATGCATGGCATATGCATGTAGTTTCTTGGTCATGATGTGTCATTGGCAAGGAGGATTGCCTGGATTGACAATGGATTTGTTTAGCCTTTACATTTCTTGGATAACCATGGTGTTGTGGGTTCATTTCATTGTTTGTTTTTCTGATTGGTTATCATGTGCCTATGTTTGTGGGTTGAGTTATTAGTTCCTGAAAGCCTTGGTTAGAGAAACACTTTGGAAGCCCTGTAACAGCTTGGGTTGAGTTACTAGTTCTAGAATCCTTGGTTGGGAAAATGCTCTTGAAGCCCTTGGTGGGTTGAGTTACTAGTCCTGGAAACCCTGGTTGGACAAACACTCTGGAAGCTCGGCGATAGTTGTGGGTTGAGTTACTATTCCTGGAAGCCCTGGTTGGAAAAAACACTTTGGAGCCATCGACAACTTGGGTGGAGACCAATCTAGAGATGGTTGTGATGTTCGACCATGAGGTGGAATCACTGGTTGAGGGTTGAGGTGGTTTGGCCTCTGGAAGCCCTGGTTTGGTTTTGATTTATGTTTTTTATGAGATCCGCATTCATGCTTGGAATATGGCATAGAGGTGATTGGTTGAAGAGAGATTTGGCTCAGCCATGTCTATGTTCGGGTGGAACGTGGAAGTCTAAGACTTGGTTGCATTTTTCTTATGGAAATAAGAGCTCTTTTCCTCTTATATTGATGGGTAAATATGATTGTTATTATGTGGCTTATATGGTTGTTATGTGCTTGTCATTTATGTTTCTTATATGCTGGTTATGAATGCATTTTATGATAGTGACGATGTATGGATCTCATCATGTTTTGAGTTGTAAATGAATGAATCATGTATCTATGACCAAATAGATGATAATGTAGTTAATGTGACGAGGAAACAATGCTTCTTAGAGATTCTCAGATAGTATGAGACCCCTATGCTCAGATTTGTTGTTTAAACCTATATTTTACATATTTGTGACATGTTTGACGAAACGCCTGTCATGGATAATAGGGGTCCAGTAAAGTCCTTGTTCAAGTGTTTTCTTTTACATCATTTTTCTGTTATTATTTTTCAGTTCTAAAAGTGTCATGGAGTTCTGGGAAATGACCTGGGCTTTGGGCCTGAAAAAATGGCACATAAATCGGGGTCGCAGGATCAAAACTACTAGGAAAAGTCCCCGTTTGCATGCATACACATGTTGTGCATGTGACTGAAGGCTTCTAGTTGCACTCTTTCCCATGTCAAGGGAGAGACTAGGGGATTGATGCATGAAAAGGTCAGGTTGGATCAGGGGCTAGCCTCCTGGAAGGTTGGGATGGTTATTGGGTGTCCTATAGCATGTGCAGAAGGTCTGTGTTGTTGTGTGGTGTTGGTTCCAATTCCTTAAGGTGACCTAGGAGGTTGAATCAGATCATAGCAACTCTTCATCACATGTTTACCCCCGTTGTCCGGTTACATGGGTCAATGTGGGAGTAGGGTGTTACATAGTGGTATCAGAGCATGGTTCAACGCTCAGACTAGATGGGTGGTGTATTGGTCATGCATTCATGTTAGTGGCATATGTGTTTCTTATGTTTGTGTTCTATGTGCTTGTTGCATCTGCACGTTTTTGGTCATGGTTGCAGTGATGTCACAATGGGAGAACTGATGGTGTTGTTGTGGAATGTGTTGTCGTTAGTGTATGACTAGTTATGTGTTGGTTATACATGACAAGTGCTTACATATTGTCAGTGTACATAAGTATGGTTGTTGTTGTTGTTGTCATGCGTGAGGTCATGGTATGTGTAGTTGATATGGTCATGCATTAATGATTGGACTCTAGCTAGAATGATGCTTATGTGTAGATATACCTATGTGTTATATGTATATATGTTGTTATGATTATGTCTATACTGTATTACGTTGATTGGTTGATCTTGGAGATGATATATCCTTCCCGAATTATGCTAAGGTACGTTGATTTATTGTGATTTGGTTTAGCTGACATGAAATGCCTTGTAGGAAGAAATCAAAGATGACTAGCAAGATGGTAGACTACAAAGATTCTCCTTATGAATTAGATGATCAACATAGTGTTGGGCACTCTGCTGACTTAACAGACACATTGAGAAGTTTGAAGGAAGAAATAAGGGTTTGTAAAGCAGATAATGATAGAATCATACAAGCACAAGAAAAACAAGCATAATTTAATGCAAAGATCCTTAAGAGTTTGTCAGAGTTGCAGTGACAAGGGCCACTTTGGATCACCTATGGACAGGAGGATGGGACTAATGTGGCATATGGCAATAGGTATCATAGTGGTCACAGGTCGGATAGAGATGACATGATCAGATATGGCAATTTCTTGGACACTCTAGATAGGAGAGGTGACAGACACAGGTATTATTCTAGTTCTGGTTCTGACATGCATAATAATCATCATCATTATCATCCTTACAGGAGGAGTGACAAGGGATATTTTCCGGATGAGTTTAAGAAAGCAAAACCACCTACATTTGATGGAGAGATGAATAAATCACAAGATGCAAAGGCATGGTTTCTTGGTATGAGGAAGTTCTTCAAGTTGCATGATTACTCAGAAAACATGAAAGCTAGGATAGCTACATTCAACCTCAAAGGTAAAGCAAATATTTCGTGGGAAGATGTGAAGAATGTTAGGGATATTTATGAGGAGGAATTGACTTGGAGCAAATTCATGGCACTATTCCGGAAGAATTATCTATTAGAGAGACACTATGATGATAGATCAAAGGAATTTTATGAACTAAAGATGGGATATATAACCGATGAGGAGTACAATAGCAGATTTCTAGAGTTGTTGAGGTATGTACCTTACCTCAAGGAGGAGAAAGCCAAGATTCAATGATTCATCAATGGGTTATCGATAGCATTCAAAGATATGATTGAGTTTGATGAGCCTAGATCATTGTATGAGGCCATCTGGAAACTAAAGCATTGTTATGAGCAATCAAAGCGCAGTTTTGAGACAAAGTGGAGCTGGAAAGGTAATGATAAGAATAAATGAAAATGGGACAAGAAGTGAGCAAGACCTCAGGATATAGGTAACAAAGAGAATGTTGCACCACCTAAGAAGTTCAATACATCTGGCATGTCGAGATTTTGTGTATTTGGGGTAACATCAGTTGTGCTCTAGGTCCCAAATTTTGAGGAAGGACTAGAGTTCACCTGATCTACAAGACCCAGAAATGGATTTGGGAAATTTCATCTGGTTTAGGAGATATTAAATTAATTAATTATTTTAATGTATTTCCTAAGTTAAAACTTAGGAAAATAAAATAATTAAAGTGAATTTAATTAAATATGTGATGAAATTGTCTTAAGTCACACACATCAACCTTTCTTTCAATCTTAGCCATTGATTAAAGATTTAATCTTGGCCGTTGATTTGTTAATGAGAAAAGTATAAAGGAAAGGCTTGGGATCATTTGTAAGACACACAGAGGCAGAGCACTGAAGCGAAGCTGAGATTCCAGGGCGGGGTTGCTAAGAATTCTCAAGTGTTTCAGTTGCAGAGAGGGGAATTTAGACCAAGGGGATGATCTGATCCCGGGGTCTAGAATACACAAGAAGCAGAGAAGATATCATGAAATACAACGCAGAGGAAGGCACCAGCAACAACAACAGACGGCAGCAACAGCAGACGGCAACAACAGCAGACGGCAGCAACAGCAGACGGCAACAACAGCAGACGACAACAACAGCAGACGGCAACAACAGCAGATGGCAACAGCAACAGGAGCAGATGGCAGCAGCAAGGACAACGTGATTTTCAGGAAACCCTTCAGGAGTTACAGAGAGACCCTTAGGGGCAGCGTAGTGACTACGTCAGGAAACCCTTCAGGGGTTACGCAGAGACCCTTAGGGGCAGCGTAGTGGCTGTGTCACCCAGTCTGGGGTAACGCAGTCCCTTCCAGTGACAGCGCTGAGCATTTGGAGGCCTTCAGAGGCTGACGCAGTGTCTTTCAGGGGCAGATCTGGGGTATCTTGGCCTAGATCTGGCCGAGTTCTGTAAATCTCATTTGAGGGTGTGGATCAGTCAATATTGTTGGTCTTAGATCAGCCAGGTGTTGTAGATCTAGAGTTTTATCTGTAGGGTTTTCCAGACCTGGAACCCAGAGTTGTGTATTCAGAAATATTCTTAATAATAGAGCGCTCCAGCAGCCAGAGACCGGTTTTCCCACATTGGGTTTTTCCGGGGACAGTTTGTCCAAAAATAACTGTGTCACTTTGTCTGTGTGTGCATGTGCTTATTCTAGATATGAATTGGTAGAGATCTGTTATGTGTTTTGCTTTGATGTTAGCTTGAATTTATTCAGATGATAACTTGTATAAGTAGGAGAAGCTTAACCGGATTAACATAAATAATTTCTGCATAAGAATTAAGATTCAAAAATTTCTACATGGTATTAGAGAAATTGTAGATCTAGAAGGGTCACCAGCTGAAGAATCTGAAGGATCTAACTGCATAAAGCAGCTGGAAAGGTAGCAAAAAATCAGATCTAAAGGGACAACACAGTTTTCAGGAGAAGACTCACATAGAGGGAAGGGTGACGCTGTCCAGCGCTGTGTACTAGCAAGCCCACACAATTACTACGCAGAGGCAACTCAGAAACAATGCTGGTTTGGTCTGAAGCCAGCCAGTGTGATTCAGATCTAAATCTGTTAGATCTAGAAAAAATCTGCAGAAAAGTTGCAGAAAATTCAGAAGAGCTATTGGGGTTAAATTTCTGAAGTTTTCAGATTTTTTAGCCTTAGCATAAGTGACAAAGTTTGGGAAGAGATCAGTTTCTCAGAGAGTTTCTTGCCAAAGGAAACTTGTAGTTTGGTCAGAGGATCAAAGAAGAAGCTGAATCATAGTTGATTTGGTAGATTTCCAAGGAGGAAAATCAAGTGTCAGAGGGAGCAGAGGGTGCCCAATTCGTAAAGGGCCCTAGATCCAAGATCTCTAGCATAGAGAAGAGGAGCTCTGACACATTCTGAGTAGATGGCTCCTCGTGGACTGCATGATCAGGATAGGCTAGAGGGCCTCTCAAACTTTTCGGTGTGGAAAGCTAGGATCCTAATTGTCCTTGAGGTATATGGTCTAAGAGACCATGCAAAGCAGACCCTGGCCACACCGACAGATGCGGATCTCCTACGGAAGCATAGAGAAGCTGCTGGGCATGCCAAGCGGCTGATAATGGACAATATCAAGGATCATATTGTGCCACACATAGTTGAGAAGAGGATAGCCAATGAGATGTGGAAGGCCTTGAATTCCCTATATGAGGGAAAATCAGTCCAAAGAAAGATGTTGTTGGAGGCCCAAATGAGGTCATTCATGATGACCAAGGGAGAAGACATCAAGCATTTCCTCTTCAGATTGTACTCAATCAGGGATCTATTGACTGCAAGGGGTGCAACCGTAGATGATGCAGTGATAGTCAGGACTGCCCTCAATGCAGTCACGGATGAGTGGGAAATCTTTGTCCAAAGTATCTTGGGCAGAGCGGACCTCCCAGATTGGGACAACTTGTGGCCAATCCTGCGGCAAGAAGAACTACGAAGGTTCACCAAGAAGCAGCACAACCTTGTGTTGAGCAAGGTAAAGAAGGAAGAGGAGGAAGATGCAGCCTTGGCATCAAAGAAGCAGCCGAAGAATAAGAAGGATCTTTCTAAGATCAAGTGATTCCAGTGTGGTGAAATGGGACATTTTGCTAGCCATTGTCCAGAAAAGAAGAAGGACAAGGAAGCATCTTCTTCCAAAGAAGTGGCGGTGGCAGATGATGGGTCAGGAGATGATGTAGCCATGAGTGCTCATGAACCACGGAGGTGGGGTGACATGGACATGTAGAGGAGCTACGTGGAAGTAGGGCGGGATCCTTGAGCAGCTCATCTCTTGGATCACAAGCGAGCTACGACAGCCTTAAGACAGTAGCAGGACAAGTGGAGCAGTGGGTGCATAGATCACAGATGAGTCAGAGGTAGAGGCAGATCTGTAGGCTGGGAGGAGCAACGCAGAGAATAGCAGCGACAACATAGAAGCAGTAGCAGCGCAGAGGCTGATGTGACTTCAGCAACATAAAGCAGTGCTGCTTACGTAGTGCAAAGCTACAACAGCGCAGAGAGCTTCAGAGGGACAATGCAGTGCAGTAGCAGTGTGATAGATTTTAGCACAAGGAGCTGATGTGACTTCTGTAGTGCAGAGGGAGTGTGATTACGCAGGCAGAGTTGTAGTTGTGCATCGTTCTTTAGATGCCATCATAGATCTGTAGCCTATGGAGCTTTAGTGATGAGGATGCAGCCCATTTGACTTGTTTTTCAAAGATTGGGTAGGAGATTCATTTGTTTCTCTTAACAACTGAAGTTGCAGTGCAGCAGAACAGCAGTGGCAGTCGCAGAGTCATGGGCAGTAGTATAGAATGGCAATAGTAGTGCATAGTTGAGTGGCAAGAGTTCAAGCTTCAGCAGCACCGAACCAGTGCCCAAAATCATGTAATGCATAAGTGTGATGTATTGCTAGAGCACACCCTTAATGCTAAGAGGGAGTGTTGAGATTTTATGTATTTGGGGTAGCATCAATTGTGCTCTAGACCCCAAATTTTGAGGAAGGACTAAAATTCACCTGATCTACAAGACCCATAAATGGATTTGGGAAATTTCATCTGCTTTAGGAGATATTAAATTAATTAATTATTTTAATGTGTTTCCAATAAAATAATTAAAGTGAATTTAATTAAACATGTGATGAAATTGTCTTAAGTCACACGGATCAAGCTTTCTTTTAATCTTAGCCATTGATTAAATATTTAATCTTGGTCATTGATTTTTCAATGAGAAAAGTATAAAGGAAAGGCTTGGGGTCGTTTGTAAGACACACAGAGGCAGAGCACTGAAGCTAAGCTGAGATTCTAGGGTGGGGTTGCTAATAATTCTCAAGTGTTTTAGTTGCAAAGAGGGGAATTTGGACCAAGGGGATGATCTGATCTCGGGGTCTAGAATACACAAGAAGCAGAGAAGAGATCAAGAAAGACAACACAGAGGAAGGCAGCAGCAGCAGTAGACAGCAGCAGCAGCAGCAAGGACAACATGATTTTTAGGAAACCCTTCAGGGGTTAAGCAGAGACCCGTAGGGGCAGGGTATTGATTGTGTCACCAATCTAGGGTAACACAGTCCCTTCCAGTGACAACGTTGAGCATTTGGAGGCCTTCAGAGGCTAACGCAGTGTCTTTCAGGGGCAGATCCGAGGTTTCTAGGCCTAGATTTGGCTCAGTTCTGTAAATCCCGTTTGAGGGTGTGGATTAGTCAATATTGTTGGTCTTAGATCGGCTAAGTGCTGCAGATCTAGAGCTTTCTCTGTAGGGTTTTCCAAATCTGGAACCCAAAGTTGTGTATTCAGAAATATTCTTTATAATAGAGCCCTCCAACAGCCAGAGACCGATTTTCCCACATTGGGTTTTTCTAGGGACAGTTTGTCCAGAAATAATTGTGTCACTTTGTCTATGTGTGCATGTTCTTATTCTAGATCTAAATTGGTAGAGATCTAATATGTGTTTTTATTTGATGTTAACTTGAATTTATTCAGTTGATAACTTGTATAAGTAGGAGAAGCTTAACCGAATTAACATAAATAATTTCTGCATAACAATTAAGATTCAGAAATTTCTACATGGCAGAGGACGGGGACTTCGATCTGAGAAGAAGAATAAGAATGAAGGATGGAAGCCTATACAGTGTTGGACTTTTGGAAAAGATCATCGCAGGAGAGATTGTCCATAGCATCAGGGTGGTAGACTGCAGATCTATAGTGCGCAGGAGGCACATATAGTGGGAGATGTTGGACAGAGTATTCCAATGATCTATGCAGCACTGGATAACAGGCAGGCAGATCACCATGTGTCTATGATCGAGATGGACAGTAAGATTTCGGCTCAAGTCGTTTCTATTTTGATTGACCCTAGATCTAATTATAGTTATGTTAATCCTGACCTGGTGGATAAGTGTGGTTTGAGTACAGAAGTGCATGTAGAATATTGGTTAGTGAAGTTTGCTACAGGTAGCAAGAAGAGAGTCCATCATTGGGTAAGAGCTTGTGCATTTGACTTGAATGGTATGCTTACCTCAACACATCTGAATGTATTGTCATTGGGATCGTATAAAATGCTTTTGGGTATGGACTAGTTGTATCTTCATAGGACCAAGGTAGGATTTTATGACAATGGTATTGAGTTTTTGGATGACAATGGGGAACAAAGAGTCTTCTGGGGTAAGAAGAAAGAAAAATCAATGATAATGGTTACAACTATGCAGGCTAAGCGCAGTCAGAGGAAAGGGTGTGTGCTATTTGTCGTGCATATTTCTAGTGACAAAGGTAAGGAAGTTGAGGATGCAGATGTTTTGAGTAGGTACCCAGTTCTACAGCAGTTTCAGGATGTAATTCCTGCAAATATTTCAGAGTTTCCACCTCACAGGGAAGTAGAATTTTCTATTGAGTTGGTACGAGTAGTAGTGCCAACATCTAAAGCACCTTACAGGATGAGCACACTGTAGTTGGTAGATTTGAAATTTCATTTGAAGGAAATGATGGACAAGGGATAAATCAGGCCCAGTGTATCACCATGGGGCGCACCGATATTATTTGTGAAGAAGAAAGATGGTACCCTCAGGTTATGCATTGATTACAGATAGTTGAACAAAGTGTCTGTCAAGAACATGTATCTGTTGTCGAGGATTGATGATTTGTTTGATCAATTGAAGGGAGTAGCAGTGTTCTTGAAGATTTATTTGAGATCGGGATATCATCAGGTACACATTAAGGAAGATGACATTCACAAGACAAATTTCCAGACCAAGTACATACATTATGAGTTTGTTGTAGTTCCTTTTGGTTTGACTAATTATCTAGCTACCTTTATGTGCTTGATGAATAATGTGTTGCGTCCTTCTTTGGACAAGTTTGTTATTGTAGTCATTGATGATATATTGGGTTCTAAAAATGAAGAAGAGCATGTCGAACACTTAACAATAGTATTGAGATTTTTTAGAGAGCATAAGTTGTATGTTAAGCTCAGCAAGTGTAGTTTCTTTCAGACATAGCTACATTACTTGGGACATGTTATTTCCAAGGAAGGCATAACAGTGGATCCAGAAAAGATAAGGGCTGTCATAGAGTGGGAAGCTCCTAGAAATGTGGATGAGGTAAGGTCCTTCATGGGGTTAACAGGTTATTACAAGAGGCTCATTAGGAAATTCTCACCTATTGGTTATCCTATTACATCATTGCAAAGGAAAGGTAAGAAGTTCGAATGGACAGAAGAATGCGTAGCCAGTTTTGAGCAGTTAAAGCAGTTTTTGACACATGCTCTAGTGTTAAAGATTGCAGATCCGGTCAAAGAGTTTGTGGTATGTATAGATGCTTGTAAGAGAGGAATTGGTGGAGTCCTTATGCAGGAAGGACAGGTGGTATGTTATGAGTCACAGAAATTAAATGAGCGTGACTATAACTATCTGACACATGATTTGGATTTGGAAGCAATCATTCATGCATTGAATATGTGGAGGCACTATATTATGGGTAGATGATTCATATTGATGAGTTATCACAGTGGATTGTGGTATCTATTTAACCAACCAAATCTAAACGCTAGACAAGCTAGCTGGTTGGCCACGATTAGTGAGTTTGACTTTGAGATCAAGTATATTAAAGGTAAAGAGAATGGGGTTGCATGCGCTCTTATCTGGCGGATACAGGTGAATCATATAGAAGCTAGGAGTTCCTATGGGATAGATCTACATGATAGGATCTTGCAGGCAGGTCATCAGGATGTTAGGTATATGGATCTTAGGCACATATTACAACAGGTACAAGTACATGTATAGGTACAGGTACAGGTGCAGGGGCACAGGACGTGGACTATCATCTCACAACAGATGGCTTGATCAGGTTTGGAGACAAGATATATGTGTCATACAACAGTGAACTCAAGAAGGTGATCTTGAGGGAGTTTCATATGAAACCATATTCAGGTCACCCAGGCTATTAGAAGACATTGACAATAGTGAAGAAGTTTTGTTGAGATTCAACAAGATGATGAGCTTAGTGAAAAGTAAGCACCTTCATTAAGTGGGGCCCGCAGGCTATTTTTAGTTGTATCTCTATTTGTAGACGTGGTGAGCATATTCTATAAGTTGCAGGATGTTATTTGTATATGGTTGGTCAAATGTGGAAAATATATGAAATTCTATTTTTAGAATATTGGGCGAAGTCTATTTATAGATTGTCGATCAAAAAATAGGTGCATGTCGATTATTATTAACCCTTAATAATAATCCGACAATAAACATCAACTTATTCTCTTGGAGCACTTTATTTCAGTGAATAGATTTGGAAAATCAGCGGGCTGAAGGAATTACACAATTCCTAGGGTTATTGGTGGCTCATGCATGGAGGACTCAGTTAGAACTGAAGTGGCAAAGTTATGACAGAGTTGGAAGAGTAGTTAATGGAGTTGTTATTTAGTTTAACTTAGTTAAGTGAGTTAAATCAGTTGAGCTAGTTGTATCTAGTTTAACTGAAAGATACACTAGTGAGAGTTTAGTGAATTAATTAGTTAATTAATTCACAACTAATAACTCACTAACAACTAAACAAATACAACAGTTAACTACTTGCATGTAAGTTCCAATGGAGACCCAGTGGAGAGATAGGTGAAAGGGTGAGATGGACTATCTGTTGTGACTATAGTGATGCATTCAATGCATCTGACACACATTGGAGTTTCCAATGAGGATTGAGTAGTCAAGGCAAGGCCAATTCGAATTCATTCAGGGGTCTTCTTCAGCAGGGATTACACAATGGAGGCAGGCTGTCAGGAGGCAAGAAATTGGTGCATAGATATGCAAATTTATGCATGACAGTGTGTAATGATTGTTGATTGTACTGAGAGCTTGATGTACTAAGCTTTGTATGAGATTATTACATGATCCATTGATATACATAATATATTATAGTTGGGGTTTTTAGCTTTAATCTTTCCCATTAAACAATTGTGTTATGTGTGATTGAATTTATTCACATGTGTTTGCAATTGAGTTTTAAATTTTCGCAAGTTTAACAGTGGAAGAATTATGTATTTAACAAGAAGATAAATATTGTTAGATCAGGAGAATCCTTAATACATCAGTATTAATAAATTTCTACTTGGTATCGGAGCAGTGTTAATCACTGGAGATTGTGATTGTGAAGAGGTGCCGAGTTTTGTGCTGGTGGACAATTCGAATTTGCTGCAGAAATTTCTTGGTGCGACAGTTGAGTATTCATTGAAATGTCTTTCAATGGGTTGCGATTGGAGTATGCCCTTGAGGGTAGCTTGAATTACATAGCCTGGAAGGATAGGATGGATGTGGTACTTGAAGATAATGGACTGAAGGAGTTCATCGATAGCGATGTTCCTAAGCCTACTTCTAGCGATGCTGCATTACTTGACGCATGGAAAAATAAGGTAGCAAAGATAAGAATAATTTTGTTGGAAGGTGTGAAAGACCATATTGTGTCAAGCCTTCATGGGAAAGCCACTCCATTTGCAACGTGGAAGGCTTTGATAGATATTTTCCAAAGCAACAGCGACCATAGGAAGTTGGCGCTGAAAGATAAGCTAAGAAAAATTAAAGTGGAGAAGGGCGACAGTATTCCAAAATATCTCACGAAGTTTGTCCAATGTAGGGATGAGCTGGGAAGTGTGGGAATTAGAGTTGCAGATGATGAATTGGTGAGCTTGTCTCTCCTTAGGCTTCTGAAGATTTGGCATAGCTACGAAGACTCTATCAATGGACGGGAGAAACTGTCGAGTTGGGAGTGACTTTGGTCGGATCTTGTGCAGGAGGAGATAAGGCGAAATACCAGGGATGGATCTTCATAGAAGAATGATGATGAAGAGAATTGCGCTTTGGTTGCCAAAGAAAGGAAAGGAAAGGGGAAGAAATCCCATCCAAAATTCGAGGCTAAAGGCAAGAAGCTGGATTTTTCCAAAGTGAAATGTTTTCACTGTCACGAACATGGGCATCTCGCCACTAACTGCCCACAGAAAAAGAAGAACAAGAAGGCTGCTAGAGCTGCAGTTGGAGAGGCCTTAGCCTCGAAATTTGAACTTGATTTCTCTTTGATTGCATGCTTGGTTTCAAGCTCAATGGGATCTGTGTGGTATCTTGATAGTGGTGCGTCTTTCCATATGACGAGAGACAAGGAGTTGTTTAGTGACTTGGAGGAGAGGGATATCCAAATGCATATAAAGATGGGTGACGATGGTAGATACAGTGCGACCGGAATTGGAACCATTACCTTTGAGAGGGAGTCAGGTAAACCATTTTTGTTGAAATATGTTATGCATGTCCTAGGTCTGAAGAAGAACTTGGTCTCGGTCGCAATGTTGGAAGACAGAGGTTATGACGTTGTTTTCAGTGAGGGAAAAGCTTTCCTGCGACATAAAACAATGGGTCAAACCAAGAGGATAGGGATTCGAGTTAAGAAACTCTACAAGCTATAGGTAGATGGCTGCACTGCAATGGTGGGCAAAGCAGAAGAAGTGGTGAGCCGAGATGAGGGCGAATTATGGCATAGGAGATTGGGCCATCTTCACCATGGCGCCTTGAAGATTTTGCAGCAGATTTCTATTGGACTTCCTAAGGGCACCCTTGCGCAGTCAGATCAGTGCAAGGGATGTACTATGGGTAAGTTTGTGAAGACCACATTTCATGAGAAGGAGAACCGTGCTTCGGTGATCCTGGAGAGAATTCATACAGATGTGTGTGGACCTTTCTCGGTTGCTTCAACAACAAAAAATAGGTATTATGTTATATTTGTTGATGAATATTCTCGTATATGATGGATATTTTTCATGCAGAAGAAGAGCGAAACATTCTCAAAGTTATATGAGTTTAAAGCATTGGTGGAGAAGGAGTCGGGGAAGCGAGTGAAGGCTCTGCGGAGCGATAATGGTGGTGAATATATCTCGAACGAATTCAAAGACTTCTGTAGCAAAGAAGGAATTCAAAGAGAAATCATAACGCCTCATAACCCACAGCAGAATGGGGTCGTGGAGAGGAAGAATAGAACGATCGTGGGTGTTGCACGAGTTATGTTGCATGACCAGGGCCTACCAATGTACTTATGGGCGGAAGCATGCAACATTGTGGTTTATGTGCAAAACTGTTGTCCTCGTAGAGTACTTGGCATGAGTACACCTGAAGAAGCTTTTACTGGTAAGAAGCCTGATATTTCTCATTTGAAGATTTTTGGCTCATTTGTTTACATTCATGTGACAAAGGACGCCAGGAAGAAGCTGGAGCCGACTGCAGAAGTTGGGATATTTGTGGGGTACATAGAAACACCCATAATTATCGTGTGTATTTGCCAAAAAGTCGAATGACTATGGTGCAACGGGATATAAAATTCAATGAGGTGAAAGCCATGAAGTTGTCGCTTGAGAGGGAGCTACACTTGCATGCAGAGGAGGAACTTCTTCTTCCCAAAGATGAGCCTCTAGATGTGGATCAGCCACAGGAGGAGATTCATGGAGTGGAGGAGTCCACTCATGTAGAACCAAACATCGGAACAGGCAGAAAGCGTACCACAGAAGCTGAGAGACTGAAGCTTGATGCGGCAGAGAATGTAGGAGTCCCTACATCACAGCGCAGACAGAGACATTTACTGGATACATGGCTCTTATGAGCAAGTGTATCATGGCAGAGCCATCTTCTTTTGAAGAAGCAGCACAGGAGCCCACATGGGTAGATGCCATGGTGGAGGAGTATGACTCCATTGTCAGAAACAATGCTTGGGATATTGTTCCAAGGCCAATGGGTAAATCAGTGGTAGATTCAAAATGGATCTACAAGGTAAAGCAAGTTGCGGATGGGAGCGTCGAGAAGTATAAGGAAAGATTTGTTTCCTGAGGCTTCTCATAGATCGAGGGGATTGATTATGAAGAAACCTTTGCACCTGTCACACGGTATTCTTCCATAAGGACCATCCTTGCTCTCTCAACGCAGATGGGTTGGCACATTCATCAGATGGATGTGAAGATTGCATTCCTTAATGGGATCATTGAGGAAGAGGTGTACATTGAGTAGCCTGAAGGATTTGAGATCCTCAGCAACGAGTTGCATCTGTGCAGACTTATAAGATCGATGTATGGGCTGAAGCAAGCACCACGTGCTTGGTACACATGGATCGACAACTATTTCACTGGACTTGGCTTCACCAAGAGTGATGCGGATGCAAACCCGTACCAAATTGTTCTTTATATTGATGATTGAATACTAACGGGTGACGAGCAATTGATACACTCATGCAAGGCAGATCTTGCAAAGGAGTTTGAGATGAAGGATTTGGGCCTCCTTCATTATTTCCTTGGATTGGAAATATGGCAGCGATAAGGTGAACTGTTTGTGTCTCATGGAAAGTATGCTCGGGAGATACTTGGTAAGTTTCACATGGAGGATTGCAAGCCCATGGATACTCCTCTTCCAGGAAATTGGAGGAAAGAGGATGCTACATCGGCAGAGGTAGTGGATGCCACTGTTTATCGACAGTTGGTGGGTTCGCTCATGTATTTAGTTAATACAAGACCGGGCATATGCTATGCGGTGAACCAGCTTTCACAAGCGATGGTTAAGCCTACCAAGCTCTTTTGGAAGGCAGATAAGCATGTCCTAAGGTATCTCAGGGGCACATCTGAGTATGGCTTATGGTATAGATAGACGGATGAGGTGAAGTTGCATGGCTTCATGGATGCAGATTGGGCAGGCAGCCCAACGGATAGAAAGAGCACATTAGGAGGGGTTTTCAGTATCAGATCTATAGCAGGAAACAAAGATCAGTGGCACTCAGTTTAGCGGAAGTAGAATACATGGAAGCAAGTCAAGCTGCATGTGAGGCTATATGGATGAGGAAGATCCTAGTCGGTTTGTTTGGTTCACATTTAGATCCTACAGTGATATATTGTGATAATAAGAGTTGCATTAAAATCTCGATTAATTCTGTGTTTCATGATATATCTAAACATATTGATATCCGGTATCATCACATCAAAGATTGTGTGCAGCAGAAGATCATGTTGCTTCAGTACATTCCTACGGAAGATCAGGATGCAGATATTCTGACGAAGGCGCTCGGCAGGAGAAAATTCGAGTACCATAGAGGCAGGATTGGGGTGAAGGATAATCCTATCTTGTTGAGAGGGAGTGTTTAGATTCAACAAGATGACGAGCTTAGTGAAAAGTAAGCACCTTCACTAAGTGGGGCCCGCAGGCTATTTTTAGGTGTATGTCTATTTTTAGACATGGTGAGCATATTCTATAAGTTGCAGGATGCTATTTGTAGATGGTTGGTCAAATGTGGAAAATAGATGAAATTATATTTTTAGAATATTGGGCGAAGTCTATTTATAGATCGTCGATATGAAAATAGGTGCATGTCGATTATTATTAACCCTTAATAATAATGTGACAATAAACATAAACTTATTCTCTTGGAGCACTTTATTTCAGTGAGAAGATTTGGAAAATCAGTGGGCTGAAGGAATTACGCAATTCTTAGGGTTATTGGTTGCTCATGCATGGAGGACTCAGTTAGAATTGAAGTGGCAAAGTTATGACAGAGTTGAAAGAGTAGTTAATGGAGTTGTTATTTAGTTTAACTCAGTTGAGCTAGTTGTATCTTGTTTAATTGAAAGATACACTGGTGAGAGTTTAGTGAATTAATTAGTTAATTAATTCACAACTAATAACTCACTAACAACTAAACAAATACAACAGTTAACTACTTGCATGTCATTTATAGTGGAGACCTAGTGGAGAGATAGGTGAAAGGGTGAGATGGACTATCTATTGTGACTATAGTGATGCATTCAATGGATCTGACACACATTGGAGTTTCCAATGAGTATTGCGCAGTCAAGGCAAGGCCAATTCAAAGTCATTCAAGGGTCTTCTTTAACAGGGATTACGCAGTGGAGGTAAGCTGTCAGGAGGTAAGAAATTGGTGCATAGATAAGCAAATTTCTGCATGACAGTGTGTAATGATTGTTGATTGTACTGAGAGCTTGATGTACTAAGCTTTGTATTAGATTATTACATGATCCATTGATATACATAATATATGATAGTTGGGTCTTTTAGCTTTAATATTTCTCATTAAACAACTGTGTTATGTGCGATTGAATTTATTCACATGTGTTTGCAATTGAGTTTTAAATTTCCGTAAGTTTAACAGTGAAAGGATTCTATATTTAGCAAGAAGATAAATATTGTTAGATTAGGAGAATCCGATAATACATCAGTATTAATAAATTTCTACAAGTTTTACTATTGGCCAAATTTGAAGAGAGACGTAGCAGAATTTGTGGTTAGGTGCTTGAATTTTCAATAGGTCAAAGAAAAGTGTAAGCATCCATGTGGACTACTACAGCTGATTCTGATTCCAGAGTGGAAATGGGAGGTCATTTCCATGTACTTTATCACAAGCTTACCGAGGACATCTAGACAACATGATTCCATCATGGTTATGGTGGATAGGTTGACAAAGGTAACACACTTCATTTCAGTGAAGTCTGCATACTCGGCGAATGATGTAGCATAGGTCTTCTTCAGGGATGTGGTCAAATTCCATGGTGTTCCACAAAATATTATGTTATATAGGGATGCAAAGTTCACTTCCAATTTTTGGAAGGATTTGTTTGCAGGTTTGGACACAAAGTTTGCCTTCAGTACAACTTATCATCCACAGATAGATGGACATACAGAGAGGGTCAATAGGATAATGAAGGATATGTTGAAGATGTATGTGATGCATCAAAAATGAAAGTGGGAAGAGTATATTCCACTGTTAGAGTTTTCTTACAACAATGGATATCAAGAATCATTGAGGATGAGTTCGTTTGAGGCATTGTATGGACGGAGTTGTAATACTCTCATCAATTGGAGCGATCCAGTTAACAGGGTGTTGATTGGATCGTACATGTTGTCGAAGATGGAACATGAAATGCAGGTAATCAAGAAGAATTTGAAAGCAACATAGGATAGGTAGAAGAGCTATGCATATTGGAACAAGTTGTTTAAGGAGTTTTAGGTTAGGGAATAGGTGTACTTGTGCATCAAGCCGAAGAAGAGCTCCTTGCGGATTGGATCATGTGTCGAGTTTGCACCTCAGTTTTGTGGACCTTTCAATATTCTTGAGAGGATTGGGCCAGTAGCCTATCGACTTGCATTGCCTTCGACAGTGAAATTCCATGATTTTTTCCATGTGTCATTGCTTAAGAAGTATGCTAAATATGTTGATCATGTGATTTACTGGTCTGTATTGCAGGTGGAGCTAGAAGGAGTATTCTAGTAGTGAATTTGGAAGAGAAATACGCTCATGCTCCGAAACTGAGAAATCGAGCAGATTAAAGTGCAGTGGAAGCACTTTGGGCCCGATGAATCTACATGGGAGATGGCGAATCAGATGCGGTCTATGTATCTTTCCTAATTCGTTGTTTGAGCGAATGTTTTGGAATGTGTTTTGGTATACGTTTTAGGCACATGTTGGTATGATGCTTTGGTATATGTACATATGTATATGGATGTGTTGACGGGAAAAAGTGCCTGGCCAACAGTAGGGGATCTCCTTGGTATAAAGTTCCAACTAGACTCTAGACCGTTTGTGATAGGGATCCTATCTGGGGTGTAGGTCCGACTACCGTTGAATACGCCTTTTCTCGGAGGAAATTTACGCCCTGCAGACTTGATGATACATGGCTATTCGAATGATACAAAAAAAATTATCGATGATTTCTCCTGTAAATGAAACATTATAAATAGCAAAGCGAGATTCGAAGCATGTAGCCAAAGGAAATGTTGTTAGCAACACATCGTTAGGGTCAAGCTCATAAAAGTTGCTTGACCACAAAAGAAACAATTCTCTATGGTCGAGACACCCTTCAATTCCTTAAGTGTCTTTCGAAAGATGGAGCGAAATTAATAGCGAAGTCATTAAACATCTCTTAATGAAATATTCACATACCATTAACACATCCAGAAATCTTAAACGTACAAATGATGTATGAACCAAAAAACAAAGACTAGTCAGTTATAAAAGATAGCAAATACACAAGACATAGCATTCATAATGCTAGCACACATAAGTTCTCATCTGATCCAGTAGTGGAATCAAAACATTCATTCGTATTCATTCTCAGAAACATGCATTCATTGTAATACAATAATCTCTTCTCCTTTTGGAGTCCCGAAAAAAGGTCCTTTACATTGTCCCCGGAGGGAGTACTTATAGACAAAAATGGTGATGTTTGGGCAATCCCTATCCTTTCATCTTCCTAACTGTTGGCATGGTCTAAGACCCAAGTGATGTTGTGACCTACGACTGTATCTCATTTGAGACCTGCGACTGGTCACTGCCTGCGACCTGCGACTTGTATAATTGTTCCTTTACAAGGTAGAAGCCTTGTGATGGAAAGTTCTGGGACTTATACTTACTACTATTCCCTCAGATAAGTCTGCTAGGCCCTGTAGTCCGCAGCCACTGGAGTGACTTGAGGTGTGTCCTCCCATAATATGTGAAAATAGTTGAGAGCATCCTGAACCAAAGTGCGCTTCTTCACAGAGATTTGATTGGAAAGGGAAGCTAGCTTGGTTTAGATTCGAACTGGTGCGATGATGAACGAATAAATGTTCTCCTTTGAGGCCGAAATATCTTTGGAAGCAGTTTCTTGTCTGATGGGCTCCAAGAACGCTTAAATGTCTTGGGCTACTTCTTCCCTTGTCTTCTATGTGTCCAATCCCCCCAAGGAAGGGATCTGAAGTACTCCCGCCATCGAATCGATACCACTGATGAGATGTTCATAGCCGGACATCACTTTCTCCACATCATTTTCGAGCTTGTCCTTGGATTTTACCTTCATTCATATCTGTACTTTGTCATTCTGTGTGCAGATCCAATATTTCCTTGGTAAGGTTTCAGGAGCTTGTGGGTACCTTTCGGACCATTCAATTTAGTTGTGCGGTCTTCTTCTTAGTCTCTGCTTGAGCCTTTAGTAGCGGGGACACTGTCTGTTTAATGGCGAACATTTCTTCGTAAACTTGTTTCATGGCGATTTCCAGAGTGACTAACTCCCCTTGGATAGCGGTTGGTAACCCATTGGCTTAAGTAGTCATGAATCAGAGCCTCTAATTTTCTTCCTCAAGTGCCTCCCTTTCCTGAGCTTCCCTCTGCTTGGTGGCCCAGAGTCTGTTTTATAGGGACAAGATCTCCCTGCTCATTCTGTTGACATTTTCCTTTGTAGCTATTGCAAAAGCAGTCCCTGCTGATGCTATCATGATTGGATTAGTCCTAGTATTAAGGAATATGTCTTTTTTAGTTGTCACTGCGAAGGGCTTGGCTGGATTCCGAGCGAGGCACTTTCTTTTCTCCTGCTTGATCTTATGTGTGAACTAGTCATATGATATCCTTGTCAGGTCCAATACATCATCATCTTGTTCTTCTGGGACACCCAGTTCTGAGAGTGGGAGATGCACGCCTGTCATGGGAGTTGTCGGGGGTACCTCAATATGAGGCAACTCTGTCTGTTCCCTGGTCTTTGGGGGCGGTGTCTTGCTTCCCTCTGCTCCCTTCGAAGAATCTTCCTATGATTTCTGACTTTCTTCTTCCTTTCTCCTCCTTTTGGCCTCTTCTTTATCCTGTTCCTCCTTTAACCTATAATCGGCCTCCTTCTCTTATCATTCCTTTTCTTCTTCCTTCCTTTTGTGTTCTTCTTCCTCTTTTCCTTTGCGCTCTTCTTCCTCCTTCCTTTTGCATTCTTCTTCCTCCTTTTTGTGTTCTTTTGCCTACTTTTTCTTTCGTTCCTCTTTATGTTGTTTCTTCTGCTGCTCTTCAGCCTGCTATCGTGCCAAGGTATCTTGGGTCCTTTTGAGTTTTGCCTCTCTCATTTTATTCTCAGCCTCCTGTTGTGCTTTAGCCTCTTCGTCTCTCTTTTCCTGTTGTTTTTTAGAAAGACCACTACATGTAGTATTCTTTGGTTTTTTATCTTGTGAAGACGAGGCTCCTCCTACCAGGTCCTTTCTTTTCAACATGTCTTCCATCTCTTCCAAAGTTTGGTCATCATAACCGTCTTGATCTCCACTCAGGTTAACTAATTCTTCTGGAGAGGCTGCCCTGTCTTTGTTGTACCAGTTTCTGACTTTCTCCTCAACAGGGCATTCTGTGTGTTGGTACTTCCAATTGAACTTAGCTCATTTGCAGTGTGTAGGGACAATCCTTTCAGGATAATATGATCTATGGGTTAAGGTTACGAAATGAAAGCCTTTGATGTCCTCTTCCCCGGCTTCTACTTCCTTGAAATATTTAACAGTATAGGCACCAATATTAAGCGGGAGAGCCGGCCATGACTTCTTCTTGCCTTTGCTGAAGACCTTAGAAAATCCGCTTGACATCCGGTGGCACACCTCTTATAGCAATATCTTATCGATGACATATTTGGGTAATGCATGAGGCACCTTGAATGATTTGAAGACCCTGATAAAGGTACTATCTGTGATAGAAAACCAATTGGCCACCTAGGTTACTGTTTCCATGGCCCGTCTGGACATGCAAGGGGCATCTTTACCAAAGATCCTCCTGTAGAGTGTGGGGATGAAATTTTGTGAGATAGATTATATATATTGCTTGTATCTGGAAGCCCATAATAAGTTCAAGTCTTTGTGAATGGGTCCACCGTGCTTCGCATCCCAATTATGCGACCACCCTTTAAAGTGACATCTTGCACACACTACGTCCAATGGGTAAGAGGCCATGTAGAACTCTGACGCACACCCCTCCTTTGGTGCCTGTGTTGCTGATAAATTTTCTCTGAGAGCTGACACTACCAGGTAACCAAGTTGAACTAGGTGTCACAGGATGTGATCACGTACACGAGGGGGACCCAAGATCCATTGAAAGTAGTGGCATCTTGTTTGCCATACATTCTGCACATCATTGCTGCCAAAAGCTTGTAGACCTTCCTGAGGCCATCTGTCTTATACTCCTGATCCTTTTTGGCCTTAAACTTCTCGGGATCCTCCCACCAGCCCTTCAAGGTTTTCGACACTAGAACTTCATGCATAGCGGCACAATCGGCACCGAAAGATTCCTCTTTTCTAGGGAGTGCATAATAGACTTCTGTGTCTCTCCCATTCAGGTTGGCAAAGGCTTTCCCTTAGTGGTCGTGGATGATGCAGACCTTGGAGTCAAATTTCTGAAGAATCCATTCAATGACTTCTGCGCATGGGAATATTGGTGGATGAGCACCCACATAATAAAGCTTGGACCTTTTAACCTGAACATAAACTTGTCGGTTTGCGAGGTCTTCCGGGAATTCTGACTTTGTAAATTCCTGATATACTTGGTACCACGACATCTTATCTCCTTTCCCAAAGATACAGGCGGTGTCTCCAAAGATAGGGGGTGGGGAAAGAGGCATGTCCTCTCCTGATATTTCTATTTCAGGGCTTTTGTTTCTCTTTTGAATTGCTGGAGGCCCCATATCGCTTAAGGCCGAAGAGATAGAAATGAACTCAAGCTCGACTTCGATATCACCTGGCATGTTCAAGAAACAATCCCACGATAAGACGGACGACATGATAACAAATATGACAGGACTGCCTAGACCTCTAAATGTTCTGACTACCCAGGCTAGGTCATTGCGACCTCTGTCGGTTGTTATTGGTGAGAATGAGGAGGTTTGCGACTTGGTGACTTGGCAACCAGGTTGCACGGTCGCGAGGTCGCATCTGCGTGAAAAGCTCTAAAACAACTACTCTGCGACTTGGTGACCTAGCAAATAAGTCGAAAGATCGCTAGGTCACAAAGTTGCGATTTGGATGGTTAGTTGATGATCTGCAACCTAGTGACTCAGCGACCAAGTCGCGAGGTCGCTGGATCGAAGGGTCACATTAAGGCTTTATGAGGGAAACTGGAGCGATCGCGACCCACGGGGAATGAAGGGAAAGGAAGGAAAAACTCCAAGGGAGATGGGAAAATCAGATTTGGAGGACCTCCTAAGAAGTCAAGAAAAAGGGTTTGAAGCAAACTAAGGCAAGGCAAGGCTCAGAGGAGGGGGCAGAGTGGGATGAGCATGAGAAGGTTTAAAACCCTAATTAGAGAGCTGGCGAGGACTTGGTTTGCAAAGGAATGAAGCAATGGGGAATTAATAGGCTAGGGTATGGGGTAGGTGAGGCAACATATAAGAAAAACAGTAAACAACAAGAGGATTAGGCAACTTACCCAGAAAAATGTGATCTAGTTGGCTTTTTAGAGGCGTTGTTTTTTCCGTCGCGTAGGTCGAGTGCGACCTACATGACCCTTTTATTTATAAAGGGGTTGCATGTGAAATTATTTAATGCAGGTCACTAAATCGCAAATAGGGCTGGTTGGGAAAGGGTACGACCTTGTGACCTTGCAACCCCAAGATTGATAGAGGATTTGTCTAGAATTGCCATTTCCTGGATAGCCATGGTGTTGTGGGTTCATTTCATTGTTTTTTTTTTTCATTTGGTTATCATGTGCCTTTGGTTTTGGGTTGAGTTATTAGTTCCTGGAAGCCTTGGTTGGACAAACACTCTGGAAGCCCTGTAACAACTTGGGTTGAGTTACTAGTCCTAGAATACTTGGTTGGAAAAACACTCTGGAAGCCCTTGGTGGGTTGAGTTACTAGTCCTAGAATACTTGGTTGGAAAAACACTCTGGAAGCCCTTGGTGGGTTGAGTTACTAGTCCAAGAAACCTTAATTGGATAAATGCTCAGGAAGCTCGGTGACAACTATGGGTTGAGTTACTAGTCTTGGAAGCCCTGGTTGGAACAAACGCTCTGGAGCCATGGACAAGTTGGGTGGAGACCAATTTGGTGATGGTTGTGATGTCTGAATGTAAGGTGGAATCACTGGTTGAGGGTTGAGGTGGTATGACCTCTGGAAGCCCTGGTTTGGTTTTTATTTATGTGGTTTATGAGATCCCACATTCATGCTTGGAATATGGCACGGTGTTGACTAGTTGAAGAGAGATTTGGCTCAGTCATGTCTATGTTCGGGTGGAATGTGGAAGTCCCAAAATTGGTTGCATTTTTATTATGGTAATAAGAGCTCTTTTCCTCTTGTATTGATGGGTAAATATGCTTGTTATTATGTGGCTTATATGGTTGTTATGTGCTTGTCATATATGTTGCTTATATGTTGGTTATGAATATATTTTATGATAGTAATGGTGTATGTCTCTCACCATGTTTTGAGTTGTAAATGAATGAATAATGTTTTTATAACCAAATAGATTATAATGAAGTTAATGTGATGAGTAAACAATGCTTCTTAGTATTTCTCAAATAATTATGAGACCCCTATGCTTAGATTTTTTGTTTAAACTTGTAGATTACATATTTGTGACATGTTTGATGAAACGTCTGTCATGGTTAGTAGGGGTCGAGTCAAGTCCTTGTTCAAGTGTTTTATTTTACATCATTATTTTGTTGTTATCTTTTAGTTCTGAAAGTGTCATGAGTTTTGGGAAGTGACTTGGGCTCTGGGCTTGAAAAAGTGGCACAAAAATCGGGGTTGCAGGTTCAAAACTATTGGGAAAATTCCTCAGTCACATGCATACCCATGTTGTGTGTGCAATTGGAGGTTTCCAGTTGCACTTTTTTCCCATGTCAAGGGAGCGATTAGGGGATTTATGCATGAAAAGGTCAGGTTGGATCAGTGGCTAGCCTCCTGGAAGGTTGGGATGACTCTTGAGTGTCATGTATCAAGTGCAGAAGGTATGTGTTGTTGTGTGGTGTTGGTTCCACTTCTTTAAGGTGACCTAGGAGGTTGAATCATATCATAGTAACTCTTCGTCACATGTTTACCCTAGTTGGCCGATTAATTGGATAGATGTGGGAGGAGGGCGTTACAGACATATCAAGTTGGTCCTAACTAGCTCCCAAATATTTGAATATTCTAACACACTTTGAGCACAAACAAATCCTTTTATAGCATCTTTAATCCAAAATAGTATACTTTTGGACTATATATACTTCAAACACAATATAATCCCAGTGACAGATATAAAATTCCTATATGTTGAAATTTGTTGAAATTCGTAGAAATGTCCTCCCACTTCAAAAATGGATAATAGTTGCAATAGACCAACGAGATGTTGATGTTTGCCTTGAATTTCTAGAACTATTTGACATCGAAAATCTTATTTTTCAATTTCCATCTTCATATAATTCAATAACATGTGCATTAAAATTTAATTGGAGAGACATATATTTACTAAGAGAAACATTACACCGATAAAAAAACACAAACACAAATATTTCCCTGGGAAAACCCCAATTCCGAGGAAAAACCCAACTAAAGGTATTCCATTAGTCCCTTGGCCAAAACTTGACCAAACGGGCCAACTGAGCCTTCACCACTCACCTGCTTGGCCCATTACAATAGATTCTTTGTGTAGCCTTTTAAAGGTTTTATTACATGAATTCCATGGGTACCCATAATTGTGTGCCCAAAACCACCATTGTTTGATTTGGTCAACTTTGAATTTGTCCCCGAGTCAAGTTTACTAAAAAATAGCCCCTTAAACCTTGACTTGGGGTTTCCCTTTACCAAATCTGGTAAAACCAACCAAGTGAGTCAACGCTACTCACTCTAACCCTTACCCCCCTCAAAATTTATACCCAAAATATCTGCATGCCACCCTATCACCTAGGTCTAACACTATAATTTACCAGTAGTTTCCGAGGGGTATGCATGCCTTACCAGGTCTTACAACAATATCCCCATTTACATGCAATATAAAAATTTTAATCCATTATAAATAAATAAATAAAATATTATTTCATTGTTGTTATGCAGACACTTGTACCACTATCCTCTTAACACCACTAATTGACGAGTAGATCTATGATTTGCAAGGAAAGTTCTTTCACACCTGCATTCACAACTTGTACGCGTGATGAATTATAACATTGGAACACCATCATGATTCCAAATTTGCAATACACTGGGCATTTGCAACCTCAACGCCTCCAAAACCATAAAGCTCATCTGCTAATTGTCCTAGAGGCTTGCAGATATTTATATGTGATCGCCAATAGGTCCACTAGTGAAAATAATTACCTCTGCAAGTTTGCTTCACATAGATATTTGATCTCAATAGTGTTTCACCATGTCCTAGTTTAATCTTGAGCAACATTTCATATATTCAATGTTTGATGTTGCTAGCCACCTACTTTTACTAGTGATGTCCTAATATTAGTGTGTGGATTTCATCTCAAAATTATTTCTCAACCATCAACATTTGCTCCAACATGATCGTCTGAGCATCCATCTTACCTAGTGCCTTGATACTTATGATTGCTAAAAAATCCATGCCATTCATAACCAAGGTTACGTCAATAACCAACCCATTTCATCCCTAATATCTTGATGCCAGAAAATATCAAACTATATATTAAACCCTGGACGTGGTATTGCATCTCTCACTATACCATCAAATAAGTATTGCTATTTTCCCAGTAACACCATGCTCCCTGCACCCAAATCTGCAAGAAAAAAATTGCATCGATTTCTTTAGCCACTAAGCCAAATTAACCCTTAGCAACAAAGTTGTCCCCCTCAAGCCAAAACTTGGATCTGATGCCAAATGTAAAAAATTAACGAGGGAGACATATGTCTACTTAGAGAAACATTACACCAACAACAAAACACAAACATAAATTTTACCATGGGAAAACCCCAACTTCAGGGAAAAAGCTAGCTAACAATATTTCATTAGTCCCTTGGCCAAAACCTGGTCAAGCCAGCCATGTGAGGCTTCACCACTCAGCTCCATATCCCATTACAATAGAGTATTCACCTAGCCTTTTAAAGGCTTCATTACATGAATTCCAAGGGCACAAAACCATGTGCCCAAAACCACCATTGTTTGACTCAACCAACTTTGACTATTTCCATGAGTCAGGTTTACCTAAAATTGTGCTACTTATAGAAAGTCATTATATTTTTCTAATATCTAATATTCCCTATATTAGGCACATCACACACTTCTCTCAAATCCAGTCATCTTATTCCTACATTGTCACGATCATAAATCCTATCATTAAATGAGAAATCATTTCTTTGAAATCCAAAAATCTTCGTACTTCCTTGGCATGTTATCTTTAGCTCCACATAGCTCTTCCTTTGCCTTTACGAATTGGTCATCATGTGTAAGTTATCTAAATATTAGTTAGTATCTCATAAGTGCCTGAAACCACCATTGTTGACCTAACAACCTTGACTCTTTCACCAAGCCAAATTTACCTAATAGTTCTAGGCCATGAATTGGATAATGCAATTCATGGAATATGATATTCTTCAACTCGTAATAAACAACACAATTCCCTTACACAAATAGTTATTGTGCCTTCAATGCATACATTCATGCACACAATCAAGTCTTCTTTTGGTTTTGGAATCTTCAATGTTGGGGGACTTGTGAGCAGCTTCTTAATAAGTTTGATCCTTTCCTCACACTTGATCACCCACTCAAACTTCATCCCTTATTTTGTGGAGAAGTTATAAGATCTGATATCTTGCAAAGTCCTTCTATGAATATTCTACAACATCACATTAGGGCTATTCTACAACATTTCTTTGACTATGCCACTCCAAGATCACCTCATTCTTTCCATGATGAATTAAAATTCCTTCTTTAAACATGAAGTGGCCAAACTATTGTAGCTATTTTTTATGAGACTCACATTTCCTCAACTTGGTATAAATCTTCTTTTCTCTTAACACTTATAACAAACGAGATAGGTTTCTCCCTCCTTCATTAAGTAGATAAGAATGGCCTCTCGAAACATAAGGATTAATTTATCTAAGTATTGGCTAAAGGCATTATTCATTAAATGCATGAACACAAATAGGTTGTTTCTTAGACCATAATGTACCACTAAAAACATGCAATGCCCATAACAAGTTATGAACGTTGTACATTGTAAACTTCTTCATCCTTGATTCAAGTTCAATTGCACCCATACCTAAAGAATGTCTTCAAGGAGACTCTGGCTCCTTTGATGTAGTCCAAAAAGACATCCATCCTTGGAAATGATATATATCATTCAACATCCCCTTGTTTAATTGTATGTAATATGCATAAATTGAGCTTTTCATCCTTCTTCTTCACAAAGAGTATCAATGCTCCCCGTGAAAATATAAAAGGCATAATTTTGCCTAATAGTTCATGTATCTTCATCCTTAGTTCCAAGACATCTGGTACACACATTCAATAGGGGATTGCAGATATTAGTTTTACCCATAGCACAAGCCCAATAGAAAATTCCACTTTCTTCTTTGGAGGAAGTCCTAATAGTTATTTCAGAAACACATGTGTATTCCTTCAATAATGGCTAGACTTGAACACTTGGTCGTTTATCACTTAAATGATCTACAACATTAAAAACATAAAGAGAGAACATTCTTGTCTCAAAACTCCTCTCCACCTTCACTAAAGAGATTTATCGAAAGGATATGGGCCTAATAAACCCTTGAACATGGTTTATATGCCCTTTATCATCAACATATGCAAAAATTTCCTCATAAAAGTTTGTCTTCGCTCAATACGGTTAGAGTCAACAAAAAAGTATGATCCCCAAGTTAGTAAATGTCGATGTGGTTATTTTTACCTAAGTAAAGCCATATAGAGTTAATTTATATCAATAATTGTAATATCAATGTTATATATATATATTATGTAAGTTCCTAGAACAAATCCGAAAGAGATGGCCCTACTAAAGAATGATAAAAGTCTCAGTTTGGACCTTTATTTATGTTTATATTGAGCTCACAAATTAATCATATTATATAGTATATGAACTCCATAAATTGGTTGTTAAGATAAGGAAGGCTATGGCATAGCAAGAGGGGAAGTAAGGGTGGTTCTTAGTAATGGAACCAACATAGATCCATCTTAACCATGGATCTAGCAAGTATCGAGAGGTATCAAATCTCTTGAGGTGAAAAATTCTTTTAAAGTGCAAAACTTAAAAAGGTTTGCACTTCAAGAGATTTAATCCCTCTCAGTGGCTCTATATTGGTTATATATGTATGTATGTATTTATATATTTTTCCTTATTTAAATTCCATTTTTGAATGCGTAAATGTAATGAACACCTTGAAAATCCCCTTAGATACTTGGATTGTGTAGACTATATAGGTCAAGCTTGTAATTTCAACAAATATGTGACGTATTTCATACAAAATTCACCAAAAAATATACCTTAAAAAGGACGAAATTTAGAATTGAAAGAAGTACTTGAAATTTTTGAACCATAAGAATTTATTTTTTCCAATTGCTTTGTATAATATATACACATTTTTTTTAACCATATATAATATATACATAGTTGACATTTAAATATTATATCTTATTGATGGGCTACATTATCCACATTTTTTTTTATATCATTAATATATATTTTAAATATACATTAATATTACTTAATTATGTATGTTAAAATATTTTATTTATAACCCACATTGATTTTTATTATTATTAATTTTATATTAAGAATGGAGTGAATTACATATCTCCCTTTTATTACTCTTATTACTCATATGAGAAAGTCATTGGAGGCATTGAAATATTTTACTATAGTCAACATTAAAATATTTTTTTTTTTTACTCTCTCCACACACACACACATATATATGAAGTTAATATTGAAATAAATTAATTAACATGGATATTCAAATAGTTTATTTAATTCCTATATTGAAATATTTTTAAACGTTAGATCTAAGACTTTTGTGATCCATAGCGTAGATAGAAATGTCTTTCGGATTAATCACATCATTAGGATTAGGTCAATATAAGAATTATATATCTAGAGTGAAAATATTAGATTTATTTTTATTCTTTTTTTCTCTAAAACTAATATAGCAATATGTTACTTCACTTGTACATGGAAATCTTTTATTTATGGTTGACAATGAGTGAAATATTTTTACCACATTGTAATATCCCAAAAGGGAGAATGCTGTTATATTGAAACACAATATAAGAACTGCAACTAAGTAACAATAAATGTAAAGACAACATCAAAATATACAGAGAAGTTGAGCCTTTTTATTATATGGAGAGGATTTATTTACATAATGTACAAAATATGAGTGGATCTAGCCAAATAGATGGCCTAGAATAACCCTGCAAACATGCTACAACTAGCACTGCGTAACTAATGAGCTTATAGGAAGCAACATTGCGCTGTCCCTTTTGTTGTTGATGTACATGAAACTGCTGCAAAAGGAAATGTAGATCTATGGAGCTCAGGAGCTCTAATGATGCCAAGATTCAAGATCTGGCCAATGTGATGGGAACCCAAGATAACCTAGAAAGGATTTTCGAGATCTACAACTTTGGAAAATCACCCTCCTAGGGTTTGATACTTTGACTGTTGGGTTATACAGATCTGAAGCTAGATCTGATCCAAAGATGGCTGAAATATGTTCTACAAACATATCTGAGATTTGAGGGTTGATCCCTCTTTCAGATCTACAAGCTAGGAGCTTGAGCTCTTGTCTCCTCTTCTTCCTCCTTCAAGTTGCAGCAACTGAATATGCAGCTGCTACAGAAACAGAACTGTACAAGAGGGAGAGGCTCTATGCCTGCTGAAATGTGCTGCAATAGACTCTAGGCTGATGGAAATAGAGATGGAAAGGTGAGGGAATGGTCCCTCACAGAATTACTAGTAGAAATGCGAGCAACTTCCTTCCTCCTTTGGATCTGAAATGATGGACTGCACAATCCTTGATGGGACTGTTGCTGCTAGGAGGTCAATAATGTTTAGCGTGATTCCATATCTGAAATGAAGTCCTGGGAATGCTGATCTTTAATTCCAAGGTGATAGGAATAATCCTACACCAGTTCTCCAGCTGAATTACTGAAGACAACCTCCACCTCCAAACTGATCTTCATAAATTGCGTAATTCCTGAAGGTAGATGTTTTGCAGAGAATGGAAATGATATGTGGCACCAATGCCTGATGTGGAATGTTGTACAACCCTCTTCCAAGAGCTACTCAATGAAAGAGGAGGGATTCCCAACCAGGAACACCCTGTGCTAAACAACACTTGCAATCTTAGCTAAACAACCAAAGAAAGCATGGAATGTCACATGATAATTCCAAATCTAA
Source organism: Pinus albicaulis (assembly GCA_034641835.2). NCBI lineage: Eukaryota > Viridiplantae > Streptophyta > Pinopsida > Pinales > Pinaceae > Pinus > Pinus albicaulis. The sequence continues at coordinate 912,452,467 of CM076569.1, forward strand.
ATAGACCTCAAAATATATAATCAATAGCCTGCCTTCATTGTTGCCTTCATCTCCTTTATATAGTTTATGAGCCTTCCCATGCCTTGGCCCACCTCTAAACTACACTGTGCATGTGGACATAATCCTCCATGTTTGACTGTGCTGTCTCTCCAAGTCCTCCATCATGTCTAGATGCAATGTACACCCTCTTCATCATGTGCGCATTAATTGCACTACATCCTCCATCACTTCATCATGAATTCTCTATGATCTTTCATTAGATGCCTTCCATGATCTCAGTTGACTGCTTCAACCTCCATGATCTATCTCATTAATGAGGCATGATCTCCAATCCATTCACATTAGTAGTTGTTCCACTACCCCATTATGTAGATCTAGGCTTAATTAATCCACATTCACACATAAAAAGTGGATTTTTATTCATCTTGAGGATTATGGGTCCCTCCACACTTTTATTTACTTAAGTCATTAAGAAAATTAAGAACTCTAATATTCCAAATGTCATGTGAAAATTTGGGAATATTACAGTCCTCCCCGGCAAAATTTTGCTTGAACTCAAGCAATTGCAAAAGTAAATGAAAAAGACATCCATTTCCCTTCAAATGGCATCCACATAAGGAAGGCATCCTCCATTTGCTGCAATGTGTCATGCTTGTTTAGTTCCAAAGTTGTCTTTAAAAAATTCCTCCAACTGTATGGTTAGATGTCCTCCTTCCATCATGAAGTACCAAGTGACAACCATATGATGTCCAACATCGTCATCAATACATGAGATACATAAAATATAGTGGTTCCTCCCAGAAAGGGAAAGATCCATCTCACAATACATCTCTTCATCCCATGCTTCATGAAGTACATTGAGCATTGACATGCCCTCATCTCTAGCCTTGTTGGCCTTGTTGGTTCCAATCATTTCTCCAACATTATGAAAAAGAAGAAATAGAGACATATGGGTGGACCAAAGTGTCAAACCATATTCTCCCAATACTAACCACCGAAGTAGGGCCTCTTGTTTCCATCCTCCATCTCCCCCATGTAAGATGGACAAGCCAAACTCCCCTAAAAGCAACCAAAGCAACAAGTGATCTCGATGCCTCTTCACATCATCATGTGAATCATGGAGTAACAAAAGCATACTGAAGGACATGTAGAATGTCATATCTGCCCAATACAAACAAACTCCATTATCACACATCATGAGAGTACTATGCCATATTACAAACAAATACAAAACACATAAACATGGGAGATGTCATGTGATGGCCAAAATCTCTTAAGGACAACCCAAATGAACATGCCTTTCTTTGATGCATACTATCATTGATAGACAAGGCACGAGACAAGAAAATATGAGCCTTTGGGTAGTAACCATACTCACCCAAGAGTAGCCAGCGCAACCATGCCTCCTTCTTCATTACATGAGTGTTTTTCAAGGGATGGATCAAAGAAATAATAGCCTTTGGGTAGTAACCAAACTCACCCAAGAGAAACCAATGTAACCAAGCTTCTTGCTAGCCCATGTCATATATTTGCAAGTGGTCATGCAACCCCTTTCTTATTATTCTCACCCACTCATCCCAATGTGGATGATGAATGATGTACTGCATAGACATGGTATCCTCCCTTTGTAGAATACCATCCTCCCCAAGCTGATGAAGAACTTTGCACTCCATGAAATGTTGAAGTGCACCTCCAATGAGATCCCTTAATGAGACCTTCATCTCATCAATGGCCTTCCAAAACCAATGAGGTTTTGGATCTGCTGCAGGTAGAAGTCTTTCTTTGAGTTGTGAGATGCTCATTGAGAAAGTGTCATCTAGAAAGGAGAAAATATTCCTCATCTCAGGATGTCTACCATTTATCATCTTAACCTCCATTGCTTCATGAGTGAAGCTACCTTCCGAATGCTCCAAGAATGATGGGGCCTATTCATTATCACTGCTATTAAGTGACATTGTTGTAGACTTGCATGGTAATACATATGCTGTCTCAAAGCAAGGCACAATGGTGATCTCATAACCAGTCATTGTACATAGGATCATGCTCATCCCATTTTCTCAAACTCTACCCTTCAACTCAAAGGGTTGAATGTAGCTCAATAATGATGAACTGGTATAGCTCTTGATCTCCTCCTTGATTAGATCAAGGGTCCTCTGCGCTGTGATAGTTTGTTGCTTCAAATCAACATTTTGTTCTAACCCTTGGTTATGCATTGGCCTTGATGGCATGTCTCCATAAGTTTCAATAAGATATACTGAAACAATATGTGATGAATTTGTATGCATACCTTGGATCAACTGATGTGTGGGAACCTCCTGCAAGAACACAAGAGCTCCTCCAACCAGGACAATAATGTCTCCAACTGCTGGTAAGAGTGATGGTTGCTCTTCTATCAATGTACCAGCGCTGTAATCTTCCTCCTCTTCCTAATGCATCTCCTGAATCATGCATGGGACTCCATGTATCAAAAGCTCAAGACTATCTTGCAAAAGTGCAAGTGTCTCTTCTCCGGATGTAAGTACTTCTGCAGCTGGTGGTGAATGTAGTGACTCTTTGTCCAAAGTGACAATATTGACATCCTCCTTTGTTTCCTTAGGAAATGTCTCTTTGTGGCACATCTCTATTTTTCTCACATCAAACTTCTTCCTCAACTTGTGAAATAAATCTCAATATTTAGTCACCTTTGTATGCTCCATGTGACCAAACCACCAATCATTGGCTTCAACATAAAGATGAAGTGCTACAATTTGGACAACCTCTTTTTCAGCCACAAGATGTAGCATGAAAAATGCATCTAACTCTTTCCTCCAAGCCTTAACAGTGCTTGCAGAAGATCCATCAAATGTAGGCAAATAAAATCTATTGTGCCTCTTTCTTCTATTGCTGCTATAGGATCTTCTTTCTTCTTTGAGTTCAAATAATTCTTGGAGAGTTAGACTCTCTTGGAATGCTCTACACTGTGCTTTGTAATCTTCAAGATATAGACTGAGAGTCTCAGGTTTTCTTCTTTCTTCATTTCTATACCTCTCACCTTATTCAAAGAAAGTGGGCATAGTATATCTATGATTCTCCGGTCTTCTTTGTTGCTCATAGGAAGTGCTTGGACCTTCCTCATCAAATATTCTTCTTGGATCCTCCTTTTGCCTTTCTCTCTTCATTTGTTTGACTTCTGAGAGATATTGCATGGATCTATAGAGAGGAGTGGCAAGACTATAATCCTCCTTCATGATAGATCTCATCTGTCTGCTTCTTCTTTTGATGCAAAAGATGAAGTGTCCACAAGCTAAGCCAAAGATCATGCTCTGATACCACTGTAATATCCCAAAAGGGAGAATGCAGTAATACTGAAACACAATGTATGAACTGCAAGTAAGTAAATAATAAATCTAAAGACAACATCAGAATATACAGAGAAGATGAGCCTTTTTATTAAATGGAGAGGATTCAGTTACACAATGTACAAAATATGAGTGGATCTAGCCAAGGAGATGGCCTAGAATCACCCTACAAACATGCTACAACTAGCACTGTGTAATTAGTGAGCTTATAGGAAGAAATACTGCGTTGTCCCTTTTGCTGTTGATGTACATGAAGCTGCTGCAAAAGGAAATGCAGATCTATGGAGCTCAGGAGCTCTGATGATGCCAAGATTCAAGATTTGGCCAATGTGATGGGAACCCAAGATAACCCAGAAAGGATTTTCCAGATCTACAACTTTGGAAAATCACCCTCCTAGGGTTTGATCCTTTGACTGTTGGGTTATAAAGATCTTAAGCTAGATCTGATCCAAAGATGGCTGAAATATGTTCTACAAATAGATCTGACCTTTTAGGGCTGATCCCTCTTTCAGATCTACAAGCTAGGAGCTTGAGATCTTGTCTCCTCTTCTTCCTCCTTCAAGTTGCAGCAACTGAATATGCAGTTGCTACAGAAACTGCGTTGTACAATAGGGAGAGGCTCTATGCCTGCTGAAATGTGCTACAATAGACTCCAGGCTGATGGAAATAGTGATGGCAAGCTGAGGGAATGGTCCCTCACAGGATTACTAGCGGAAATGCTAGAAACTTCCTTCCTCCTTTGGATCTGCAATGATGGACTGCACAATCCCTTATGGGATTGCTACTGCTAGGAGGTCAATAATGTTTGGCGTGATGCCAGATCTGAAATGAAGTCCTGGGAATGCTAATATTTAAGCCCAAGGTGATAGGAATAATCCTACACTGGATAAGTGAATTGATGATTAGTCTGTTATTGTTAGCATTTGACATGTCAATTTTAGTTTTTTATGGAAATTTTCTTGCCCAGATGGGAATGTATGGGAAGGCAGGGTCTATCATTAAAATTGTGTCTGCATATAATGCATGTGAACTATTTAATCTTTGGCATCTGTTGCTTTGGTGGGTTTGGGGTAGGATAGTGAGTCTGGGTTTCTCAAGGAACCATGTTGGTCAATTATGGGTGTTAGTTCTAGATGAGTTTCTTGTCGCTCCAAAGGCAAAGCCCAATGATATTGGAAAAATCTGTGATTTGGATATGGAAAGAAAAAAATCCGGGGCCAAGTGTGTCCCTCATAGGAAAGAGGTGGTTGGAACAATTTTTACATGGCTGCGAAAACTTAATTTTCAATTTGTATGCACTACCTTTTCAAGTCCGCCTAAATTGCAAACCCATCTGACTCCTACACTGTTGGTTTCAGCTATTGTGTAGGTACATAAGGCTCCGTAGTTGTTGGGTGCCCTGATGGTAGGTAGAATGGTGAAGGCAGAGGCTGGCATGAGGAAGCAAGGGCATTGAAACGACAGCAACCAGACTAGCAAAAAGGTAAGGCGCAGAAGGCTTCGACCAACAAGCCACAATGCAGAAGAGGCAGGAAAACAAGTGAGGAGAACATGCAAAGTCTCTTGCATGCATACAATGTTGGGACCCCAACTCAGGTGAAAATTGTTATTTTGTCATGGGAGGCTGAATTAAATTCAAAATCAGCAACATAATAGCCTCCGGTTGAGGATTGGGCATCCTTGGTCTCTGACCCCGGGAACGCTCACGGATGACTTACTCTGTTTAAGCAGTCAGTCCATCTATATTGGTTAATGAAATGTTTGATGGCGAAAGCCATAATGGCAACATAGAATTTTGAATGTCATCTGCAAGTTGAGTCGAGCCTCAAAGATATTATACAAGAAACTCATTCCATATAGCTACAACTGCACCACCAGAATATCGCACCACCGAATATACGCAGCGGAGTGGTTTATAAACTTCAGATGCACCAAATTGTCAAGGTCAAGCGCCAAAGATCCTGCTGTTGGGCAGTGAAAGAGGTATGAAATTGCTATGTATTTGTCCATTCTTTTACCATAGATATACTTCTATTTGCCTTGGAAAGGTAATTTATTATAAGAATTGCAATTAAATTGGAAAGGTTTATGTTTAGCATAGAAAGATGACTAAAGGTTGTTTTTATTTGCAAAACAGGAATTCGAAGAGGTGAGAAGCTGTATCAAAGGTGTGGCTGAGAATAATCTAACTTCTGCTCCATCCGTGATGAACCATATCCAGCTGAAGCCAAGAAGATCTGAACGAATCGCCCAGAAAAGGCAGGGGACAACTCGGCCTTGAACAGAGTGAACATAATGATGAAAAAACAAGAGAGGAGTGAATCCCTCAGGATCAAAAGATCCTGAGGGATCGCTGTTCAACCTTATCATAGTTCTTGATTTATCTGTCAAAGAATTAAATATAAGGCAATGATCTTTAGCGACAGAGGGACGGTGGTTATTGTGAAGGAGAGTTTACCTGAAAGACTTTTACATTCCTTTTGTAATCTAATGTTTGTTGACTCTCGGTCATGAGAGAACTCTATCTGTAATAATTTTTGATTTAATATAAGACGCAGGTTTCATCCATTTTCTAAGAGTTCTGAGTTAGCCCAGCGGTATTTCACTGGCGCTAAGGGCCCGGCTCTGGTGGAATTACTATGTTTTTGTATTATTAATCTTTGTTTATTGATGCGTGAAGTGTGTTTAGTATTTATCTTTGTTACATAATTGTTTCATTGTTGATTCAAGTGCAGAGCCATTACTGTTTCGTTATTTACCGCAATTACATCTATTGATTAGTTATCTTGTTATTATCTTCTGGCTTTGCTGTTCTGTAATTACAGTGAGTTGCTGTTCCATTGATCCATGGTTTTTTATTAGATCATGATTGACTGTCGACAGGCTTGAGTGTGAAGATTTATTTATTTGAATTGCATTAGACTTGTAATCGTTGTTTCTTCTATGCTGTTGTTCCTTTTCTAGATTTCATTTCCTTTAAGTTGCTTTAATTGAATCTGCGTTTGTTTCAATTGCTTTAAGATCTCCAAACTATAGAGGATAGAGGTATTCACTCCAAGTCCCCAGATTTGGTCATCTTACATCGATTTCTAGGGGAAAGAGTTACTGCTACTGCATCCCTGATCGATGTTTAGCAAGATTGTTGTAGTTTAGTCTTTTCATTCCTATCATTGTAATTAGGTTTCTTTCCGAGCATTTGTTACTTTTGACATTCTATGCTACATATTTACAAGCATTGCTCTTAGATAATTACAACCTCAGACAGAGTACACTCTTGAGATAAAAAGACGCTCCCGGATTGATGATTAATGTAGGTTAATTAGGTGTTCAAAAGATACCTCTTTATGGTCCAACATTTTGGCACCGTTGCCGGGGAGTGTGTATGCCATTTTACAAGAGTAATGCACAATTGATTTTCTTCTGCTTGCGGAGAATTGGGTATTAAAGACGGAAGGTAAGAACCTGCGCACTGGGCAAGAAACACACTTGCTCGCAGCTCGCTTCACAGCAGAAGTAAGTAAGCTTTTCTTTTGGGTAGGAATGAAGGATTGTTTCTTTGAATGAATAAACCAATTAAGTGAAACAAAATTCCTCCTAAAACTGAAAAACCGAAGGGACCGGTGACCCTTGGGCGCACAACCTTTATTGACGAAATCCTTAAAAGAACTGAATCTCAGCCATTTGTAGGATTTAAAAGAACTACTTCTAGACAGCCTACTAGTTCCCTTCAGACTACGGAGTCACCATCTGAGGCCTTTGCTGAGATACACAGTTAAACAAAAGGAATTAAGCAAGATTCCCAAGAAATTGAGAATCCTTGCATAAATTTCCTTCAAGAAGGGAACTCCAGCAATCTCTGAGAAGGAGAAGGGGAAACGGGAGAAACCACAGACTCACAATCTCCTATTAGAATTGCCCAAACAATAAATAGCCCAAACAAGGGAAGTGCTATTCAATTTATTCAAAACCAAGGTCCTGAATCACCTCAAACGATAGGACAACATGGAATACTTATTCCAGACAAAGGGAGTGTTGTGAAACCTATTTCTACCCCTGCTTGTCAACCTAGAAATTCCCTAGAAATCCCAGAGGGTTATTGGCATATCTTCGATCAAATGGCCTAGAACCAAAATCAGAACCAACAGACCTCTACGCTGCAATATCCTATAGTATATACTGCAGTCAACACACCCATGAAAGCTATTCCTCTTCAACATATTCCCACATTTCATGGTTTGACATCAGAAGACCCAGATGCGTTTCTGTTTGAATTTGATGTGCTGTGTTGAGGATATGATTACACCACCGACGCCCAGAAACTAAAACTGTTCCCTTCTACGTTAAAAGGGGCAGCCTTACGATGGTTTATGGGATTAGGTGGGGGTGTCATAACTGATTGGGATCATATGAAGGCTGCATTTTTAAAGAAATATCAAGATTATTGCAGATCTCGGGAATTAAAAGATGAAATATTTCAGATGACAGCAAAACCAAGTGAGACCTTGGAAGAGTATGTGGAACGATTCCAATATAATCTTCAAAGATCCCCTTATGCATCTACACCCTTACCTGATAACGTTTTGAAAACTACATTAATTAGGGGAATGAAAGATCAATGGGTTGAAACATTGAATCTTATGGGAAAAGGTGATATATATCAAGAAAGCTATTCTGACATCGTTAATTTGTGTATTAGGTGCTCAAGGGGTAATACAAGGTTGAAATCGGCAGAACGTGACATAATTACAAGGGAAAATAAGGCCTCTAATGAAGGTGTGACTCGTGCAGAAATTGGAAATCTCCTAGAAGACTTTAAGACAGACATACTGGGGACTCTAAAAACACAGTTTGACATCATGCAAGCCAAACAAAAGCAGGCAGAAGCAGAGAAAAACTTGGCAATATTTTTCCCAGATGCAAGAAGAAACACAGTCACAAAGAATGTCCGTTGGATGTGGTTAAAGTCTGCGCCATTTGCACGAAAGATCACCCTACAGAAGGATGTCTGTCGCTTCCTGGCCTAAAAGCAGTTTATAAGGAGGCAAAAGAAGAATCAGAAGTGGTATGTATGCTTAACCAGCGTCGAAAATGGCAGCCACGACCATTAGGTATGCCAAATGATTCATTCTCTTTTCAGCCTCCTCAATATAATGCTCAACAATATAGTGGGATGTGGCAGAATCAACCACCTTTTCCTAATTGGTCACAATAGCCATTTCCTCCCACATCTTGGCCCAATCAAACAAACCAAAATAACTAGCCTAGCTTTCCTTTCTATCCACCTTTTTGGCCTACACAATGGTCCCCTTCTACTTCTCAGAATCAGGCCTGGCAGTCAAACTGGCAAAAACCTCCAAATTAGCTAGCTGGATCAATTCCTCTCTCTCAACCTTACACTGCCAGCTCCCTATCCAAACCCCCAGACTAACCTAAGACCGCAACTCCCAACCCAACCCAACCCAAACCCAAACAATAGACCAGTTCAGACTGTCCAAATAATGGAACCTCCAGAAACAGAAACTGAACTTAGGGAGTGCAATGATCTTCAATTAAGGTCTGGGCGTATAGTGGAAACAGAGAGAAAAAATGATGATCGAATTGAAGATTCGTTACCTGAAGAACAAACAGAACAAAATGAGAGGGAAGTTCAACAACAAAATCAACAACGAAATCAGCAACAAGTGACAGCTTCCTCTCCACCATTCCCAGAACGATTAATTATCCCTCGTCCATTAGAACAACCAAATTTTGATCTTTTGGGAGAGTTAAAAAATTTATGTATAAAAATCCCTCTCCTCCAAGCTATTCAAGATATTCCTATATGCGCAAAAACCATTAAGGAATTATGTATAAAGAAGCCAAAGAGGAGAACAACAACCAATCCTACTGTCCAAATAGTCGGTACCTTATCTAACTTATTATCAAGAATGGAAACACCTATCAAATATGAAGATCCAAGAAATCATATAGTGACAGTACAGATCAATGGCCAATCATTCCCAAATGCCTTAGTTGATTTAGGGGCAGCAATTAACATTTTAACAACCACTACCTGTCAGAAACTTGGCATTACATCACTTGAACCAAAAACAACCTTGTTGGAATTGGCTGACCGATCAGTAGTCAAACCAGAAGGTACATTACAAGATGTAATGGTATCTGTAGATTCCTGGGAGTACCCTGCTGACTTCCTGGTTATCAATCCCAAGAACCGACTAGATGGACATCCATTAATCCTAGGTAGACCTTGGTTGGCAACTGTCGATGCTTATATTGGATAACAAGGGGAAATTATGTCAAGAATTTAGCTTTATATCCCCCAGCCCAGCCAAGTCTATCAATAATCAGAACAAGAAAACCACCTGCATCATATCTTATGGAAAATATGAGGTCACCTCTAACTATAGAAAATGCTCTTGATTTTAAAGATCAAATAGAGGATGATATCATTAATAATTTTATTAATAAACCACAAACCAAATCTCAATTGCAATGTCACATGATTAAGGCAGCATTCGATAATAAAGAAGAAGAAGATCCTTAGATATTCATGATCAATCAATACCTACTACCTTTGTAAACAACACCAAGGTTGTAGAAATTGAACCGGGTAAAACTTTGAACATTAACAAGAATATCACTGCTGAACAAGAAGAGAGATTGCTCCAATTATTACAAAAATACAAAGCAGCCTTTGCATGGGATTACCCCGATATGAAAGGAATTGACCCTCAATTATGTACTCACCACATTTATATTGAAAAAGATGCAAGACCCATTCGTCAACCTCAAAGGAGACTAAATCCTCATCTTAAAGACATTGTGAAAGATGAATTACAAAAACTATTGGATGTTAATTTCATCTACCCAATATCTGATAGCAAGTGGGTCTCTCCATTAGTGGTGGTACCAAAAAAGAATGGAAAGTGGAGGATATGTGTAGATTATCGTGAACTTAACAAAGCAACACAGAAAGACCACTTTCCCCTTCCTTTCATTGACCAGGTATTGGACACATTGGCAGGAAAGAAATTCTTTTCATTCCTGGATGGTTTCAGTGGGTACAACCAAATCCAGATTGCCCCTGAAGACCAGGACAAGACTACTTTTACCTGCCCATGGGGTACATTTGCCTACCGAGTCTTACCTTTTGGCCTATGAAATACCCCTGCCACATTTCAAAGAGCAATTCTCAGCATCTTTGCAGACTTAATAAATGAAGGTCTCGAAGTATATATGGACGATTTCACACCTTATGGGGATGACTTTGAGCCTGCATTGCAAAATCTAGAAACAGTATTGCAAAGATGTATTGACACTAGGCTTTGATTAAGCAATGAAAAATGTCTTATAATGATGACCGAGGGAGTTATCTTAGGGCATTATATTTCAGCAGCTGGAATCCAAGTGGACCTAGCCAAAATTCAAATACTCTTGTTAATTCCCACACCCACCACACAAATTGAGGTACGTAGCTTTCTTGGATTTTCTGGTTACTATAGAAGATTTATAGAACATTATTCTCGAATATCTGCACCTTTATATGCACTGACTGGAAATACTGATTTTGTTTGGACAGATAAATGTGACAATGCTTTTAATGATCTGAAGAAGCTCATTGCAACAGCCCCAGTGCCGAGGGGCCCAAACTGGAATTTTCCGTTCCAAATTTCATCTGATGCCTCAGACACAGCAATTGGAGCAGTACTTGGGCAGGAGGAAGACAAAAATCCATATGCAATTTACTACATTAGCAAAAATCTGACCCCTGCTGAATTAAATTATACTGTGACTGAGAAATAATTTTTAGCCGTAGTTCATGCTATAAACAAATTTAGACATTACATAACTGGGTATCCTGTAGTACTCTATACAGATCACTCTGCCATTAAGTTTTTAGCAAATAAACCTGTTACAAATGGAAGAGTGACAAGATGGTTGATTTTACTGCAGGAATTTGATATCACGATCAAAGATCGACTGGGCAAAGAAAACCATGTAGCTAACTTTCTGTCAAGAATGCCAAAGCCAACAGACACAGAAGCAGTTGAAGACCACTTTCCGGATGAGCATCTCTTCGCGGTTACTACCAGAACACCATGGTACGCTGATATAGCAAACTATTTGGCAATAGGTAAATTACCTAAACATCTATCCCTTAATGAACGAAAGCAAATAGTTCACCGTAGTACCCGTTTTTCCTAGATTGGGGGGTACTTATTTTATACAGGTGCAGATATGCAAATAAGAAGATGCGTAAGGGAAGATGAGGTATTTGACATTTTGAAAGCATGCCATGATGGACAGTGTGGTGGACATTTTGCAGATTGTAGAACTGCCCATAAAGTTTTACGAACAGGCTATTATTGGCCTACTATCTTTAAAGACGCTAAAAAATTTGTGCAGGCCTGTGATAGCTTTCAAAGGGCAGGTCACCCTGGGTAATCTGATGAAATGACCTTGAACCCTCAACTAGTGATTGAACCATTTGAACGTTGGGCCCTTGACTTCATTGGTCCTATTAGCCCCCCATCAAACCAAAAAATATATATCCTAGTTGCGACTGAATACGTTACCAAATGGGTTGAAGCAGAGCCTCTTTCCAAAGCTACAGAGGATTCTGTAATACAGTTTCTTTTCCAAATATTTGTGCGCTATGGCCTCCCAAGAGACATAATCACAGATGGAGGGCCACAGTTCGTAGGTAACAAATTATCTGAAACATTGCAAAATTATCATATTCAGCACAAAATTACAACTCCATACCACCCACAGGCCAATGGCCAAGTCGAAAGCACGAACAAGGTAATCAAATCTATATTGACAAAAACCGTTGCTTCACATAGACGAGATTGGGCCTACAGATTGCCAGAAGCATTGTGGGCGTATCGAACAACATGGAGACCTACCACAGGACATTCACCATACCAATTGGTATTTGGAAAAGAACCCATCTTTCCTATCAAATTTGAAATTCAAACATTAAGAACAAATCAAAAGGTGGGTCTGAATTTAGATGAAGCCCAGGCTAAAAGACTGCAGCAAATTAATGAACTTGATGAAATTAGGCTCTCTGCTCTTCAGCACACAGCATTAATTCAGCAACAGAGAGCCAAATGGCATGACGCCCATATCAAAGAAAATATCTTCCACGAAGGAGATTGGGCACTCCTATATGATTCACGGTTTCATGATTTCCACGGAAAGCTCCAGACGAGATGGCTTGGACCCTATGAAATACAGAAAGTGCATGATAACGACACTCTCTCATTAGTTACCATTGACGGTTCTGAACATTCCTTTAAAGTAAACAGTCATCGTGTCTGATTATATCACAAGCCGCTTACTCGGGAATCCTTTTACCAGCAGCTCCGGGAAGATTCTACCATGGAAATTCTCGCTGAAGGGGAGAATTCCTCCTCGGCACCAGTTTGATAAATTGTTCCTTTTTAATTTTGTACATAAAGCTTTTTTTTTTTGATTGTTGGAATTCGTTTTTTGTTAATATTTCTGTATTTCTTTATCGTTTGATTCATTAAGTTTGGTTTTTTTTTTTTTAAATAAAAAAATGAAAAAAGTTTTGTTTTTTTCGCATTGCTGTTCCTTTCTAAAGGAACAGCACTTCTGCTGTTCCTTTTGAAAGGAACATCAGCTTCGCGCAGTATTTTTTCTGTTCCTTTCTAAAGGAACAACATTTCCGCAGAGTGTTTCTTTGATGTTCCTTTCGAAAGGAACAACAGTTTCGCAGATTGTTTTTGCTGTTCCTTTTAAAAGGAACAACACCTTTTTGAGTAATTGTTTTTTGTTTTAAGCTAGCATTTTGAATTTTTGATCACTTTTCTAAGGGAAAATATATCATTTATATACAATCATACAAATTAAAGATTAATGTAATCAGCAAATCAAAAGAAGTCGTCATTTTTTAAGGAAATTGTCTAGTAATGAAAAAAGAGGAAAAAGGGGCATGATCAATAACATAACATTGCTATTTTATTACCATTAAATTGATCTGATCGATTATTTTGATTGGTTCTTTCCCATATCCTATAAATTTCTTTGATATTTATCTTTGAAATGGAAATAAGGGTATATTTTTTTCTATTGATATGTTTAGACTTCTTCCACCATTCCTAATCTTAAGGAGTGTTGAGCCATCCCTTATGAATAAATGAGGAAAAGTGCTGTTTAAAAAAAAAGAAAAGAAAAAATACTTACATATTTCAATAATTTTGCAGATGGAGGATAGGGGGTCTCATTAAGAGCCAGCCTATCGTGATCATAGAGAAGGTAGTGAAGTGGCATTCCCATCATGGCCACCAAACCAGGGAAATGGTCCAATAGACAATTGAAAATCAAGAAGTCCTTGGAACAGGGGGTCTCATCACGAGCCGGCTTGCCCACTTTTCACTTCTTCCCAGTGAACGGCATTGTGGTTTATCTGGTCACCAAGCCAGCACAATGGCCTCCATCTTACTATTCAAGAAAAAATATAAAGAAAGAAAAAGAAGCATTTCCTCAGTATGAATAAAGGACAATGGTTATGTGGGTAAGAAAGCAACTCTGTCAAGGTTATGGACACCTGTGGGCAACAGAGCTCTGTTGATGGTATTGAAGTCATACTTATACACATCAATAGTTATATTTAACCCTTTTCCTATATTATTATTCAATATCAAATGAAAAGCATGAATTCCTTACTTCTATTTCTGAACCTATTATACATGAAAATTATTATGAATCGATCATATTAATTTATATGGTAAATAATGCAATTGTATTTATGTCAACCTTATGCTGTCCCTTCCCTCGTATTTGAATCATTACAACGCGATTTCCTATTCATTACCGATTTATCTCATGCATCGATTTCAGTAATCAGTATAATTTGATTGATTGTATCATAATTACGCCTGTTTTTTTTGTTATCCTATTGCTGTGCCACACATGCCACCTTCAATTGACGGTCGAGGACGACCTATCGGTCATTTGGGGGGCGCGGATATCTGCATGTAGATCAAACTCCGAGATTCTCTTTACTTGTATATGAACTAAATCTCCGCATTTGATTTCTTTACTGTATATGGGCTGAATCCCTGAATTTTTAGGAAATAATAAGTTTTAAAAAACTGTGCTATGCTGTTCCATTGAAATTACTGTGTGTTGTGAAGAATTAACAGAGCGCAGAGATGGGAGGACGCCCAATTCGTAGCGAACCACAGGTGTTAACCGTCTCTGATGCTGCACGAGCAATTTTAGAAAGACTGGGGTGGATTACATATTTCATGAGAATGCAGCAACCCCATGAAGCAGTGGCTACCGAATTCTTGTTAAACCTACAGGAAGGATCCTCCACAGTCAGAAGAAGGCAGATAGCTGTGTTTGATGAAATAATTGTAGAAGTGTCTGGCATTCCCATGCAAGGGACTATTTGGACTCAGAAAAATATTAGGATTCGGGAAGCCATGAAAATTTTTCAAGATGACGAACAAACGATAGTTGTCAAAGGTAAGGGAGTCCAGCCAGTGTCATTAGGAGAACCATGGACAGAGTTGTCCAGGATCGTGCAGGCTTACATAATGTGTGACGGTAGAAAGGATGTGGTAAGACCTCGCCAACTTAAGCTACTAGCTGTGTTGAAACATAAATGCACCATTAATTTGCCTGCATTCTTAAATTATTTGTTGCATGATATTGGTCATGGAATAAGAAAAGCCCAACATGCAGACATGGTGGTAAACCACCATTATTTAATTCGATTAATCGTAAGCTATAGCCTCGCCTAGCAACAGACCAGATGGGAAGAATTAATATTTTCCATTGAAGGAGGGTTAGCTCTACCTGCTCCGAGACGGAAGAGGATGGCCGGCTCAATAGCTGAGCCCCCCACTCACAGAAAATCCCTCCGATCGAAACCAAGTAGGAAAATAATGGAGGAACTTCCGGGCAGCAGCAGCTAGCCCCTGGAATTGCACATCTCAGAAGAGGAACAACCTCCACAATTGGAGGGAGCAAGTCCTCGTATTGAGGGAGAAGAGGAATTGGAAGGAGAAATTCGTTACTCAGACTAAGAAGAAGTAAGTCATCATACCAGTAGCGAAAAACAACCCAGTACAGAGGAATTGGAAGGAGAAATTCGTTATTCGAATGAAGAAGAGATCGAGGGAAATTCAGAGGAAGAAGAAGTTGAAGGAGAAATTCGGTATTCAGATGAGGAGGAAGGAAGTTATCACACCTGTGATGAAAACGAGGATCATCATAGCAGCAATAAGGACGAAACAGAGCCCATCGAAAATGTCAATGTAAGCCCTTTACAGGAAGACCAATTGGCCCAGATTTTGGCCAACATGAGCAATTATGCCCGGTCTCATAGCCTCTTGGACCGCAATATTGAAATCAATCAATTACCAGAATACTCTGCCATTGATGAAGGAATGACTGCAGAAAATCTTGATGAAATAGCAAACCCTAGCGAAGCTAGGGTTGCTTCTCCTGAGAGGTGTGAACAGGAGAATGAAAACGTTGAACCAGTATCTCGACCTGGAAGCCCCCAGGAAATCGCAGAGTCAACTGAGAAGATGATTCCTAAGGAATCTACCCAAGAGCATGAGAGCATGGAAGAAGAACCCCAAGAAGAAGAGTAGGAAGAATATTTCACTGAAAACACGGCTGATATAAATCAAAACCCTGTTGAGCAAACGGGTTCGGATGAACAAGCCGCTGTTCCTTTAAGAAAGAAGAAGAAAAAAAAAAGAGATTAAGAAGCTTCGCAGGGAAAGGAAAAAGCTTCATAAACTGATAGAACAGCTCAGGCAAACGATTAGGGTTCTAAGAATGAAACAGACACCTAAGCGAGCCCCTAAAAGAGGAAACATTGCTGTCAAGAGAAGATCAAAAAGGAGAAGGGTAACCGCTAATAAGAACCCCCAAGGAGTAGAAGAAACCATGCCTGAACCTAACGATGAGGATGTGGAGCAACAAACGGCTGTTCCAACACCAGCTGTTCCAGAGGAACCTGCTCTAAACAAAAATAACCAATCTAGCAGTCAGCACACTTTTAGTGATCCAACACTAGTCAGACTGCAAGAGGAATTGACACAAGCCTGAATCGAAAGACAGAAATTGGAAGAAGATACTGTCCCAAGGAAGAAATATCAGGAATTGCAGCAACAGATGAAAATTATTCATGAGGCAGAAGCTGAAGCTCATGAAAAACGTCGGGAAGCAGAGGTAAAAGCTGATAAGGTACGAAACCAATTAAAATTAGCACACAATCAAATGGACACTCTCTGCTCCTTATATACTGATGTCTTAGCTTGTAGGTGCCCTGCCAAAAACTATGCTTTATTTTTGTTAGAAAGATATTTACAATTAAAGATCAAAGCAGTTAGGGTTGGGAAATCAATAGAGCTAAGAACCATAGATGACCTGGTATCATGTTGCAAGCTTTATGGGGACAAAGTACAACGCCTGTTATGTGAGTTTTATTTGCATAATCTAATACTTGAAAAAGACTGTGAATCAAACCCTAGCCCTTTTATTGGAGATGTTCAGTTTTAGGCATTCATTTCCTTTGCCGTAAATCAATTAAAGTGGCTTAAAGCCTACAATGCCTTTCAAAGGCAGGAAAATGAATTGGATCTATGGGTCAGAAGTGAACCACAGGACCCACTTCAATTATGGGCTAGTCAGAAACGTCTAATGACAAAGGAAGGCATTACCCAAACTTTGGGGCCTGTCCATAAGTCAATTATTTTGAAAGGGACAAATTATTTTTCATCCATTAGAAACCAAGTGTCTGTAGCAGCTAAGATCCGGTGGAGAACCTCAAATCAGAATGTACAAAATAGGGAGCCATTTAATTATAGGGATTTTGGGCTAGCTGCAAACCGTTTCATTGCCTATAGCCGTCTTGTTTTAAAATAAGGACCATACTGGTTAGGATGTAGGTTCCGCAGCCCAATTGCATGGTACCCTGCTTTGGACTATAAAGCTATTTATGAGCTTCCCGAAGGGTAGACAGAACACACTTTTGAGGAGTTAGCTGCATGTCATGGTTTTAGGCCTTTCAATGACAAACCTTATCTGGCTTATTCTTTGACTGCTCTCCATGTGAACTATAGTTTTCATGAGGACATGAAAAAGGTTAAGCAGGGGGGTATGTTGGGCAGTAAAAGAGGTATGAAATTGCTATGTATTTGTCCATTCTTTTACCATAGATATACTTCTATTTGCCTTGGAAAGGTAATTTATTATAAGAATTGCAATTAAATTGGAAAGGTTTATGTTTAGCATAGAAAGATGACTAAAGGTTGTTTTTATTGGCAAAACAGGAATTCGAAGAGGTGAGCAGCTGTATCAAAGGCGTGGCTGAAAATAATCTAACTGCTGCTCCATCCGTGATGAACCATATCCAGCTGAAGCCAAGAAGATCTGAACGAATTGCCCAGAAAAGGCAGGGGACAACTCGGCCTTGAACAGAGTGAACAGAACGATGACAAAACAAGAGAGGAGCGAATCCCTCAGGATCGAAAGATCCTGAGGGATCGCTGTTCAACCTTATCATAGTTCTTGATTTATCCGTCAAAGAATTAAATGTAAGGCAATGATCTTTAGCGACAGAGGGACGGTGGTTATTGTGAAGGAGAGTTTACCTGAAAGACTTTTACATTCCTTTTGTAATATAATGTTTGTTGACTCTCGGTCATGAGAGAACTCTATCTGTAATGCTTTTCGATTTAATATAAGACACAGGTTTCATCCATTTTCTAAGAGTTCTGAGTTAGCCCAGCGGTATTTCACTGGCGCTAAGGGCCCGACTCTGGTGGAATTACTATGATGTTGTATTATTAATATTTTTTTGTTGATGCGTGAAGTGTGTTTAGTATTTATCTTTGTTACAGAATTGTTTCATTATTTATTCAAGTGCAGAGCCATTTCTGTTTCGTTCTTTACCGCAATTACATTTATTGATTAGTTATCTTGTTATTATCTTCTGGCTTTGCTGTTCTGTAATTACAGTGAGTTGTTGTTCCATTAATCTATGGTTTGTTATTAGATCATGATTGACTGTCGACAGGCTTGAGTGTGAAGATTTATTTATTTGAATTGCATTAGACTTGTAATTACTGTTTCTTTTATGCTGCTGTTCCTTTTCTAGATTTCATTTCCTTTAAGTTGCTTTAATTGAATCTGCGTTTGTTTCAATTTCTTTAAGATATCCAAACTGTAGAGGATAGAGGTATTCACTACAAGTCCCCAGATTTGATCATCTTACATCGATTTCTAGGGGAAAGAGTTACTGCTACTGCATCCCTGATCGATGTTCAACAAGATTGCTGTAGTTTAGTCTTTTCATTCCTGTCATTGTAATTAGGTTTCTTTCCGAGCATTTGTTACTTTTGACATTCTATGCTACATCTTTACAAGCATTGCTCTTAGATAATTGCAGCCTCAGACAGAGTACACTCTTGAGATAAAAAGACGCTCCCGGATTGATGATTAATGTAGGCTAATTAGGTGTTCAAAAGATACCTTTTTATGGTCCAACACTTGCTCCGGTAGAATCGTCTAATGATTAACTGCCGGGAAGACATGTTAATTTTGTTGTTATTTTGTTTTAATGATCTGGTCTGATAACATTTACTTTATTAGTTTCAAGAATAGATGGGTAACAGACATGATGGCTTATAAATATTGAATGGAAAGACTTAAAATATTTATGTTTTGGATGACTTATAATGTTGTTTGGTGGCCAATAGACCTGGTTTACTTCGAGCAGGTTGAGGCCATTGAAAATACATTTTGTAACCTGTTTTATAAATGATTGAATAGAAAGGTACTTCCAAGCTTACAAAAAAAAGAGATATATTTTACCATATAAATTAAAATAATGATTTTGGACCCATATTTGGATTTGATTCATAAGAACATAAAATATTACAATATAATTACAATATAATAATATTCTTAACCATGGATATGTTATAAATGTAACAATAAAAGCCTCATTTTGACTTATGCCTTAGTCAAATGGAGAAATTCGATTCTCCACATCAATAGGATGACTTGGATTGCAGTTTGCTTGGGTGACGTGGCCTTGTTACCTAGTTAGATTAGCAAATTTGATATTGTAGGCTTGGAGTAGAGTTGTGCATGTAGTGATTAGTAAAATTTAGCAATCTAGTTCATTTATTTTCTGTTGAACTCAGTTAACTGAGCTATAGTCATTAATAGAGTCAGTTGAAGGTCAGTTGAGTAGTTAAGATTGTTTTCAACTCACTAATCTCTCAGTTAACTAGTCAATCAACCAAAAATAGTGTATACATGCATGGAATTCGAATTTCCTATTTGGAGTGGGAGAAAAGGCACATTGTAATTATCAATTGTATATTAGTTGAATGTATAGGCTTGTCAATTAAGCAGGTGATCAATTCCCTTAGAATTACGCAAGGAAATAGGGAATTACCCTATTATTTAGGAGCTCAATTTCTCCATGATTGTGCAAGGAAATAGGAGGAAGCTGGGGGGCTTGAATAGGATAAGTGTTGGCTAGAGATAGTCATTCAACAAGAGAACAATTTTACAGTGTAGGGTGTGCTTCAGAGCTTAAAGCTGACATTGTAATAGTTTCTCATTCTCATATGACTAATGAAAAGTAGAGGAGGGGTTTTCCCTAGTTGGGTTCCCTTGTAAATCATTGCATTCATTGTGTTTTATGGTTGCATGTGTTTATATCTTGTGATTTTCTATTTCGCAGATTGTAGAAGAAATTTGTATCTTTTGTTTTTAGTTCGAATTCATCAGTAGTAGCAAATTTCTTGCCATTTATAAATGGTATCAGGGCCTGAAAATACAATATAAACTAGTCAATAGATCTTCTCCTTCATAAATTTCAAATTGCAAATTCAGTGAAGCAATTTTATTTCACGTGGGAAAATGTCTTTTAACAGATTGAGATTAGATTATCACCTGGAGGGAAGCTCTAATTTCATAGCTTGGAAGGATAGGATGGAAGTTGTACTCGATGATAACGGAGTGTTGGAATACACCCAAATTGACATTCCAAAACCAACAACATCGAATGCACTAACCTAGTGGAAGAAGGATATTGCAAAATCCAGGAGGATCATCCTAGAGGGTGTGAGAGACCACATAGTCTCGAATTTACATGGAAAGGAGATTCCATTTTCTATGTGGAAGACACTCATTGAATTATTGAAAACAACAATGATGCTAGGAAATTGGAATTGAGGGACAAGCTAAGAAACATCCAAATGCAGAAAAATGAAACCATTCCACAATACCTCTCCAGATTCACTCAGGTTCAAGATGAGCTTCGAGGAGTTGGAGAAAATGTGCCATCAACTAAGCTAGTTAGCCTAGCTCTCCTAAGTCTTTTGAATTCCTGGCATAGTTACCAGGACTCTGTAAATGGAAGGGAGAACTTACCAAATTGGGAGAGACTTTGGTCTGATTTGGTGCAATAAGAAATCTAAAGGAACACTAGAGATGGAGTAACATCCAAAGCTAAGGAGAAAGAAATTTTTTCCCTGGCATGCAAGGGAAAGAAGGCCAAGGGCATGAAGTCCCAACGAAAGTGGTGAGCCCTGATATTGCACCAAGAATGCAACAACTCCCAGGGGCTGCCCTAATTTACTTTATAAACTCGGGGTTTGTACAAACTTTGAGGTGACAGTGTTATATACACAGCAGATGCATTTGTTCATGTCATCCTCTTCTACTTCACGAAACGGTGTTATTTCTTAAATTATGAGAACAACTGGAAAGTAAATTACTAGAAGGAAATGACAGAAAGGAAACTGAACTAAATTGCTGGAAAGGAATGCCAAGAATGAAACTAATTTAATTTGCATAAAACAGATAGCAGAAAGGAAATTAATTCTAAACCACTTAACTTGGCCAAACAGCTAATGCACTCTACCTATCCTATGATCTATCTACCATCCCTTTTATCCATTCAACTAAACTATCCATGCCTTAATTTTAATTAAAAAGAATTAATTTGCAGCTTAGAGGGAAGAAAAAGGGCTAAGAGAGCTAATGGGGGGTTTAACACATGAAATGAGGTTTGGAAGCGGAAAGAGGGGGTTAAACCCTTAGGAAACCTTATTATAATGCAAGAAATGACTTCAGAGTGAGAAGAAATAAAAAATGCGATGGCGGAATGCGATGGACAACAGAAGTTGCGATGTGCGATGTCGCAATCGCAACTTCGCAAGTTTAAATGGATGGCAGTAAGGACTTAACGAAATGAACTAAATGGTGCGAAGTGCGAAGTGCGAAGAGTGATGTGGTGGGTCGTGAATCGCAATATCGCAAGTTTACAAGGGTAGCTGTAAGCATTAACGGGAATAAACTAAATGGTGCGCAGTGTGAAGTGCGAAGAGTGACGTGGCAGGTCTCGAATCGCAATATCGCAAGTTTACAAGGATAATGGTAAGGATTAACAAGAATAAACTAAAATGTGTGAAATGCGATTTGTGCTGCGGTAAAGGTTGAAGGCGGCGATTTGCGATGTGATAAGTTCTGCGTGATGCGTTGTGCGATGGGGATAACGTGGTGGTGGGAAAAGCTAAGAGTTGCGATTTGCGATTTCGCAATCACAAAGAATGAGTGGTGAGTGTTAACGATAGAAGGTAACTGGTGTGAAGTGCGATTTCCCAATATCGCAATCGCAAGGAATGGGCGATAAGTGTTAAGGTAATCGTTAAAAGTTGCGATTGCGAAGTGTGACGTACGGTGGCGGGAGTCTCAAGGAGTAAAGGTGGATGTTGGGTTTTTGGTGGTTCTATATGGTTTTTCACGTGGTTTTCGTAAAAAATGTAAGGTGGCCGCGAACGGAGAAAAACAAAGAAGTAAGGCTGAAGAGCTTAAGGGTGTTTGAAATAAGGTAAGTGGAACGCTAAGGTGAGAAGTAAAGGAGGGAAATGAAAGCGTAAGAGCAATGCTCAAAAGTGAAGCACACCTGCGGATTCATGTACGAGAAACAGAAAGAAATGCGGGATGAAATAGTGAAGGAAAGGCTTGGACTTGGTAATACATATTCTTCCCCGAACTCGAACAAAAAGAAATTTTTGCCTGTGGGAAGGTCTGCCCCTACTCGAACTCTATTAACAGAGATGAGAGGAGGGAGACTTGACCATAGTTTTGGAGTTTTCCCTCTATTTCACTATGCATAATCAATTAAAACTACAACATAAAAACTAAATAGCAATGAAACTTATCAAAATCAGATCTAACATAAATGACAGAGGAAAAAATAGCTAAATGATAGAAAGGAAAAGATAATAACAAAAGAGAAGCTGAGGCACATGGATTGGGCCCTAACCCATGAGCCTAGCCCTCTGAACTTAAATCAATCAAATGAAATTAGTCTGCTCATTTCATAAAAGAATTACTGCATACATCTTTGAAAGTTTCGATCCCTAAATAAAACAAAAAGCTTCAATTGTTCACAACAATAATTGTGAATGGAATCGAGACTAGGAGAGACTAATTCTTCCTAGCTCTAGCTCTACTCTATTTATTCTATAGGGCAGCTACCAACAACTCCCTAGAAAATGGTGATTGAGTCCACTGGACTACAAATAAACCAAGATTGAGTGCTCTCCTCTTTGAGTTGCTTGACTGCCTCTGGAATTCGAATTGTTGGAGAGAATCCTTGGGGATCCTTCGACTGCTTGAGTAATTCGAATTGTTGGAGAGAATCTTTGGTATCCTTCGGCTGCCTTTGAGGGTGGAAAATCCTCCTATAATTTCTCCTTGATGTCTCCTCCAAGTATTTGTGATAAAATCTTTATAAAAATGCTTAATAAATCATGATTTTCTGCACTCAACCCTATATTAGGCACTCAGAGTATGTTAGCGTTAATCACCACCTATAATAGCATCATAAACCCAAATAGTAATAAAAATTCAAGAAAAAGAGATCTAAGAAGGAAAAAAGGTGACTATTAACCCCTCCAAATATGTCTAATGATGGAGCTCATCATCACCCCCTACTAAATGGTTGCTCATCCTTTGATCAACTGATCCTCCTCCTCTATTTCCTTCAAAGCTTTGACAACCCCCTTGATTTCCCGAGGAAGATGTGTGGGAGTTTCCCCAAGGAGGTAAAACCCATCGTTATTTTCTGCATTCTCCCTTTCTCTATCCTATGCATCTATGTCCTTTTCATCAGTCAACCCCAGCAGCAAAGGTGGGTTGAGCTTTAGTCCCAACCATCGGATTTTTTTGGCTTGCATGACCCTGTTGTAAATGGTGCCCTTTCTAATGCACCTCTCAGCCTTTCTGGAGTATGGTACTCCCTGTTCTTGAGGCTATGTGGGAGGGTCTTCCATCTCCTCTGGCTGGCCATAATGCAATCCTATTCTATCTGCCTAGAAACATCATCAAAGTGGCCTATCACCTAGTTTGGAGTCTGAAGGTAGCTTTCAACCAGTGCAATGTCCTTTCCTCTCGATGGTTAAGGATGAATCCTCTTGGGCTGAACACTTCTGGTCTGAGATATAAGGGTTCTCTATTTCTTCTTCCCATTACCTTCGATATCTCTTTGGCTCTATTGTCCTCATTCACCATCCAAGATGCTAGAGACATTAGCTGCATATCCCCCATTGTAGGATTGGGGTCCCAAATCTCCAGATTTGTCAGCACAAAGTTATGCATATAAAACTCCGCCATCTTTTCCTAATCAACTATGTTGGCTTGCTTGTAGAACTTCATGAATTTCCTACAATCTTGGAAAGGGAGTGATTCATGGGAGGCTAGAGTGTTTATTTGAAATAGAAGCCATTGTTCTTTGAGGTACACAACATATGAGTCAGAGGGGAATCTGTGCTGAAGGGCTTCTATGAATAAGTCTGCCATGGTGGCTACTTGCTCCTCTTTTTGCAGCAATTGCTCCTTTAGCACTATATTCTCTGCCTATGCCTTATGAAGCTGCTCCTTCAGAGATATTTCTTCGATTCTTTCCTCCCCCTTTGGTGATTCTTCAATGATGATCGGGCTTATGGGAGAATTTTGTGGCTTTCTCTATTTCTTTTCAGCTCCAGAATACCTAGGGGTGTGCCTTTTTCTTTTTGCGCTCAAAGGAGCCATGGTGGTAGTTATATTTTTGTAGTGAGGGGATGTGACACTGGGTTGTGAGTCTCTGTATCTCCCACTTTATGCTATATCTATGAATTTTATGGCCATCTCTTTTGTTTTTCTTTGGCCCTTTGTCTCTCTCTCTTCTTCTTCTGGTTCTTCTTGTTTCTTCCGGTTCTACCCCGGGTTTCTTCTTTCTATTTTTAATTTTTGGTTCTTCTTCTTCTTCAAGCGCTACGTGCTTGTGTTGGTACTCTCCCTCTAAATATTGTCAATTCACTGGTTTGTATGAGACGACTTCTCCTTTTATTAGTTGATGCAGCTAAATTTGGAGTGCCATTATAACTCCGCTCAACTCTAGTTCTGTCGTAGACAATTGGTTCCTCCTCCCTGTTAATTCAAGATGGACTATGTGTTTTCCTCCCCTCATTCTCCTCTACTCCACTGATTAATTTTTTTTTTTTGCATGCCCAGATGGCGTGTACTCCTATTTTTATTCTAGCCATACCTCACGGTAGTGGCCGAGTTAACTGGCCACCTTTCTGCCCCTCAAACTCTAAGTCTGCAAATTAATTATTTCTGGCTATTATGAATGCGTAGTAAGGGGTGAGATCTTATACCCGAGTTTACCTATTGTTTCCAAGGGGGTTGCAGGATTTGGAGGTTTGAGACAAGCCTTTTTAGATGTTGTGTTCTTCACCATATTCCTGTTCTTTGAGTGAGTAGCTTGCTGAAGGAGCAGCTTCCGGAATGAGCTGCTAATCTTTGTCTGTTGTTTCTCTCTGTTGTGGATTTCGCGTGGGGTGCTTGAGATACCATGGGTGGCATTATCATTTTCCTGTAGTCTATTATGAAGCTGCCCTTGTTGTTCTTCTTGGCAGTCCATGAACAACTTTGTTTTTGAAGGAACTTCTCGATGTTTGTAGCAGTCTGTTTGTGTGCTGCTTCTTTTGCTACATTGTGCTCAGGAATGGAGGAGTGTGGTGCATGGAGGTGATGGAGGAAGTTATGAAGATGAATGGAGTGAATGATGGGATGAACAGCAAGATAGAAGAAAGGAAAAGAATATGAATTATTCCTTGTGTTTTCCAGAAACTAGTAAAAACCTACAAAACAACAAACACTAGAAAAACAAAGTGATGCAGATGCTTTTTTTTTTTTTTTTGGAAAGAAAGTGGGCTGCCTCCATGGAGGTTTTCAACCCAAAAACTTTCCTTGGGCGCCTCAGAGAGGTTTTCACCCATGGATCTTTACTTATTTATTTATTTATTTTTTTGAGCAAGTGAACTGCCTCCATCGAGGTCAACAATTTTTTTTTTTTTTTTTTTTAGGTGTGGGAAACTATGGATTTTCCCATCACATACACCTCCCTGCTTATTGAATTGATGAATTCTGCCTTTGAAAAAGGCTTCTTGTAAATTTTAAGTCTGTGACCATTGACAAGCAATGGGATCCCTTCCTCATCTATGGTCCTGATTTGAACTGCGCCATTATCAAATAATTTCTCCACTGTGTAAGGCCCCAACCATCTTGTCATCATCTTGCCTTTGAATTCTTTAAACCTTGAATCATACAACAATGCCCAATATCCTTCTTGGAAGGTATTTTCGTTGATGTTCTTGTCATACCATGCCTTCCTTTGCAGTTGAAATACCTCTGTGTGAAGAAGTGCTTGCATTCTAGACTCATCCAATCCATTTAGTTGCAGCAACCTCTCTTTTTGGCCATTTTCTAGATCTAGATTTAATTCAACTGCCATTCATAAAGTATTGAATTCAAACTCAAATGAAAGTAGAGCTTTCTTACCATAGACAAGTTCATAAGGAGTGAATCATGTTGTTTTCTTCCAAGTAGTGTTGTAGGCCCAAGTAGCTTCTAGCAATCTATCTACCCAATATTTTCTGCTACTGCTCACAACCTTGGTGAGGATGCTCTCTAAAGCTCTGTTATTTGCTTCTACTTGGCCATTCACCTGAGGGTGATAGGCAGTAGAAGTTCTATGCTTAATCTTGTGCTTCCTCAAAATATTCTCATTGAGGTGAGAGGTGAACTGTGATCCCTGATCAGTGACTATTTCTCTAGGATATCCAAGTTTTTAAAACACATTCTCCCTAAAAAATTCTGCTACTTTCTCCTCGGTTGCTACCTTCACTACTTTTTCTTTAGTCCACTTTGTCAGGTAATCAGTGGAGACTATGATATGCTTCTTTTATCTGGATGGTGGATCGATAGGTCCAACAAAGTCCATGCCCCACTTGTCAAATGGCTCTAGAGGCACTTGAGGGTGTAAAGGCATTTCATCCCTTTGTGTGGGTTTCCCCATCCTTTGGGACTAGTCACACCTGTTGGTGTATCTTCTGGAATCTTGATGAAGGGTAGGCCAATAGTATCCTACTTGCAAAACTTTGTAAGCGGTTCTCTTTACAGTAAAGTGGCCTCCACATGGGCTGTCATGACATTCATAGAGAATATCAAAAACTTATTCCCCCCTCACACATCTTCTTAGGATTTTATCAGGGCCTATCTTGAAGAGATTCCCCCCAATCCATGTGAAAGGGGCGCTTTTTTTGATGATTCTGCTCCTCTCCCTGAATGAAAGATTAGGAGGGAGTCTTCCAACAACCATGGTGAGAGTGCCGATATGGCAAAGAGGTGTTCATCTAGCAGCTGGTCATCCACCATTCCTTCTTCACCTGGAGGGAGAACTAACTTACACAAAAAACCTGCAACAACATTTTCCTTTCCAGGTTGATCAACAATAGTCAAATCATATTGTTGCAAAAGTAACAACCATATAATTATTCTAGCATTAACATCTGGTTTGTTCATTAAATACTTGATGGCTGCATGGTCAGTGTGAAAAAGGGTATGATATCCAGTGACATAATGCCTGAATTTTTTCAATGCATGGACAATGGCCAACATCTCCTTCTCAGTAATAGTATAATTCAGCTCGGCTTTGGACAAATTCTTGCTGAGGAAATAAATGGCATAAGGGATTTTGTCCTCTAATTGTCCTAATGCTGCCCCTACAGCTTTTTCGGATGCATCAGCATGTATGTGGAAAGGCAGAGTCCAATTTGGACGTCATAGGATGGGGGTAGTAGTCAATTGCTTCTTAATGAGCTCAAAAGTCTCTTGACAAGGACCAAACCAAATAAACTCAGAATCTTTGGCCAATAACCCAAATAATGGAGAAGCCATCTTGCTGAAATCTTTGATGAACCTTTTATAATAACTAGCTAAGCCTAAGAAACTCCTGACATCTTTCTTCTTTTGAGGAGCAGGTACCCTTTTGATGATAGTGATTTTTTTTGGATCTACCTGTATTCCTGCTTGGGATATGGAGTGTCCTAATACAACCCCCGCTTTCTTTAGGAATTCACACTTTTCTGGGCTCAAGGAGAGATGCATCTTAATGCATCTTATTAGTACTTTATCCAAATTGGAGAGAGCTTCCTAGAAGTCATCCCCATATGGTGTGAAATAATCCATGTAAATTTCGACAAAGTCATGGAATAACTCAGAAAAGATGCTCAGGACAACTCTCTGGAAGGTGGTTGGGGCATTGCATAACCCAAAGGGTAGGACTCTATAAGCAAAGGTACCCCAAGGGTAGGTGAAAGTAGTCGTATCCTAGTCTTCAGGGCTGATTTGAATCTGATTGCACCCACTGAACCCATCTAAGAAGGAAAAGAACTTCTTCCCTGTAAGTCCATATAGGACTTGGTCTATAAAGGGCAAAGGGAAATGGTATTTCTTGGTGGCTTTGTTAAGTTCTCAATAATCAACATAAATTTTCCACTTCCCATTCTTCTTTGGGAATAGAATAAGAGGAAATACCCACTCACTGTCGGATATAGGATGTATGAACACCACATCCAATAGTTTTTGCAACTCTTATTTGACTATGTCCTTTAGAGCTGAGTTCATCCTTCTTTGGGGTTGTCTCACAGGCTTGCATCCATATTTGATGTAAATGTGATGTTTGCATACTGAAGGATGAACCCCTTTCATGTCCTTGTAATCCCAAGAAAATGCTTCAAGAGTTTCTTTCAAAAGCTGGCATAGCTGTTTCTCTTCTTCATTTGAGAGGTTTGGGTTGGTTTTCAGAGATTTGGATGGGCCAAACTTGACAGCCTTTGTGGTTTTAGAGGTTGTCTCAACTGATTGTACTTACATCCAAGGTTGGCTTTCAGAATTTTTGACTAGGGTTTCGAGAGGAGCATTAGTGGAGGACTAGTTTTGAATGGCATGGTCGATGAGTTCATCTTCATCAAGCTGCCCCCCTCTAAGGATAGCATCTATGGTATACATAGGGGCAATGTTATATAACTCATCTTCTTCATCCTCCAACCATATAGGGAGATCATGATCAATGGAAGGCTAGGCTGGAGGATATAACACTAGTTGTTTAGACAAAGGCCCATTTTTTATAGTCATGTTTCCGGCTCGACAACTAATATAAGCATCTGCAGTGGCTAACCAAGGTTTCCCTAAGATGAGAGGATAACCATTAAACTTGGTTTTTGGCTTCAGGACTAGGAAATTTGTAGGATACTCCCAAGAGTCAATGGTAACCATAACATCCTCAACAATTCCTTCCGGAGTTACTGTGGACTGATCTGCAAGTTGAAGAACTATTGTGGTTTTCCTCAAATTCCCTTGGAGATTGAGTTTCAACATATTTTCCTTGGTCATGATATTTATGGCACCCCCTAAATCAATCAGAGTGTTGGGGACTATGACACCATCTGTATGTACATCAACAACTGGACTACCAGGGTCCAGGTATTTTGGAAATATCACCTTCCCCAGCATTAGGTCAGACAGTTGTCCTACCACATTGATTGTGGGGGTATCTCTCTTCCTCCTTCTAGGTTTCTTGAAGCACTTTTCTTTGATGATCCTATTGTACATAAGGACATCCTTAATGGCCTGTGGAAGTGGTATCTTTACACACAAATTTTCCAATTCTCCCAAGAGTTCAGTCTCCTCTGGGGTGTGTTGACTAGGGTAGATCAAGCACTCGGGAAAAGTATGTTGTTGGATTTGAGTGTTATCTTCTTCCTTTTTCTCCTAAACCTCTATAGGTGGAGATGGGGGATGGTTGTCTAGGAGTCCTCTTCCTAACCTAAGATTAACCTCCTGTATCTCCACAACATAAGTTGGATGGGATGTTTCTCCACTAGAGCCTGTTGTGCCTGTCTGTTGTTCGGGTTCGGATTGGGCTGTGCAGGTATAATTAGCCTAGGTGGAGAAACATGAGTAAGCTGAGGTTGAGGTTGGGGTGGAAGAATTAGAGCAGACAGTTGATTTTGTTGAGGCCTCCACCCTTGGGATGGATTGTTCCACTGAGGTTGTTGTGGAACATACTGCTGAAATGGTTGGTTTACGGGCTGAGGATGATATGAAGGGTTGGAAGGCCAAGTAGGAGGTGTAGACCAGGATGGAGGAGTGGGGGTGTACCAAGGTTGCATGGGCACACTTTGATTGTTGTAATAGTAAGAGTGAGGTGCCCTGAGGCCTTCTCTGGTTGATGAAACAGAGTTGCTCTGGCATTGTTTCCCCACCTTGATATACAACTTTAAGTCCAGGTAAGGAGGGACACTTGTTTGTGGCATGATTCTCTTCATAGACTAAGAAAACCTTTATGACATTTAGTGCACATTCATTTCTTGGGTGTTTCTTGGTACATCTAGGACAAAATATGGCTAGGGCTCTCTCTGCTTCCTCTTGCTTCCTTTTGACCTGCATTGTGTCCATTTGCAAAGAAAAGGTGTGCATCATGTCACTCTTGAAGTCCTCTATCATGTTTCCAATCTCATGTTTTATGAAGGTGGAAGAGGAAGGGGTATTGGATGTACTTTGGGTAGCTCTTCCCTTCTTCCTAAATGCCATAAAATGGTTTTGGAAGATAGTTTTGATTGTTTCATAGGGTTTTTGGTAGATATCTCCTCCTGATAACATATTCAAGGTTTCTATCATCTCTTCACTGATCCCTTGAATAAGTACAAGTTTGAGTGAGTCAGGATCAAGAGTACAGTTGGCTCTCTTATAGTTCAATTGAAGCCTCTCTTCATAATCCTCTAGGAATTCATCAAGCCCTAGAGTCATCCTAAATATCTCATCCTTAGTTTCCTTGGACCTACAATAGTATTTGTACTTGCTGCTGAAAGTCTCTTCCATCTGTGCCCAGGTAGTGATGCTATCCCCAGGCAGAACCATGAACCAACGCAAGGTTGCATCCTTAAGGGTGGATGGGAATAACTTCAACTTTTGATCATCAGAGGTGTAGTCATAAGTCCTATAGACAACAACAAATTAAAAAATGAATGTGTAAGGGTCCTCAGAGGTAAGTCCATGGAAGTGTGGAAGAGATGAGGGGCTAATGTTTTTCATCTTAGTGTCCCCATCTACCTCTCTTACGGTAAAGGCTCTCTGGGTCCCAGCCATGGTTAAGATAGGTGAAGTAGGTCCCTCAGTTGAAACAAGGTCTTCTTATTCTTCCCCAATAAGATCCTCAAAATGTTCAGAAGGCTCTGCCACTGAAGAATAGTGAAGGGTGGCTATGATTTAATGTGGGGGTTTTAGGTAAGGTTTGTTTTTGAGTATTCCCAGTCCTATGAGGCATGAAAATAATATCTTTTTTGTAATTTTCAGTATTTTTGAAGTGACATGAAAAGAAAGGAAAGTAGAAAAGAATGCTAAAACAAAATCAAAATATTTACTAGACACCTCCCCGGCAACAACGCCAAAAAGTGGTGAGCCCTGGTATTGCACCAAGAATGCTGAAACTCCCAGGGGCTGCCCTACTTTACTTTATCAACCCAGGGTTCATACAAACCTTGAGCTGACAATGCTATATACACAACATATGCACTATGTTCATGTCATCCTCTTCTGCTTCACGAAAGGGTGCTATTTCTTAAATTATGAGACTAACTGGAAAGTAAATTGCTGGAAGGAAATGACATAAAGGAAACTGAACTAATTGCTGGAAAGGAATGCCAAGAATGAAACTAATTTAATTTGCAGAAAAAAGATATCAAAAAGGAAATTAATTCTAAACCACACTTAACTTGGCCAAACGACTAAATGCACTCTACCTATCCTATGATCTACATGCCATACTCATATCCATGCAACTAAATATCCGTGCCTTAATTTTAATTAAAAATAATTAATTTGCAGCTGAGAGGGAAGAAAAAGGGCTAAGAGGGATAATGGGGGGTTTAACACATGAAATGAGGTTTGGAAGTGGAAAGAGGGGGTTAAACCCTTAGAAAACTTTATGATAGTGTGGGAAATGGATTTGGAGTAGACAAAGGGGGTCAAACCCTTAGGAAACCTTATTATAATGCAAGAAATGACTTCAGAGCGAGAAGAGCTCAGAAATGAGATGGCGGAATGCGATGGACAACAAAAGTTGCGATGTGTGATGTCGTAATCATAACTTCGCAAGTTTAAATGGATGGCAGTAAGGACTCAACAAAATGAACTAAATGGTGCATAGTGCGAAGTGCGAAGAGTGACGTGGCAGGTTGTGAATTGCAATATCACAAGTTTACAAGGGTAGTGGTAAGGATTAACGGGAATAAACTAAATGGTGCATAGTGCGAAGTGCGAAGAGTGACGTGGCAGGTGACGAATCGCAATATCACAAGTTTACAAGGATAGCAGTAAGGATTAACGGAAATAAACTAAAATGTGCGAAATGTGATTTGCGTTGCGATAAGGGTCGCGGGCGGATATTTGCGATTTGATAAGTTCCGTGTGATGCGATGTGCGATGGGGATGACATGGCGGTGGAAAAAGCTAAGAGTTGCGATTTTCAGTTTCACAATCGCAAAGAATGAGCAATGAGTGTTAACAATAGAAGGTAACCAGTGCGAAGTGCGATTTCACTATATCACAATCGCAAGGAATGGGCGATAAGCGTTAAGGTAATCATTAAATGTTGTGATTACGAAGTGCGACTTACGGTGGCGAGAGTATCGAGGAGAAAAGGCAGAGGTTGGGTTTTCAGTGGTTCTATATGGTTTTTCATGTGTTTTTCGTAAAAAGGGTAAGGCTGCCACGAACGGAGAAAAACATAGAAGTAAGGCTGAAGAGCTTAAGGGTGTTCGAAAGAAGGTAAGTGCAGCGCTAAGGTTAGAATTAAAGGAGGGAAATGGAAGTGTAAGAGCAGTGCTCAGAAGTGAAGCACACCTGCGGATTCATGTATGGGAAACAGACATAAATGCGGGATGAAATAGTGAAGGAAAGGCTTGGATTTGGTAATACAAATTCTTCCCCGAACTCGAACAGAAAGCAATTTTGGCCCGTGGGAAGGTCTGCCCCTACTCGAAATCTATTGACAGAGATGAGAGGGGGGAGAATTGACCACATTTTTGGAGTTTTTCCTCTATTTCACTATGCATAAGCAATTAAAACTACAACATCACAAAAACTAAATAGCAATGAAACTTATTAGAAGCAGATCTAACTTAAATGACAGAGGCAAAACTAGTGAAATGACAGAAAGGAAAATATAATAACATTAAAGAAGCTGAGGCACATGGATTGGGCCCTAACCCACTAGCCTAGCCCTCTGAAGTTAAATCAATCAAATGAAATTAGTCTGCTCATTTCATAAAAGAATAAATGCATACAAGAATTCTTCATAAGCCTAGAGAAGACGTATCTCTAGATGCACATAAAAATTGGAGATGATGGGAGGTATAGTACGAAAGGAATTGGTATTGTCACCTTTAAGAGGGAGTCAAGCTCCCATCTTCATCTGAAATTTGTTATGTATATACCTGGGTTGAAGAATAATTTGGTTTATGTAGTTGTATTATAGAACAAAGGTTATGATATTGTGTTCATTAAGGGAAAATATTTTCTGAAGCATGTAGCTATAGGGCAAGTGAAATAGATTGAAGTTAGAGTGGAAAATATATACAAAATTAAGGTGATTGCTTGCGCTGCATTGAGTAACAAGGTAGAAAATGTGCAGAGTCGAGATTTTGGAGAAATTTGGCACATGAGCATGGGACACTTATGCCATGGGGCCTTAAAAATCATGCAATAGATTACCACTAGTCTCTTGAAATGCACCCTTGACCAACATGATGTTTGCAAGGGATGCACTTTGGGGAAATATGTCAAATCCACCTTCTATAGCCGAGAAAGCAAAGATGGAGAAATCTTGGAGTGAGTCCACTATGATCTATGTGGACCATTTTCTACAACCTCTACAACAAAACACAAGTAATATCTGATTTTTGTTGATTACTTTTCTCGAAAATGATGGATCTTCTATATGAGGAAAAAGGATGATTTTTTTTCCAAATTTGTTGAATTCAAAGCATTGGTTGAAAAGAAGACCGGTAAAAAATTAAAATCCCTGAGAAATGATAATGGAGGAGAATTTATATCTAACACCTTCAAGGAATTTTATCCCAAAGAGGGTATTAAAAGAGAATTGATAACACCTCATAGCCCACAACAAAATGGGGTGGCTGAAAGGAAAAAAAAAAGAATATTGGGAGAAACAAGAGCCATGCTGCACGATCAATCGTTTCCATTACATCTATAGGAAGAAGCATGCAACACCACAATATATTTTTAGAACAGGAGCCCTCACAAAATACTTGGCATGATCACACCCAAACAAGCCTTCTCTGGGAGAAAGCCAGATGTATCCCATTTACAAATCTTTGGAGCTACTGTGTATTGTCATGTCTCCAAGGATAGCAGGAAGAAATTGAAGTCTACAACTAAGATGAAAGTATTTGTAGGATACACAAAGACACCACATAATTACCAAGTGTATTTTCCCTCACTCAGGATGAAAATGGTGAGGAGAGATGTCAGATTTGATGAGGAGAAGGCCATGAGATGCTCTTTAGAGTGAGAGCTGAGTATACTGCTAGAGGAGGAGCCTCAGATAGAGCTTCAGGATGTTTTGGAGCAACCAAATGTGGAAGAGCAGACAAGAGGCTGAGTGGAGGAACCCACTCAACTAGAATCTTCCAGAGGGGAGGAAGAGAACTGGAGAGGATGATAGGTTGGTGCAATATGTTAGGGAGCATTTGGGAGCTCCTACATCCATGTGCAGACAAAGGATTTCACCATACAGATACACTGGTTATATGTCTCTCATGATAGAACTCATTGAGTTGGAGCCTTCCTCATTTGAGGAAGCATTTTATCAGCCAGTGTAGGTTGATGCCATGCTGGAGGAGTATGACTCCATCATGAATAAAAATGTGTGGGAGGTGGTGAAGAGACTAGAGAGAAAGTCAATGGTTGGTTCTAGATGGATTTACAAATTGTAGCATGCAAATTATGGGAGCATTGAGAAGTATAAGGCCAAATTTGTAGCCAAAGGCTTCTCACAAGTAGAGGGAGTCGACTATGAGGAAACATTTTCCCCTGTGGAAAGATATTTTTCAATCATAACCATTATAGCATTAGTTGTGTAGATGGGGTGGAAGATCCACTAGATGGATGTGAAGTTTTCCTTCCTCAATGGAGTCACTTGAGGAAGAGATTTACATAGAGAAAATTTAGGGGTTTGAGACATATGACAGGGAGACACATGTGTGTAGACTCAAGAGAGCCCTTTATGGTCTCAAATAGGCACCCCGAGCATGTTACACTTGGATTGACACATATATCAATGGATTGGGATTCACCAAAAGTGAAGGAGATGCCAATCTCTATCACATTGTGGTAGATGGAAAGTTACTTATCTTGGTATTTTATGTTGATGACTTGATACTTACAGGGGATGAGTAGTTGATCCACCCTTGCAAGGAGGACCTTGCAAGAGAATTTGAGATGAAGGACATGGGATTAATGTAATAATTCCTTGGGTTGGAGGTATGGTAGGGATATGGTGAGCTATTTGCGAGTCAGGGAAAGTACTCCTTTAAAATACTTCAGAGATTTCATATGTAGGACTACAAGCCTATGGAAACTCCTCTAGATACAAATTGGAGGAAGGAGGATGCTTCTTTAGGAAAGGCAGTAGATGCTACCATCTACAAAAAACTTATGGGGACCTTGATGTATTTGGTGAACGCAAGGCCCGACATATGCTTTGTAGTTAATCAACTGAGTCAATTTATAGTGAATCCTATCAAGCTTCATTGGAAATCTGAAAAGCATGTGCTCAGATACCTCAGAGGCACAACAAATTATGGGTTATGGTACACGAGGAAAAATGGCGTAAAGCTCCAAGGATTCACTAATGCAGATTGGGCAGGGAGTCCAAGAGACATGAATATTATTTCAAGAGCTATCTTTAGTGTTGGGTCTATAGCTATTTCCTTGTATGTTAGGTCCCTATATTACTAGTATAGTCCCTTATTATTGTTAGTGTAACCGCATTATTGTTATTATTGTACCCATGTAACCCCCATATTGTTATTATTGTGCCCTTATTATTATTGTTAGGTTGGCTAGGATTACATTGTGGCCCCATGGACTCTTATATATAGAAAGGAGGTTTTGTAATTTGTATCATCCAAGAATTGTTCATTCATGTAATGCATTGGAGGTTGCCCCCTCGAAGTGGCTTATTTCTAAGGCATTGATATCTCTTTTCTTCTATTTTTTGAGCTGGTTTCACAACATTTGGTATCAAAGCTTTGAGATTCTACGGTTTCGCTGCTCCAAACAGGTTATTATGGAATTTTCGCTATAATTTTTTTTTACGAAGGTTCAGAATCTGAAATTTTTAGAGTGCGAAGCTAAAATCCTGAGGAACATCGTCGAAAAATTTCAGAGCTTTTTTCGAAATATTTTTGAAGATATGATCTATGCAAGCTAGGTCATTTTGCAGGCTCCTGAATTTAACCTAAACAGGTCATCGTGGTAGTTTCGTAATAACTTTGTTTCTACGAAGGTTTAGAAGCTGAATTTTTTAGAGTGCGAAGCTGAAATCCTGAGGAACATTGTCACAAAATTTGAGATATTGGTTCACAATTTTTTCAGAGATATGATTTGTGGAAGTTAGGGATTTTTCAAGCTTCTGAATTTCATCTCAAAGAGCTGATCATGGAAAAATATTCATAGCTCTCTCTCTGAGCATCGGATTGGAATGATGTAAAAAGTGGCCACAAGTACACAGACTATATTTTTTTATCTATCAATTTCAGAGCCAAAGGAGGAAACAGTGTCACGTGGCAAGTCATACAAGTTCGCTCTACTGAACCAGTCCAAAATTGGGTCATTGTTGGAGATTGGACATAAATTTGTCTTGAAGAATTCAAATCAGATCAGACCTGTGGCATTTGAAAGAAGCTTAAGAGTGATACTACAGGGCTGAATTTCAGATATTGAGGATCCACAATTATAGAGATAATTCAATTTCAATATCGAGCTCCTCAAAAGAAAGTAAAAGGTGTTTTTTTTTTTTTAAAGAATCAAGTTGAATTTATTCCAAGGGCATATTGTAGAATAGATATCAGTATTGGATTCTAAAATGGCCCCTAAAAATAATTCAACACCCATTAAGCCTTTAGAAGGCTCTACTATGATTCATTAAGACAAAGAATGGAAACATGACATATCAAAATTACAAGAGCAAGTGCAACAAATTTCGCTCTCGCAAAGAACAACAAAAAATGAAATGGAAGGCTTGAAGAAAGGCGTGGAAACTAAGATGGATGGTTTGAAGAAAGGCGTGGAAGCTAAGATGAATGGTTTGGAAGCTAAGATGGATAGCATGGAAGCTAAGATGGATGACATGGAAGCTAAGATCGATGAAAAAATGAAAGACAACATGGAAAACATGAAGAAGGATCTAAAAGTAGACATCGAAGATTTGGCAAAGTTGATACAAGAAATGTTTCCTAATGGTGAAAATATAGTAGAGGAAACTCATGATGAGAACAAAATAAATGTTAATCGTGATTTCATAAACTCTAATGTTGGAGGCAAGAACCACCATATTCCAAAAATGGATATGAGGAAGTTTGATGGAAAGGATCCTGTAACATGGATACTACAGATGGAGCAATATTTTGATCTCCATAATGTGCAAAACACAAAAAAGGTACGCATTGCAACTTTACATTTAGAACAAAATACATTTGTATGGTATAGATGGCTTTGCTCCCGTAAAAAAATTGTCACTTGGTCAATTTTTACGGAGGAAATGATAGCACATTATGAGGATACAAAGAGCAACACCTTCTTTAGCCAATTGATAAATCTCAAAAAAAAAGGGTTTAGTGGGGCAGCACATTGAGGACTTCCAAAAATTGAATATAAGGGTAACTGATATTCCAGAGGAACACAGGATTGATCTCTTCATAGGCACTTTAAAGGATAACATCCAACATGAAGTTCGCGTTTTGGAACCTGATTCATTGGAGAAGGCATTCGGGTTGGCAAGAAAAGTTGAATGTAAAATTATGGCGACAAGGAAGCCTACCACTCAATTCTATAAAGAAGGAAGTGTTGCTACGCCTAGATTTCCACAACCTACAAGGTTGACACCACAACAATTGGAAGAAAAAAGAGCCAAAGGGCTTTGCTACAGTTGTGATAGCAAATACACTAAAGGTCATAAGTGTGCTGAGAAGAAATTATTTTACATAGATTGTGAAGAGGAAGAAGAAAATGAACAAGAAGAGGATATACACCAAGAACTAGCCCTAGAAGAGGAAGAAATGAATCCGACCATATCGTGTAATGCACTGGCAGGAATTACCACTCCTCAAACTCTCAAGATAGAAGGACATATCAAGAAGAAAAAGGTAATAGTGTTGATTAATTCAGGTAGCACCCATAATTTTATTCATTGTAAGGTAGCCAAGGAATTAAATTGTTTCCTATACCCAACACCAGAATGTCAAGTGATGGTTGCAAATGGAGGAACTATAAATTTCTCTGGAAAATGCCATAATATCAAGCTAACCATGGAGGAATATGTATTGAATAGTCCAATGCTTTCCATTCCTATGGGAGGTGTTGATGTTGTACTAGGAGTACAATGGTTACAATCTTTGGGGACGACAACTTTTAATTTTCAAGAACTTTTCTTGAATTTTTTTTCAGAAGGAAAGGAAGTCGAATTACGGGGTATTGAAGGGAAGCCGGGAAGGATAATAAGCTCTAATGTCATGACAAATCTTCTAAAGAAATAACAACGAGGCGTAATTGCACAATTATGCTCACTAGAAGTTCCGACATCAAAATCATCTATTTCTGCAGATCTCCAACAAGTCTTGGACAATCATTCCAAGGTGTTTGAAACTCCCAAAGGACTCTCACCTATTCGTGATCATGATCATGCTATTCATTTGATTCCAGGAAGTGTTCCTCCAAACATCAGGCCTTATAGATATCCTTACTTCCAAAAGAGCGAAATTGAACGTATGATTGCAGAAATGTTAGAGGCGGGTATAATTCAACCTGGTCAAAGTTCTTTCTCTGCTCCTGTAGTATTGGTACACAAGAAGGATGGATCATGGCGAATGTGTCCGGATTATAGGGAGCTCAATAAGCTCACCATTAAAGACAAATTTCCCATTCCTGTGATTGATGCATTATTGGATGAATTACATGGAGCAATTTATTTTACCAAGTTGGATCTTCGTTCAGGATATCATCAAATTAGAATGAAGACTGAAGATATTCCAAAAACAACATTTCGAAGTCATGAGGGTCATTATGAATTTTTGGTCATGCCTTTTGGCCTTACCAATGCACCTTCTACATTTCAAGGGTTGATGAATTCCATTTTCAAACCCTTCCTTAGAAAATTTGTGC
Organism: Pinus albicaulis; assembly: GCA_034641835.2. NCBI lineage: Eukaryota > Viridiplantae > Streptophyta > Pinopsida > Pinales > Pinaceae > Pinus > Pinus albicaulis. Next base: position 912,491,682 of record CM076569.1, read on the forward strand.
TAGTATTTTTTGATGATATACTAATCTACAACAGGTCTTGGAAGGATCATGTTCAACATGTTGAAAGGGTGCTCAAAATATTGCAGGAGAAACAATTTTATGCAAAAACATCCAAATGTTTCTTTGGAGTACAAGAGGTTGAATATCTGGGTCATATTGTATCTCACGAGGGTGTTAAGGTAGACCCTAACAAAATTAAAGCCATTAAGGAATGGAAAGTCCCCACAACCATAAAGCAGTTGCGAGGATTTCTTGGGTTAACAGGGTATTATCACAAGTTTGTTAAGAATTATGGGAGAATAGCGGCACCTCTAACAACATTATTGAAGAAAGATGCATTTTCATGGACTCCTGAAGCAACTAAGGCCTTTGAACATCTTAAAGAGGCAATGTGCCTAGCACCGGTCTTAGCTACGCCGGACTTCACAAAAACCTTTATTGTGGAATGTGATGCCTCAGGAAATGGAATTGGTGCAGTTTTAATGCAGGAAGGAAGACCCATTGCTTTTGAAAGTCGTCCAATCAAAGGAAAGTATTTACAGAAACCTATTTATGAGAAGGAAATGTTAGCAATACTGCATGCACTAAGGAAATGGCGAACTTACCTAATGGGAAGACACTTCAAGGTAAAAAATGATCATGATAGTCTTAAACACTTTTTGGAACAAAGACTATCTTCAGAAGAGCAACAAAAATGGGTCACAAAGATGTTGGGTTATGACTTTGAAATAATCTGCAAAAAAGGGAAGCTAAATGTTGTTGCAGATGCACTCTCAAGAAAGAATGAAGAGGTGGAAGCATTGCTTTGTGCCATTTCTATTATCCAACCAGATTGGATAACCGAAGCAAAAGATGAATGGAAGAAGGAAAAAGATGTATGGACACTCATTCAAAAGTTGCAGCAAGATCCTAGTACATCTGATACATTTAGTTGGAAAAATGATTCCTTATGGTACAAAGATCGCTTATATCTTTGTAAGAATTCCCATCTAAAACAAAAGATTCTTCTGGAATTGCACACTTCTCCTTTGGGAGGACACTCGGGATTTTTAAAAACTTACCACAGGGTGAAGAAAGAATTTTTTTGGGATGGCCTTAAATCTGATATTCAAAAGTTTGTGGCGGAATGTTTGGTTTGCCAGCAGAATAAAGTGGAAACAATTAAGACCCCGGGACTTCTACAACCTTTATCCATTCTAAGTCAACGTTGGGAGGAGATTTCAATGGATTTTATCACAGGTTTACCTAAGTCTGAAGGAAAGAGTGTCATCATGGTGGTAGTTGATAGACTTACCAAGTATGCACACTTTTGTGCATTATCTCATCTATTTAAAGCAAGTACAGTTGCTACTACATTTATGGACAGAATTCAAAAGCTACATGGAAGCCCAAGGGTTATTGTGAGCGACACAGATCCCATTTTTACTGGAAATTTTTGGACGGAGTTATTTTCTTGTTTGGGTAATCAATTAGCTCATAGCTCATCTTATCATCCTCAATCTGATGGTCAAACTGAGATAGTAAATAAATGTTTGGAAGGATATCTTCGTTGTTTTGTATCTGGTAAACAAACACAATGGGTCAAGTGGTTACCTCTCGCTGAATGGTGGTATAACACTTCCTTCCATACTGCAGCAAAAATGACCCCATTTTTGGCACTTTATGGATATCATCCACCATCCATCACATCATCTTTAAGGGAAAATTCGAAGGTTCAAGCAGTGGAAGATCACATCGAGCATCAGCAAGAAGTTCTCCAACTCTTAAAGGATAACCTGAATTTGGCACAAAATCGAATGAAACAACAGGCAGATCAACATCGCAGCGAGAGAAGTTTTGATGTGGGAGATTGGGTATTTTTACGGCTACAACCATATAAACAAATGTCCCTCAAGCAAGCTAAGAAGGATAATAAATTATCGCCAAAGTACTATGGTCCTTACAAGGTGTTGCAAAAGTTTGGTACTATGGCATACAAATTGGAGCTTCCTGCTTCTTCGCGAGTACATCCAGTTTTCCATGTTTCATGCTTAAAGAAGGTTATAGGTGAAAATCTTCCAGTTCAAACAATATTGCCAGAACTTGATGAGGAAGGAAAAATCATATTGGAACCAGAAGCGGTCATGGAAGCAAGAACTCGACAACTACGGAATCGATCAATTTCAGAGTATCTCATCAAGTGGAAGAACTTACCCACTGAAGATTCTACATGGGAGGATGAGAATTTTATACAGAAGCACCCAGAGCTACTCAAGCGTTGAGGACACCACTTTTTTGAAGGAGAGGGGCATGTTAGGTCCCTATATTACTAGTATAGTCCCTTATTGTTGTTAGTGTAACCCCCTTATTGTTATTATTGTACCCCTGTAACCCCCATATTGTTATTATTGTGCCCTTAAATTATTATTGTTAGGTCAGATAAGATTACATTGTGGCCCCATGGACTCCTATATATAGAAAGGAGGTTTTATAATTTGTATCATCCAAGAATTGTTCATTCATGTAATGTATTGGAGGTTGCCCCCTCGAAGTGGCTTATTTCTAAGGCGTTGATATCTCTTTTCTTCTATTTTTGGAGTTGGTTTCACAACATTGTATAGTAGGAAACATAGGTATGTGGCACTCAACTCAGTAAAGTTTGAATACATGGTTGCAAGTCAAGAAGCATGCGAGGCCATGTGGATGAGGAAAATTCTTGTTGTACTTTTCAGTCAAGAGATGGATTTGACAATGATTTATTGTGATAATCAAAGTTATATAAAACTCTCTGAGAATCCAATATTTCATGACATGTTCAAGCACATTGATATCAAGTACCATCACTTGAGAGATTGTGTGCAAAGGAGAACCATGATGTTGAAATGCATTCCCACTGAGGAGCAGGATGCAAATATTTTTGACAAAGGCATTGCCAAGAAGAAAATTCATGTTCCACAGGTGCAGGATAGGGGCAGTGCAACACCTTTTTATTACTAAGAGGGAGTGTTAGAAATGTAGCAAGAAAATCCTCCATTTGACTTGTGCCTTAGTCAAATGGAGAAATTCAATTTTCCACATCAGCAGGATGACTTGGATTGCAGTTAGCTTGAGTGACACGGCCTTTTCACCTAGTTAGATAAGAAAATTCGATTTTGTAGGCTTCGAGTAGAGTTGTGCATGCAGTGATTGTTAAAATTTATCAATCTAGTTCAGTTATTTTCAATTAAACTCGATTAATTGAGCTCTAGTCATTAATAGAGTCAATTGAAGGTCAGTTGAGTACTTAAGATTGTTTTCAACTCACTGATCTCTCAGTTAACTAGTCAAACAACCAAAAATATCCCAGACATGCATGAAATTCGAATAGCCTAGTTGAAGTGGGGGAAAAGGCACATTCTAATTATCAATTTTGTACTAGTTGAGTGTATATAATTGTCAATTAAGCAAGTGATAAATTCCTTAGAATTGCGCAAGGAAATAGGGAATTACCCTATTCTTTAGGAGCTCAATTACCAATTGGATACTAGTTGAGTGTAAAGACTTGGCAATTAAGTAGTTGATAAATTCCCTTGGAATTGCACAAGGAAATAGGGAATTCCCCTATTCTTTAGGAGTTGTGCAAGCAAATAAGAGGAAGCTAGTGGGCTTGAATAGGCTAAGTGATGGCTAGAGATAGTCATTCAACGATAACAATTTTATAGAGTGTGCTTCGTAGCTTGAAGTTGACATTGTAATAGTTTCTCATTCTCATATGATTAATGAAAAGAAACGAAGATGTTTTTCCCTATTGGGTTCCCTTTTAAATCAATGTGTTCCTTGTGTTTTGATGGTTGCATGTCATTGCATGTGTTTCTATCTTGTGATTTTTTATTTCGCAGATTGTAGAATAAAATGTATCTCTTGTTTTCAGTTTGAATTCATCAATAGTAACAAATTTCTTGCCATTTCTATAGGATATTCACCCCCACTTTACCATGGATATTATTAACTTGTAAATAGGTTTTGTTACAATAGCATGGGCCAATACCATGGCTTATCAATACCACATGCCCAAAAATCATATCTCATTTCATAATCCAAATATTTTATTATGGGTAGAGGAGCTCTCCACCCAAGTATGGAAGAGATGTTGTAATGTCCTACTTTGTAAACATTTTGACTTGGTCAATAAAAATAAAAATTAAATAAAAAAGAACAAATGTAACACAATGAAATGTAATCGAAAATTTTTAACTCGGTGAAAATACAAACTCTATGTGAAAATATTTTTACTCGGTTAAAAAAAATAAAATAATAATAATAATAATAGGTTTAAAATAAAAATAACTTCATGGTATTGACCCATGGTATGAGAACTCATGTTATTGAACCATGGTTTTCATGTGGAATATATCATCTTAATCTGAATGAATATATGGGATCATAACTCTTGAGATGAAAACCTATTTTAGAGTGAAAAAATATTTGTTAGATGAATCTAGGTTGGTTTTAATATTGTTGTAGTGGTGTAAATGTTTTTTTGTAAACATTTACAGGTAGGCTAAGTTAAAAATAATAAAAGGTTAAAAGTAATATGCACTTAAATGTTGGCTTAATTAACAAGTGTTGTAGTGTAAGAGTGTAAACATTTAAATGTTGGCTCAATTAACAAGCGTTAGTGTCAGAGTGTAAACATTTAAATGTTGGCTCAATTAAGAATTGTTGTAGTGCAACTTAGGAAAATTTGCATAATAAATTATGGCTTAGTCTAACTTATTAGAGGAAATAACCTTTTTCACTACTAAAATTCGGCCATACAATTTCAAGCAAGAATGTGAGTTTTTGTTGTTTAGAATACATTTTTGAATGCATAAATGGATTCAACGCCCTAAAAAACCCCTAATGCACTCAAGTTATATATATTAAACAATTTAAACTCGATATTAAGATGTAATTAGAAAGACTTTCATCTACATTATGGATCACAAAAGTCTTAATTCTAACAATTTAAACTCAAGTTAAAAAAACTCAATTGGATTTTGATTAAAAATTAAAAATTAACCAGAATAAATGTCCTAAAAAGGACCATTTCTTTTATAAGTTAGACTACACCATAAATTATAACCTACATTGGTCAATGTTGGCTAAATTAACAGTGGTTAATTAAAAAATCGAATCCTATAGTCTTTCTTTGGGAGAAACTAATAAATTAATATGTAAAGTGGATAAAATACTTTCTTTCTCAAGCTCATGGAATTGCATAAATTTTGGTGAGTAGTGACCACTATTAAGTTTACACATTTACAATGTTACTCCTAAATAATGGTGGGGAGTAATTCCTAGTAAATATATTTGTTTACATCTTATTCATATCCATTTTTAATGAAAAGACTTGCTTAAATTACTGTGGAAGTAAATGATGGTAAATATGTTATTTACTTCCTTCAAAGCTTGCTAATAAAAAATCACTACACAAATATCTAAAAATAATGAATCAATATTGCAGCTATATCCCTAAATTATGGCATCAAATATGCGAGGTAGTTATCCACATGGGCATTATCTTATGCAAAGGCTGTAATAAGACCTTCAAGTTATGGTTCAATCAAATGTTTGAAAATTATTTTTTTAATATTATTGAAAATAATATTTATTTTTCAAAACTAAACATTATAAGTTGCATTGAGAAATGTTAAACTAATAGTGGTCAACAAATAAATTGATTGCTAGTGTCCTACCTTGGGAGACATATTTAAATTTAATTAATAGACACATAAAAACTTAGAACTTACAATATAACAAGATCTTTAACAATGGATATTCACCCCCACTTTACCATGGATATTATTTATTTGTAAATAGGCTTTGCTACAATACCATGCCCCAATACCATAACTTGTCAATACCACATGCCCAAAAACCACAACTCATTTCACAATCAAAATATTTAATTTAATTTTATAACATTATTTAATTAAATGTAAAATAAAAAATGTTATAATTATTTTTTAGATATATCTAAACCCTTTGTAGTCACTATTACTAAAATGATTTCTTGGAATACTTTTATATATAGAGATAAAAATTAAATTAAATAAATTTTTATTTTATTTTATTTTTATTTTTATTTTTTATTTTTTAAGTTGGGTAGGAGTACATCTTCATCATAATGTCCAAATACATCACCCCGATAGGGGCGGGAAGTGAAATGATGACTTCACATCAAGGAGTGTCTTAACAAAACAGCAGATCACAGTATATCCAAGTCCCAGTGGACATATTGTAATTTTGTTTTTATTAAGAAAATTATGAACAATTTTTTAAAATAAAAGAATCATAAGATACATATCACATTAAAATATATAACATTTAAATAATAGTTATAAATTATGATGCATTTTACCATATAAATTAAATTAATTATTTAATAACCATATTTAAATTTAATTTAATAAGCACATAAAAACATAATACTTACAATATATCAAGATTCTTAACCATCCATATTCACCTCCACTTTACAGTGGATATTATTATCTTGTAAATATGTTTTGTTACAATACAATAACCTATGAGGAGATGTGTAGTGTCCAAAAATGAGTCTAAACATTTAAATGTTGGCTTAATTAAAAATAAAAAGTTAAAGTAATAAAATTCAATTTATTATATTGTAATTTTTTTAGATAAAAGAAAATCATAATATACATATTTCATTAAAATATATAACATGTAAATAGTAGTTATAAATTAAGATCCATTTTACCAAAGTTAAAATAATGATTTTGTAACCATATCCAAATTTAATTAATAAACACATAAAACTTAATATAACAAGATTCTTAATCATGGATATTCACCCTATTTTACCATGAATATTATTAGCTTGTAAATAGACTTTGTTACAATACCATGACTTATCAATACCACATGCCCAAAAACCATAAGTCATTTCAAAATTAAAATATTATATATATATATATATTTTTAAAATTAAATCTAAAAGCAAAAAGGTATGGGGATATGTCTACTAGTGTAAATGTTTGTAAATATTTATATGTATGCTTAATTAAAAAATAACTAAAGGTTCCCTCTCATTGGCAAATATTTGCAGGCGTTGCGCATAGAGACACTTCGCTATGCATGGCACTACGCATAGAGACACTTCGCCACGTACGGCGCTGCGCACAGAGACACTTTGTTGTGCATATAGCCGGTGTTTTGCATAAATGATTTTTAGAAATCAAGTTGGTTTTTGAAGGCTTCACTTCAACCATTACAACCTCCATCCTCTTCCAGAAGTAAGTCAAAGCCTTCCATCTCCTCCTTTGCACTCTTTACCAATAAAATTTAACCAAAAACTTCTTCTCCTAGGGTTTGCTTAGAATTCATGGTTTTGGTTTCCAAATGCTAAATTGCTACGCAAAAACCTAGTTTTATTGCCCCCACACCTCTATTTATAGTTGATAGACCACTTCCATACACTACACATCCTCATTTCCTTCATTTCTATAATTTTCTCCGTAAACCCTAGTCTACCCTATGTCCTTCTAGGGTAGGACTGTATTTTTTTCTTTTCCACCCCCTCCCCTCAATTATTTCCTAAATTTCCATTTTCACCTACTCAATAACATCACTCCACTCCCAAACCCATCTTATCACTTCATCCACTCATAGCTGCGAAATCCCCTGTTTTGCTTGCTTTCCATAGAGTTTGAAAGTATGGAAGCTGAATCATCACCATCAGAGAAAAGGAAGTATAAAAAAGGGGCGGAAATACTGAGGTTTGAGCCTTCCAATTCCAATGAAATCACTTCCTCTCCATTTATCAAGAAGTGCTTTGAAGATGTGGATTGTTTAGTGTTTTGTCAAAGGGTGCAGGAAGTGGGCTATCATGAGCAGCTCACAGGAATTTTTTCCATCACTTTGAAAGGAGAAAAGGCTACTATTGTAGGGATTGATTTCATATTTTAAGTAGATTTCATATCTCATGCTACAAGAATACCAAATCATGGTGAGAATTGGTTCAAAGGCATGAAAGTAGACCTTGAAGAATACAAGCCCTACTTAAAATCACAATACAAAGGAGCTCATTCACATGTTTTCCCATTTAGATATTTTCTGGAGAGATGTGAACCATTAATGAAGGTTGTCATCGAGGGAATATTTTCAAGGACGCAAAAATATCACATTAGATTACTCATACACTTCATAACTGTTAAATCTCTCAATTTGTGCAATTTCTTGTATAGGAGCATGATTAAAATGTATGAAAGGGAGCAAGTGAAAGGGAGAGAGAATTATCCTATCCTTTTTCATCGTAGTTTGGTAAAGGTTATAATTATCCATCAGTTAGCATAAAATAATATGACATGGGATTCCTTCATTGAGGCAGCTTTGCAAATGCCCATAATTACTACACCAAGCCAACGACAAACCATGTCACCTAGCACGCAGGAGGTGGGTTCATAAAACAGGGTGGAAGCTTAATCACCCAAATAATCAATGAAAAAGAAACCTAGGGCTGTTGGATGGATAAGTCGTTCTTGCGGACAAGACAGACCTCCCAAGTGTCCTACGGACAGCTAGCAACAAACGAACAAATAAAAACTATTTTCTCTAGATTATGTTTGATTTGGAATTAACTATAACAGGGTTTTAGAAACCTACTTGTAGTCCAGCGCTGATCTTCTTTCCAATGGCTTGAAGAAAGCCTTCATCAAGGATCTACAATAAAAAACAAAAGAAAAGATCAAAAGCACCTGTATAATAAATTAATTCATGAATCAAGCATCTATCAAGATGATCAAGGAATTCAAGAAATGAGATAATTAATTAAATAACCCATTGATTAAAGCATGATAAACAAGCTATTTAATATAATAAGCTCATTGAGAAAACAATATTAATTTGTATTAACTTAAATAAAGAAAAGCCTTACAACCGTGTCTGCCTTGATGTCGTACAGGCCTTCCTGGGGTCTAGAATAGGCATTTCCTTTACTATGACAAGCCTTACACTCTCTCAGCTAAAGCACATGGGTGTGTAATCATTCCCATATAAGGATCAGCTATGAGAGTCTGAGTTTTTACAACATTTCTCCTAAAAAATTCTTCAAGTATAACTCACTAACTCTCTCTAACTCCCTCTAACTACCTTTAACTCCAACCTTTGAAGTTGCACTATGGCTTCAATTTATAGGAAAAGAGAGGAGGTTATGGTTCCACATAAGAAGGGATAGAATTCTCTTTTGAAGGGATTGGGCTCCATAAATAAATGGGTAAGCTCCCATAATGGAGGAATGAACATACATGGTAGGAGCGAACCTTCGACCAGATAAATGCTTCTAGAAGCTTCCAGATTTGACTGCTGGGCTTCTAAATGTTACTTTCCGCCTTCATTTTACCTTTTACGGGGGTCCGCACCCTTAATGAATAAAAAGCGCGTTTGGATCTGCATGATTTATATCCAAAAGGTGCGGCACTGCAGGCAATGCTAAGAGAAAGTGCAGTACAAGTGTTTTTAAGACTTTTATGAGCTTTTCTCTAAATTTCAAGGCTTGACTTTAGGAACTTTGATGTTGTAGACTTCTAAGGGAGTACTAAAACGTCATGGTGACAAATTTCAGTGTAACAAATTTCCCCCTAAAGTGCGAAGTCTGAGAGAATTCAAAGAGTGATGTGCTTTATCATTTCAAGGATTAGCCTATGGACACCCCAGTCAGAACCCTGTAAAAAAATTCAATGCAAAACATACATACATACATACATACATACATACATACATACATACATACATACATACATACATACATATATATATATATATATATATATATATATATATATATATCATCGCTGAGGTAGGCATTCCCATGCTCAGATCAAAACTAACTAAACTTGTTCTGATACAGAAATGATTTTAATATTACATCAATAGTGTAGACATAGCATGGACGCAACCATCTGTAATGAATAGTCTACTGCAATAATGAATAATAAAACTCCTTGCAACCTGGATGGTGGAAACTAGATCCAGGGTTTTTATTTCTGCTTCCCGAACTAGTATGATTCTATCCATCGATTAAACATGTCGAAGTCGAACATGGTAGAAACCACTTGATTACCAGTCAATGATGTGAACTGTTAACAAGTGTGAGAGAAACCACCAATAATGACAATGGCTCTCAAATTACTCAGTACAATCCATGAGATGTGAATAAGTGATCTGAAGTCGAACATTTCACGGAATCGTTCGATCAAAGGTCAATGATGCAACCTGTCGTCAAAGGCGAGAAACCTGCCATTAAGGCATGCATATTTCAAGGTATTGACAGATTCTAGATCAAATTATTAGATGATTAGCTGTCGTCGATAGAAAGTGATCCATCGCAAGTAATCTCACGACACGAAACCATAGATCAAGTTTTGAAGAAATTTTTTGCAAGGACTGACTCAGGGATGGTCAACACGAATGGAGACAAATGTTTGCAGATGAATGGTTTGTTTGACTGTCCTCTTGAACATATAACAACACTGAAAATGGTTTGGTGACAGTTGTCCTAAGCTAATACCCAGAAACCGGCTGAAGACCTTCAATATGGTTTGATTAACTGATAGGCAAAGGATTTCCCAACCCAGGTAGAAGTGTGACAAAAAGTGTCATGTTCAAGAGTGGTATAATGCTTTTATAAATCAAAGTGTAACAAATGAATCCGTTTTCTCTCTTTTCCCCCACCATTTCTGGCAAGTACCTCTTTATTTTTGACAAGCTTGAGGAGGATAACATTTGCTTGTTTATAAGCTCATCCTTCGGATGAGTCCAACTTCGTTTAAAATCGAACCCTAAGAAGGAGTGGTCCGTTTCTTTTTGTAATCAACAGGTTATTTACTGTTAAATTTTAACGAGTCCGGTATAGGAGAAACTCGGTGTTTTTCATTTTTAGGGAGTCAGAAGAAAAAACTTAAGAAAACTCCATGGGTGTAATTTTTCGTAATTTTAGTCTCTCAGGCCCGAAAAAGGATAAAATAATGCGGGAGAGAACTATGTTGACCATGATTAGTCAACGTATACCTTTTTCGTAAATAGTTCATTTTAGTCCAGAAAATGGGTAAACTTGTACTGAAAAGACGACTGTTCATTTCCTTTAACGAGTTCAAATAGTCAAGTACTCGGCAATATTTTCATTTTTAGAGAGTCTGAAAAGGGCTTAAAAGAGAACTCCAGGGTTTCGCTTTTTCATAAATTTTTAAGAGCCCGAAAAATTGATAAAAGTATACTCTTCGTCAAAATGATCATTTCACCTAAAAAATCTGATATTTTGTACAAAAACTCAAAAAATTAAACGCACCTGCTTTAATAATAAAAACATTTTGAAAAACCATCTTTTTAAAGTGAAAAATAAACAAATTTAAATTTCATTTATTCTAAAAAACTTATAAAAAGGGGTTTTCCAAATTCATTTTTACCGTTTGAGTTTGGAGTGAAAATTTTAGAGCTTTTGGTAAAAAACGCTTCGGAGAAGATTCCGGACAAACCAACTGTTGAAATCGAAAACCGTCTGCTCCAGGTAATCCACATCCTCTTTTCCTTGCTTTTAATTTGTTCATTTCCGTAATTTAGGGTTTAAATTTCACTTTTGGAGAGGAAATAGGTTCAAAATTCTGCCCTCGGGGGTCCGCAGGTAAGACACATGATACCTGCGGACCCCGACATTTTCTTACAAAGGAAAATGTCAGGGCCCCGCACTTTTAGCACAGAGCCCGTGTAGAGCTACGCACTATCTCTGAACGTAAAGTGCGGGGGCACCATAACGAAGTTAAAAACATAATTTCCTCCCAAATTACCCAATTTTTTTGTTTTAAAATGATTTTAATCCTTCATTTTGCTCATTGTAGGATATTTAAAATGCTCATTTGGCGGGAACGTGAACATGAGGAGGTAGATGAAGTAACAATGATTCATAAAACTACATTGCAAGTTTTAAGAGCATGCGGGCTATTCAAATTCCGGGCTATCAGTGGCATGAGAGCTCAAGTATATCTTCTCACTTGGTTGGTAAACAAGTGGGACATTCAGGACCAGTGTTTCGTGATTGGAGGCAACCGGCTCAAAATTGAGCTGGAGGACATATATTTTTTGACTGGTTTGTCTAAGAGAGGCGAACCACTTTCTTTATTTGGGGCTAGGCCAGGTGGCCAGTCCGTCACTAGCCTGCAATTAGAGTTCTGTAATGATGAAACCAATCCTAGAAACAAATAGATTGATATTAAAACTATCATCCGCCCCGAGTTAAAAGTGATTGCATTTACCGTTACCAAGTTGTGCGGAAGTGCAGCTTTACATGTGGCTACTGGATCTCAAATTCGGTTTGCAGTAGATTTCTTCCGAGGCACTATATTCAACTGGTGTGAGGCAGTGTTGGCTAATGTCAAGGGCCAACTAACTAGAGCAAAAAACGGGAAGTTAAATAACTTCGGATATGGATCTATCGTTGTTACCTTTGCTTTAGAGAGGATTCCTCTGTTAGCCCCGCAACATATTCCTGTTGATGCTGGTAGACCTCAAGAGTCTCGGATGGTTCAATGGCTTTCTTTGATAGCCCGTCGTAGCAAGGGTGGAGAGATTGTTCGATTTCCCTCGACTTAATTTCGTTGATTAGAACACCACATTTTTGTGATAGAGGATTTTCCTTATGCGGGAATAGATTTTCGTGGCGACCGAGATATGCCACTTCCTCCAGGAGCTCAGTGGGATGAGTTAGGTAAAAAATATCTTTTACATGTTCTAATTTCTAATTTTTATTTTGTTTTTTAAATCGTCCAAAAATGATAACAAAAATTTCTAATGCAGATGTGGGTCCACGTCGACCAGCCACTCTCCGTCCCTTTGACCGAAGGCAAAGGCATGTAGTTGCAGTAGCAGCAGCACCACAGGATCAGACAGCAGAAATCCTGACTGATTTGGAACATCACCTGGAGCGGCTAACTATGGAAATCCCTGAGACTACCATAGATGACATTCCACTCCATCTACAGAGATACATCATTGGTGTTCCTGGACCATTCAGGAGATTTATGAGTAGAGTGGCACGAGCAGTAGTGTATTATCATGATCATTACCACGAATAGTGGATGATCGACTGTATAGACTCATTTTTTGTATCAATTTTTTCCCGATCATAAGGCGTTTTGAACCTGTGATCGAGGACAATGTACTATTTTTGAAACACTACATCTATACTATGATATACTAGTATTTCCAGTTACCTGTTCAATCATGTTATCGAATGTTGATTTACTAATTTATTATTACAAATGTCTGTTTATAACACTAGAAGCTATTGCATCTGCGAATGTGTTTAAAATTCTTGGAATGTGTTGATACTCAATATAATCGAACTCTCGTTCCAAGAGATGAACCCTTAAAAATAATATTAATAATACTGGGTTTCTAACGGCATATACTTGATTTAACTGTAATACAACGAGTTCAAAATCTAACCTAACGATCAAAATCTGAATTCCAAATGAAATGGATTCAAACAATAACTCAATAACTGCACTGTATTCAGTAATATTGTTCGTTGTTTGACCGAGGCTTACCCCATGCATAGATACTAACTCGTCAGTGGGTGAATAAATAACCCAGGCTGCGAAAGAGATGTTCCGTATACTACGACAAGCGCCATCAACAAAACCAATATATGTTTGAAAATATGTCGACATCTGCGATATTAAGAGTAATCTAGATAAGCAAGAATAGTAGTAAAAGCACACTTAAGCTAGGTACACGTTTCTAATCTATAGCACACCAGCTAGAAAGTAACTAATATACAAAAAATATCTCCACACAAAAATCAAGCGTAATATCTCTTCAGATAAAGTCCATTTCTGGGTTTACCTAAAGAGACCCCGTCAAAATTAATCAATTCATAGGCCCCTTTTGCAAGCTTTCGCTTGACAATATAAGGACCATGCCACATGGGTTCGAATTTCCCAGCCCCTGGTTTATCGTTGGCTTGATCATAAATCAAAACTAGGTCTCCTTCTAAAAAATTACGAGGCGTAACCTTCCTATCATATTGAGCTTTCATTCTTTTCGCATGAGTCTTGGTAGCTAATGCAGCGGTGCGTCGATTCTCATATAATTGAGCTAAGTATAAAAAACGTTTCTCCTCTTTAGAAGTGGCTGGTAGTAACTCTATGGCTAGTTGGAGTGATGGTATCTCGCATTCAATGGGTAATACCACTTCTAAATCGTAAACCAGTTGAAAAGGGGTAAAACCTGTCGATGTTTTTGCTAAGGTTCGATATGCCCAAAGTGTAGAAAAGAGCATGGTATGCCAATTCGACTTATGAATTCCAATGATTCGTTTGATCATGGTGACTTAAAATTTATTAATTGCTTCAACTAAACCATTATCCTGCAGATAATATGGTGTAGAACTGTCATGGCGTAGGCCAAGTTGGTCCGTTAGCTCGGTCATCATGATATTTCGAAAATGGCTCTCGTGATCAGTAATTATCGCTTGGGGTACACCGAAATGAGAAATCACATGATTGAACACGAAATTAGCTGCAGTTTTGCCATCTTCCGCAAATGTAGGCATCGCCTCGGCCCATTTGGTAAAATAATCTACTGCTAGAATAATATACCCATGCCCCCCGGCCGAGTGAGGGTTACATGTAATGAATTCAATGCCCCATTTTGCAAAAGGACCGACAACAATTATAAGGTGAAGAGGAGCAGGTGGTGCACACATTTTTCGATCCAAGATTTGATAATTATGACATTTTCGGACCACATAAATACAATATTTAAATAAGGACGGCCAGAAATAACCTGCGCGAAATATCTTTTGGGCTGTGGCATACCCAGACATATGACCGCCACATGCTCCAGGGTGACAGTCATTTAAAACCTTTTCGGCTTCTTCATGAGTGAGACAACGTCGAAAAACAGAGTCTGCACCGTGATGGTATAGTGTGTCGCCAAAAATATGATATTGTTGAGATTGGAAACAGATTTTTCGTCGTTGTGACCGTGAAAGCTTAGGATGAAAAGATTGGGTCTGAAGATAAACAATGATATCTCCATACAAAGGATCAATGGTACTAATAATAAACAAGGATTCATCCACGATCGGTTGTTCTGCCACAGTATCTGTATCAGTACGTGGGAAATCACACATAAGTTCAAAAAATATCAATGATTTATTGGATTTGGATTTTTCAAACTCCAAATCAAACTGCTGCAGGATAACAATCCATTTAGAGTATTTTCCCCCTAGCAATTGTTTGGTCAAAATATACATCATAGGGTTACAATCAGAGATCACTGTTGTTTTGCGTAAAATTATGTAATGACGAAAACGTTGGACAACTTGAACAACTGCCAAGGCCAATTTCTCCACATGTGAATATTTAATTTCAGTCGGATGCAAATTGCAACTAAGATAGTAAATCACATGTTCACCATGAAATTCATCTTCCTGAACTAAAACCATCCCTATCGTGGAATCGAAAGCGGCGAGGTACAAAAAGTAATCTTGGTTGTAGTTGGGAGGATGTAGTAACAGTGCAAGGGTCAATGCGTGTTTCAGAGCATCAAAAGATCTATCGACGACCTCGTCCCAAAAGAAAGGAATATTCTGCTTCAACAACCTAGTGAAACCTTTCGTTAACTCGACGTAGTTAGGAATGAACCAACGTAAAAAGTTTTCTTTCCCTTGCAAACTTTGGAGTTGGCGAAGATTAGAAGGAGGAGGTAAATTGATGGTTGCCTCAACCTTCGACGGATCGACATGAATGCCTGCCTTTGAGACAATAAATCCCAATAACCGTCTGGATTGTACGCAGAAAACACATTTTTGAGGATTCAGAAGAATCTTATAATTCCTACATCGTATAAAAATAACTCATAAATGAGTAATATGATCTGCTCTGTGGGAAGAATGAGCAGGAAAATCATCGAGCTAGGGCTACACAATGTGCTTAATGTCGTGAAATGCATAAGACATGGCCCTTTGAAAAGTGGTGCCAACATTCTTAAGGCCAAAAGGTAGTTTGCGATAAGAAAAAGCTCCCCATGGACAAATGAAAGCTGTTTTAGGTTGATCTGCAGGGAGTATGTTGATTTGATTGTAGGCGGAAAATCCACCCATGAACGAGAACATCTCACTTCCAGCACAATCGTCAATAATTTGATCGATGTAAGGGGTTGGATAATTGTGTTGAAAATGCAACAAGATGATGGAGCTTAGTGAAAAGAAGTCGCCTTCACTAAGTGGGCCCGCAGGCTATTTTTGGCGCAAAGTCTATTTTTAGACTATGCCTATTTTTAGACATATGGATCATGGTCTATGAGTTGTAGGATGCTATTTATGGATGGTTGGTCAAGTTGGTAAAAATAGATGGACCTCTATTTTTAGACATTGGGCGAAGTCTATTTTTAGACTGCCAGTCTAAAAATAGATCTGTCAAATATTATTAGCCCTTAATAATATTTGGACTATAAACATTATCTTATCCTCTTGGAGCACTTCAGTTTGATGCTTGGATGTGGCACATGCGGTGACGGAAAATTACGCTATTCCTAGGGGTTAGTTGAGCTATTGCATGGTTGACTTGATTCAGAACTCATGTGGCAGTTCGGTGGAGTTGATAGAACGATTGGTGGAGATTGTATTCGGTTTAACTTAGTTGAACTAGTTGTATTTAATCTAAACGATAAATACTAGTGATGAGTGGTGTGAATTAATTATTAATTAATTCACTAATTATTAACTCATAAATCAACTAAAGAATACATCGGTTGTTGCAGTGCATGAACGATTCGATGGAGACAGGTGTTAGAGGTGGGTGAAAGAGCAAGTCTACTATCGGTTGTGCTATAGGCGGTATGAGATTTGCACACTTTGATTGAGATTGCCAATGAGGTTATAGGTACAGCGAGTGGGATTCGAACTTGGCTCTCATCATCATTCATCTTGGATTGCGCAGTAGAGGCAGGCAGACAGGTGGAAGAGATTTGAACTTGTGACTTGTTCATATCTAAGCTAGTTTGTGTGTGGCATGTGAGATAGTGCTGAGAGCTGTGAGGAGCTTTGTGCTATGTATTGTTACATGTTCTCTATCATTATAATATACAGATAGTTGGGGGTTTTCAGCTGTAAGATTTCCCCATTACATACTGTGTTATATGTGTGCTTGATTATGTTTTAATGTGCGCATGCGACTGCTTCTATTTCCGCAAATTGATGATAAATTGTAGAAGAGGTTATGTATTATGCATGAAGCTTAAATAGTGTGTAATCAGGATAATCTCGGTGAATAATTAAGCTATTATTCAAATTTCTACATGGTATCGGAGCGAAATTGATCATCGGATCTATTACAGTGATTACAATTTATTTTGGTAGACAGAGTCTGTAAGCGGGCCAGGTAGCCTCTGGATCCATCCTTTATTTGAAAGGTGATATATTCAGTAAATGACCCTGCAGTCGATCTCTGTGATAGAAATACTTTTTTCTCACAGATAAGAAGCGGTTGAGTTTTGAGCTGGTGGAATTCAAATTTGCAGCAGTGTTTTCTTGGTGTCGAAGTCAAAATGTCTTTCAACGGATTGCGATTGGAGTATGCCCTTGAGGGAAGCTCGAATTATGTTGCATGGAAGGACAGGATGGAGGCGGTGTTAGATGACAATGGGCTGAAGGAGTTCATAGATGCTGAAGTCCCAAAGCCTACTGATGCTGCTGAAGTTGAGGCTTGGCAAAAGAAGACAGCAAAATGTCGAAGGATTCTGTTGGAGGGCGTGAAGGATCACATTGTATCCAGCCTGCATGGTAAAGCTTCTCCATACTTGATGTGGAAAGCGTTGAAATATTTATTCCAAAGCAAGAGCGACCAGAGGAAGTTGGCGCTCAAGGATAAAATCAGAAACATAAATATGGAGAAAGGCGACAGTATGCCCAAGTACCTCACGAAGTTCATCCAATGCAGGGATGAGCTGGGAAGTGTGGGGGTGATTGTAGATGATGAGGAATTGGTGAGCTTGGCTCTCCTTGGTCTTCCGAAGAGTTGGCATTCCTATCAAGACTCTGTCAATGGTCGGGAGAAATTTCCAGGATGGGAGCGACTTTGGTCGGATCTTGTGCAAGAGGAGATAAGGCGGAGTACCAGGGAAGGATCTTCATCAAAGGCATCTGATGAAGAAAATTGTGCTTTGGCTGCCAAAGAAAAGAAGGGGAAGAGCAAGAAATCTTCTCATTTCGGTGCGAAAGGCAAGAAGCAGGACATGTCCAAGGTGAAGTGCTTTCACTGTCACCAGCACGAACATTATGCCACAAATTGTCCGCAGAAGAAGAAAAATAAGCAGGTTGCTGGATCTGCAGTGGGAGAGGCGTTGGCCTCGCAGTTTGAGTTATATTTTTCGCTGATCGCATGCTTGGTATCAAGTGTGATGGGATCAGTGTGGTTCTTGGACAGTGGTGCGTCATTCCACATGACGGGAGATCGAGATCTGTTTTCTGATTTGGATGAGAAAGATCTTGGAGTGCACATCGAGATGGGCGATGATGGTAGATACAGTGCGACCAATATCGGTACCATTTCCTTTGAGAGGGAGTCTGGTAAACCCTTCGTATTGAAGGAAGTGATGCATGTTCCAGGATTGAAGAAGAATCTTATCTCTGTGGCGATGTTAGAAGACAAGGGATATGATGTTGTCTTCAGCAAGGGAAAGGCTTTCCTGCACAGTAAGACAACTGGAGAAACCCGAAAGATAGGGGTTCAAGTCAAGAACCTTTATCAATTGCAAGTAGATGGCTGTGCAACAATGGCATGCAGGGTAGAAGGAGTGGTGAGTCGAGATGATGGCGAGCTGTGGCACCGGAGATTGGGCCACCTTCACCATGGAGCTTTGAAGACACTGCAGCAGATTTCTACTGGGCTTCCTAAGGGCACTCTTGCGCAGTCAGATCAGTGCAAGGGGTGTACCTTGGGAAAATTTATGAAAGCCACCTTTCACGAGAAGGATAGTCGCGCCACGACGATCCTTGAGAGAATTCACACAGACGTGTGTGGACCTTTCTCAGTAGCTTCGACAGCAAAGCACAGGTACTATGTGATCTTTGTTGATGATTATTCTCGGAAGTGCTGGATCTTCTTCATGCAGAAGAAGAGCGAGACATACTCAAAGTTATGTGAGTTCAAGGCGCTGGTTGAGAAGGAATCGGGGAAGCAGGTGAAGGCTCTTAGGAGCGACAATGGTGGTGAATTCATCTCTGCTGAATTCAAGGACTTTTGCAGCGCAGAAGGAATTCGGAGAGAGCTCATAGCACCTCATAACCCACAGCAGAACGGGGTTGTTGAGCGGAAGAACAGAACGATCGTGGGTGCTGCACGGGCGATGTTGCATGATCAGGGCCTACCCATTCACTTGTGAGCGGAGGCATGCAATACTGCAGTATATGTGCAGAACCGTTGTCCTCACAAGATACTTGGCATGAGTACACCCGAGGAGGCGTTTTCTGGTAAGAGGCCTGATATTTCCCATTTGAGGATTTTTGGTTCACCTGTCTACATTCATGTGACGAAGGATGCCAGGAAGAAGCTGGAGCCGACCGCAAAGGTTGGGATATTTGTGGGGTACACTGATACGCCCCACAACTATCGTGTGTATTTTCCAGACAGTTGCAAGATTGTTGAGCGACGAGATATCAAATTTCATGAGGAGAAAGCCATGAAGTGTTCGCTTGAGAGGGAGCCACACTTGCATGCAGATGAGGAGCTATTAGTTCCTAAGGATGAGTCTCGGGATGTGGATCAGCCACAAGATGAGGTTCATGGAGTGGAAGAGACCACTCATGTAGCGCCAACCATCAGAGGGCGGAAGCGCACTACAGAAGCTGAGCGACTGGCTCAAGATGCAGAGAAGGTTGTAGGAGCACCTACATCACAGCGCAGACAGAGACAGTCACCTGACCGGTATATTGGATACATGGCTCTTGTGAGAAAGTGTATCGTGACAGAGCCATCCTCTTTCGAGGAAGCTGTGGAGGACCCCGCATGGGTAGATGCCATGGTGGAAGAGTATGATTCGATTGTCAGAAACAGTGCATGGGAGATTGTCCCGAGACCGGATGGGAAATCAGTGGTGGGTTCGAGATGGATCTACAAAGTGAAGCAGGCAGCTGACGGGAGTTTGGAGAAGTACAAGGCAAGATTTGTTTCCTGAGGCTTCTCACAGATAGAGGGGATCGATTATGAGGAGACCTTTTCACCTGTCGCAAGGTATTCTTCCATACGGACGATTCTTGCTCTCTCAGCGCAGATGGGGTGGCACATTCATCAGATGGATGTGAAGACTGCGTTCCTCAACGAAGTCATTGAGGAGGAGGTGTACATAGAGTAGCCTGAAGGTTTCGAGATCTTCAGCAGTGAGTCGCATGTGTGCCGACTCAAGAGAGCACTGTACGGGCTGAAGCAAGCACCTCGTGCTTGGTACACTCGGATAGACAGCTACTTCACCGGGCTTGGATTCTCCAAGAGTGAGGCGGATCCAAACCTGTACGAGATTGTGGTGGAGGGGAAGCTGTTGATCATCGTACTGTATGTAGATGATCTGATTTTGACTGGCGACGAGCAGTTGATACTTTCATGCAAGGAGAATCTTGCACGAGAGTTTGAGATGAAGGACCTGGGCATCCTTCATTATTTCCTGGGATTGGAGATTTGGCAGCGCAGTGGAGGACTGTTTGTTTCTCAGGGCAAGTATGCCCGGGAGATTCTGGAGAGGTTCAACATGCATGGCTGCAAGCATGTTGACACTCCTCTTCCTGGTGGTTGGAGGAAGGAGGATGCTACTTCAGCGGAGGTAGTGGATGCCACTGTCTATCGACAGTTGGTGGGGTCGCTTATGTATCCGGTCAATACACGACCCGATATATGCTATGTTGTTAACCAGCTTTCGCAAGCTATGGTTAAGCCTACCAAGCTCTTCTGGAAGGCAGGCAAGCATGTATTGCGTTATCTTAGAGGCACATCGGGATATGGCTTGTGGTACAGACAGGAGGATGGGGTGAAGCTATGTGGCTTCACGGATGCAGATTGGGCAGGGAGCCCAACGGACAGAAAGAGCACATCTGGAGGGATCTTTAGTATCGGGTCCACAGCGGTTTCTTGGTACAACAGGAAGCAGAGATCCGTGGCACTCAGTTCAGCAGAGGCTGAGTATATGGCAGCAAGCTTGGCTGCATGCGAGGCCATATGGATGAGGAAGATCCTGGTCGGGTTGTTCGGGTCACACTTGGAGCCTACTATGATTTATTGTGATAACCAGAGTTGCATTAAACTCTCGGCTAATCCAATATTTCATGATAGATCCAAACACATCGACATCAGGTACCATCATATCAGAGATTGTGTGCAGCGGAGAATCATGTTACTTTCATACATTCCCATGGAGGATCAGGATGCTGATATCTTGACGAAGGCGCTCACCAGGAGAAAATTAGAATACCACAGAGGCAGGATAGGGGTTGCAGATAATCCATATCTTGTTGAGAGGGAGTGTTGAGAATGCAACAAGATGATGGAGCTTGGTGAAAAGAAGTCGCCTTCACTAAGTGGGCCCGCAGGCTATTTTTGGCGCAAAGTCTATTTTTAGACTATGTCTATTTTTAGACATATGGATCATGGTCTATGAGTTGCAGGATGCTATTTATGGATGGTTGGTAAAGTTGGTAAAAATAGATGGACCTCTATTTTTAGACATTGGGCGAAGTCTATTTTTAGACTGCCAGTCTAAAAATAGATCAGTCAAATATTATTAGCCCTTAATAATATTTGGACTATAAACATTATCTTATCCTCTTAGAGCACTTCAGTTTGATGCTTGGATGTGGCACATGTAGCTGACAGAAGGAAATACGCTTTTCCTAAGGGTTAGTTGAGCTATTGCATGGTTGACTTCAGTTAGAACTCATGTGGCAGAGTTTGGTGGAGTTGATGAGACATTTGGTGGAGTTGTGTTCAGTTTAACTTAGTTGAACTAGTTGTATTTAGTCTAACTGATAAATACACTAGTGATGAGTGGTGTGAATTAATTATTAATTAATTAACTAATTATTAACTCATAAATCAACTAAATAATACATCAGTTAACTGCAGTGCATGGACAGTTCAGTGGAGACCAGTGTTAGAGGTGGGTGAAAGGGTGAGTCTACTATCAGTTGTGACTATAGCTGTGCATGAGATTTGCACACACATTGATTGAGATTTCCAATGAGGATTGCGCAGTACAAGCCAATGGGATTAGAACTTGGATCTCATCATTATTCATCTTGGATTGCGCAGTAGAGGCAGGCAGACAGGTGGAGGAGATTTGAACTTGTGACTTGTTCATATCCGAGCTAGTTTGTGTGTAGCATGTGAGATAGTGCTGAGAGCTGTGAGGAGCTTTGTGCTATGTATTGTTACATGTTCTCTATCATTATAATATATAGATAGTTGGGGGTTTTCAGCTATAATATTTCCCCATTACATACTGTGTTCTATGTGTGCTTGATTATGTTTTAATGTGCGCATGCGGCTGCTTCTATTTCCACAAATTGATGATCAATTGTAGAAGAGGTTATGTATTATGCATGAAGCTTAAATAATGTGTAATCAGGATAATCTCGGTGAATAATTTAGCTATTATTCAAATTTCTACAAATTGTCTTTTGGACAAGCTCAATTTATATCCCTATAATCGATACATACTCATATTTTTCCTTGTTTTTTATTGACTGGAAAAATATTATAGTTACCAGGTACGCAGATTAACTACAACATTTAAATAAAACTGCTGCAGTAATATTTCGCTCCTGCTTTAATAGTGGCAGCTTTTCTCGGATGTATCTGACGGAATCTCTGTCTAATGGGTTTAGCATTCGGGTATGTCTTAATTTCATGAACAACAATCGACGGATCGATTCCTGGCATTTCTTCATATGACTAGGCGAAAATGTCGCGGAATTCCTAAAATAGGGCTTTATATGCTTGGATTTCATCAGTTGTACAAGAAGCACCTATATGAATGTTTTCAACAATTCCGGGTTTTAATGAAATGTCAAGAGGAACCATTGTAGAAATATTTTCTAAATTCAATTCAGAATCGAAATGTGAAAGAGGATTCTGGGGTTCTTTGAAATAATCAGTGGTAAAAATGGAGGAAAAATCATTTTCAAAATGATCAAGATCAGGTAAAAATGAAGACCTATGATGAAGATCTTCCCTGGTAACTCATCTACCGACAAGAATTCATGAATATGTTCATCAGTATTGAATACTCGTTGATCGAGATCTAGAATTGGTGTCGAAGCTGAGCTTGATATTGAAAATGACTCCTGATTGATCACATTCACGAGATCAGATTCAGTTGAAGGAGTATTAGAAAATGATTGTACATTCTAATATGCTAACTCAAAAGGACTCAAAGGCATTGGGCCATCGAAAGAATCCAATTCTGATTCTGAAGGTACTATCCAAGGATCATAAAAGGAAATAATACTTGATGTAATCATATTGATATTAGCAATATGAGGCTGTACGTTAGGAGCAGGCAGGAAAAAAGTTCCTAGTAAAGCCGAATCTTTAAGCAAACCTACTCCGACATCCTTATAAGGGATAATCGATTTTCTGATATGCTGGATGTTATCAGTAGAGGCTGGGTCGGATGAATAATATGAGAGCTGATCTATTTTAACGATCTTTCCTTTATGAGGAAACATGATGAGACGAAAGATCGATGATACAAAAACAGTCATGGCGTAAGACCAACTGCGACCCATGAGAAGGCGATAACCCAGAGGGGCATCAACCACTTCCACATCTAGATGAACCATTTTGCCTTCGACCTCTATTGGTAGATCTTGTAAAATACCATATGGCTGAAAACCTCTTCTGTCAAAAGCTTTGAGAATAGTTGGTGATTGGTTAATGGTCAGAGAACCAAGTGATTTCCAACATTTTAACGACATGATACACGTAGAATCCCCTTCATCAACAACAGTATGAAAGATACGTTTGTTTTTGACTATTACCGGAATCTGAAAATCCATTTGATGGGGTAGGCAGAGTGTAAAATTCTCTAAATCGAAGATCATGAGGTTCGATTCCTGGACGTCTACAGCTCCTAAGGCTGACAATAGTAATTTTCTTTGGGCTAGGCATGATTGCAGTACTTCCAAAGCCGACATTGCTGAAGGGGAAATCGCCAAATCTTCAACAATATTGTAGTTCTAAGCAGCTCTCTCATGTGGATTGAAAGCTGATTTACGAAGTACACCTTTAGCAGGAAGTTTGATTAGTAAGTCAGGATTTTTTTTCTCGATCTGTAACGGATCAGAAATTGAGGGAGATGTAGTTGGTGCAGAATTCGATGTTTCTGCTTCTTTACCAAGATTTTTACTACCGTAATCTTGTGATCGCGTCGCAAACATCAAGATATTCTCAAGCGCATTTGAGGAAGATCCAACCATGTTACTATCTTGAGTAGGAAAAGGATCCTTCAAGACAACAGGTATAGGCGAACCCTTAACGAATTTTGATACCTCGGCTCTATGCGGGCACTCTTTGGTAAAATTATTCTCGTCACATATCAGACAAGGATATCGGGGTTTACGTTTTTTTTCAGTTGGTTCAGTTGTATCGTTTTTATCTTTTGAAGATTTTTTCTTTTTATTCTTACCTTTATTTTTACCACCAGTTTTAAGTTTGGTTGTAGATGATTCTACAACATGAATATCGGCGGAAGCTTCAACGGAAGAATATCCTTTCGGTGAATCGGGTAAAGTGATAATAGGAGAAGTTGTCTTGGAAGAATTCTTCTTACTTTTACTAGTGCTAACAAACCAATTACACCATCAGCGGCATGAGAGCCAGAAGGAGTTGTAGTTAATTGACCAGGTCTTGGTAAGTCAGGGATTTTATCATACAAAGTACCTAACTGAGTATATACAAGGTCAAGGTACTGAGCCTGAGCAATGACTTGCTCTTCTGTAACAACGCCTCCTTTGGCCACATCTTAAGTAATTTTTGGCAATAACGATTTAATAAACCATTCAGCCAAAATTTGATACGGAATTAAGACCTTCACTAAACGCCTCCTACGTCTCCATTCATGAATGTGATCGGATATGTATGTAGACGTAGAATGTTTTAATGAAGTCAACAATTCCGTGCCGTTGTCATATCTGACAGACAATTGAAAATGGGTTAGGAAAGCAGTAGCTAGTGCATTAAAATTATTAAAAGAACTGCGTGGTAACTCAATGTACCATTTGGCAGCTAGACCAATGAGAGTTCTCTGAAAAAGACGCAATCGAATCGAATCATTGATTAGTGAATTGGATGCGCACCAGAGGTGATAAGTCATAATGTGATTAGATGGGTCCTCTCCTGAATTACCTTAAAACTTCAGAATATCACTGGGCAACTTGTTAGGCATCGACGACCAATATGGAAGATAAAAAGTGGGATCGTTCGTAAGGCACGATAGATCCGGTAAATCTAAAGTTGCTATAAATGGTAACCGATGGCTAGGGTCTTGATAACCTTGTGTGATCAAACCAGTTCCAGGAGGAGGATATCTAGGATACCCTAGAATTGGATGTGTATTGGGAAACGTAAAACCTCCTAGATAACCAGGATTAACTAGACCATACTGGGGTTGTTGAGGTATTTGATAAGTATATCCAAGGTACAGCTGATATTGATATACTGGATTTTGTGTAGCCTGTCCAAATTGATACTGTCCCTGGTACGGTTGATAAGTATATTGTGGTTAACACACCATGTTCATTCCGGGGTATTGACCCGTAGAAATTTGTGCATATGGAGGACCATAACCTGGTTGAATGTAGGGTTGATAGTTAACTGGAAAATTTTCAGCTCTTTGTAATAATAGTTGACCGGAAGGAGGTTCGAAACCTTGAGTTGGGTACTAAACTTGAGGTTGATAACCTTGAGGCATGTACTGAATCTGGGGTTGATAAGGACCTTGAGGAATATACTGAGTCTGGGGTTGACCTTGGGGTATGTATTGTCCTCGAGGTTGATAATCTTGAGGTATGTATTGTCCTTGAGGTTTTTCTCCAGGTAAATAATATTTTCCTACAGTTTGTCCTGGTAAAAAATTACCTAGAGGTTTCCCTCCAAGTGGTAACTGACTACCTTGAGGTTGCCCCCCAGGCAGTAACTGACTACCTTGAGGTTGCCCCCTAGGCGGTAACTGACTACCTGGAGGTTGAGGATTTGGAATATTGCCAGACATCATAAAAATCTACTCTTCGTTTAACGTTTCAGTTTTAGTTCCATTTGTACCAAATGATAACACTTGTTCAATTGGTTGAGGAGTTTCTCCTAAGAAGGTACCAGAGAGTGACTGGTATCTCGAAGGAACAGACAGACCACCATATAAAAATGTTTCCAGAGATTGGGAAAACATGGATGACTCACCCGACATAGTTGATGAAGGATAATAACCTCTTGGTGTAGGATGAAAAGGAATTTGGGGTGGTGAATAACTAAGACCCGAGTTTTCTAAAAAATCTGTCAATGATAAATACTAAGTGTCAGTTCTAAAAGGACTATAGAATATTGATTCACGCTCCCTAAGATTTAAAGTTTCTTGGGTTTCGAGAAGAGTTATGTCTTCATCTGGATCAACAAGTTCTTCAATATATATGAGGTCAGAAGGAAGATTTTCAGTGATGCAATGTCTTACCCTAGGTGAACTAGGATCACTAGAAGTCAGAGTAAAAAATCCTGAAGATGGTTCCAATACAGCAGGTTCAGTGTCAGGCTCAGAAATTTCAGGCTCTTCAGCTAATTCACTGGAAGGAGAAATACTACCAGTAACTTCGGAAATTGAAATTGGCTCTTGGATATGTTCTGCTGTTTGTGATTGATAGTCAGGATGAATAACTATAGATGATTCTATGGGTTCTATTGATCTAATTCTACTGACACTATGTGGTATTAAAGCTCCCAACCCTTCAAGTTGGCTTGGTGTATACTCAGGGGGTTTCCCTTGGAATCTACGCGATTTTCTTGGTAATTCAACCACGATTAAAAATTATTAACCACATGCAATCAAATAAAATTTCAATGAAAATTCCTAGAGTCACTAAGGAAACAAACAAATGAATCACACGCCTAAAAATATAGGAGATCAAACCAAACACAAACAGTAACTTCCCACACTAAAAACACTAGTTGGTGATGAAATCAAATATCGTAGTATTTTAATGTAGAAAGGGCGGTTGGAACAGTTACCCCGACAACCTGCTTAATGAAATAGACCGTTGCAAGTTTATCCACTTAAACCATCTCGAGTGAAGATAACCCTCCGGAGAGTCCAAGTGAGTTTAGTCAACGTCTGCTCCAGGTATAGTGGGATCTTTCCTCCACCGTCACCTTAGGAAAAAAAAATCGTAAAGATTATGGCCACTATGGTTACCAATAGGAACTAATATACCTGGGGGAATAGTCTACGATCCGACATACGCGCAAGGGTAGAGTAAAAAAGCTCAACCTCCTTGAAGGCTCCTTGACATAATCCAAGGTATACCGACAAGTGACCCCAGGCTCCTCGACCATGGTCTATCCAGGGTTTACCGTTGTTAATACGCGCACATCTTCTATCGTTCCCAATGAGATATAATTGATTATCCCACTGGTTTAGATATGACCTCGTGCTTGACTCCTTTAAGAGGAGCTTCCTAGAGCATGCAAGCGACTATTGGATTTTTCCTACCGCAAGATAAACTACTTGTTTGTTTTAATTTTCTTGGAGAGTTAATTACTCCCTACTCCAAGACACTAGCCTAAGCTATATTGGTGGAAAGAGCCCTAGAAATATAAAATATTACTAGATTGATTTTAATTTAAGCGTTATTTTTAATAGGCTGTTTCTTAGGACAATAGGTGCGAAAGTGAAACTGATGATATGTAGTGACCTGACTCAAAACACACTAAAAATGCATCTACTATGAGAAACAATTCGTTTCCTTTCAATGAATTCTATCTAAAGGAAGAGTTGAGAAATGAAATCTTTTAAAACAAATATTTCCTTCAAACAAGAATAAATGAAAAGAAATATAAATTCATGAGAACTCAAAATGATCAATTGCTCAATAAGAAATCGCCTTATCATTCAAGATCGAAACTACAAAGAAAGTTTTTCTTCAAAAGAACACTACAGTTTCTAAAAATAACACTCAAAGCTAAAAACACTAATTTTTAGATCTGAAAATTCTAAAGACTAAATGTGAATTAAAACTTTAAATATTTTGAGGATGTCTCGCTTAGCTTGTTATCTAACTAAGAAATTCTTTGCTTGGATCAACAAGAACTCAAAAAACATCCAATTTTGGTTTTTTAAGTGAAATTCCAAACTTATCAACAATTTTTTTTTAAATATTTGCAAATGAGAAAATGGGATCTAAATCTCATAAAACAATTTCTGCTGTGATGTCAAACTCAACGAGAAAGCAAGGAAATGCCAGTGATCTAAAGGTATACCAAGGTTTCTAGTCTTTGAGCGGGATAAAGATAAAGCAAAAATCACTATAACATGCAGATCTTTCAGAAAATCATTCAAAACAAAAAATGCTGAAATAAACTCTTAATTAAGGCTTTTTGACAGAAGATATAAGTTTGGGTATACACTGAGAATCTAACAAACTAATCCAGAAACGATGATTTTAAGATTTTCTGAAAAATTTCACAGGGTCCGCAGGATTCAGTACAAACATGTGAGGTCTCGCACTGTTTATACAAAGAAAAAGCGGAGATGCTGGCACTGTTTCTAAAAGAAAAGTGTAGATACCAGAAAACTAGAAGAAAAAATAAAAACTCTAAAACATTTCTCAGGGATTCTACAGGTCTACTACCTAAGCTAGTATAAACCAGTCAAAATTAGAAAAATAAATTCACCAGTCAAAAATAAAAGAGAACAAAATTCAAAAATCCTTCGCCAGCGGAGTCGCCATTTTGTTGGACAGATAAGTCGTTCTTGCGGACAAGACAGACCTCCCAAGTGTCCTACGGACATCTAGCAACAAACGGACAAATAAAAACTATTTTCTCTAGATACTCTTTGATATGGAATTAACTATAACAGGGTTTTAGAAACCTACTTGTAGTCCAGCGCTGATCTTCTTTCTAGTGGCTTGAAGAAAGCCGTCGTCAAGGATCTACAATCACAAACACAAGAAAATATCAAAAGCACCTGTATAATAAATTAATTCATGAATCAAGCATCTATCAAGATGATCAAGGAATTCAAGAAATGAGATAATTAATTAAATAACCCATTGATTAAAACATGATAAAAAAGCTATTTAATATAACAAACTCATTGAGAAAACAATATTCATTTGTATTAACTTAAATAAAGAAAAGCCTTACAACTGTGTCCGCCTTGATGTCGTACAGGCCTTCCTGGGGTCCAGAATAGGCGTTTCCTTTACTCTAACAAGCCTTACACTCTCTCAGCTAAAGCACATGGGTGTGTAATCATTCCCATATAAGGATCAGCTATGAGAGTCTGAGTTTTTACAACATTTCTCGTCAAAAATTCTTCAAGTCTAACTCACTAACTCTCTCTAACTCTCTCTAAATCCAACCTTTGAAGCTGCACTATGGCTTCAATTTATAAGAAAAGAGAGAGGTTATGGTTCCACATAAGAAGGGATAGAATTCTCTTTTGAAGGGATTGGGATCCATAAATCAAGGGGTAAGCTCCCATAATGGAGGAATGAACATACATGATAGGAGCGAACCTTCGACCAGATAAATGCTTCTAGAAGCTTCCAGATTTGACTGCTGGGCTTCTAAATGTTACTTTCTGCCTTCATTTTACCTTTTACGGGGGTCCGCACCCTTAATGAATAAAAAGTGCGTTTGGCTCTGCATGATTTATATCCAAAAGGTGCGGCACTGCAGGCAATGCTAAGAGAAAGTGCGGTACAAGTGTTTTTAAGACTTTTATGAGCTTTGCTCTGAATTTCAAGGCTTGAATTTAGGAAATTTGATGTTGTAGACTTCTAAGGGAGTACTAGAACGTCATGGTGACAAATTTCAGTGTAACAATTGTTGAGATCACTTAGACATATCAGAGAGGTAGAAGGCTTGTGTTTTCTTCTCAAATTGAGGAAGGGGCCAAGCCCACATGAGTAGAGCAGGGAACACCATTACAACATGATACATCTATGCATGATGAGGAGCATGACTTTGAAATATTAGATTTGGAGGCTAGTTATGAGCATGAAAACCTAGAGAGGATTATTAAAGACAAATATGCTCAGATCAAAGAGCTCCAAGACAACTTGGCAAGGGAAAATTTCATCATTTCCTTCCTAGAGTAAGAAAACTATCTGCTGAAGGCAAAACAATTGTTTTCGGAGAAAATTCAGTTTGAGGAAAGCATGCATGATGTGAAAGGAAAAGCAGTGGTTGAAACTGAATATTCAGAGAAGCATGAACAACAGGTGATAAGAAAGAGACCAAGGACCATGGGCCTCAAAAGAGCATTGCATAAGGAAAGAGGGAAAAATCCATCAGATGAAGAGTTGAGTTTTGAAGACAGGATAGCCATGGAAATCAATGAAAACATGGAGTTTTGGATTGAGAAAGTCAATATTCATTTTGATAAGCTCCTTGAAAAGGATAACAAGGACAATAAGATGCAAAAACACATGGTTGATCACTACTATGCAATAAATTAGATTTGGAATGTCAAAGTCAAACAATTGCAAGCAAAGCTAGAGGAAACCCTAAAAAGTAAAAAGGAGAAGGAAAACTTGGACATGCTTGTTGATGCTTCCCTAGTGGCATAATAAACCTTGTCAAGCATCTCTGGACCAAATTTGAGAATATTTGGAAGGATTTTTTCATTTTGGTGAAATTTTCCGCATTTTTAAGAAATTTGGCAATTTTAGCTATGTCCAAAAGTGCAGCGAGCTCACACAACGATTCTTCCCTGGGCCTCCAAATGGAAAAAACTATACATTTTTGGAAATATGGTGGCCTTCTCTCCAAACCCATTTCCTTAGTTTTTTGGTCCAGGGCACAAATTTTGAGAAAAATCCAGAAAAGAGGCCAAAAAACATGTCTCAGCCTCTCTTTTTCACTTTCGTTCTGCACCTAGAGACACCTTGGGAGAATGAAGATATCTTAGCCTAGAAAGGGTAATTTTGCATATTTAAATACTATAAAGACAAGTAAATGCTCCAATATTTCCAGAAAAGGTCTCAATTTTGGATTTGGACTTCAAGAAGGCACCCAAAAGTGGCCTCCAAGAGCTCGCTGCGCATCTCCAAATTACTCATAAATTTTCATGAAATTCACTGTGTAAATTTTGGCAACTCACAGTTTGACTTTGGTAAAAGTCAAGGGGTAAAATTAAATGAATGTAAAGGGTCAAAGTAAATGTAAATGGGTTAAATTAGGGTTTCTTAGGTGTTTTATCCTCCATTTAATGCTTTGAGTAAATGTGTCATGATTGTTAGAAAAAGAAGGAAATGGTTGGGTAACCTCCCTTGTATGTAGCAGACATTGGATAGGTGCATGAATTTGGTTTTTCTTGCTGGAAATTCGACCTCCAAGGGAGGATTTCGACCTCAGTGAATATATGAGGCACTTTGTAATCATTTTTAAAGGTTGGATGCTATGGATACTAGTGTACTTGTGAATTTGGTAGGAAATAATAGATAGAATTTGCAGGTATTGTAGTGTGATACCCATGGTATGTGCTTTAGAAGTGTTTTAACTTCTATGATCATACGTTTGAATGCATTGTAACTTCCATTTACATTTCCATGTCCATGCTTCATGTGTTTTTTTCCTGAGATAATAAACAAAATTCATTGATATAATGCTCTGTTTTGGAGAAGCTTTCACATTTTTGTTCATATTATTTTGATATAAATGAATTCATGAGATTCATGCTCGTTTTGAAACCTTGCCAATCTACCCTATACACAAAGATATATCTAAAGTACTAAAGTATGTTC
The DNA here is from genome assembly GCA_034641835.2 of Pinus albicaulis. Classification (NCBI taxonomy): domain Eukaryota; kingdom Viridiplantae; phylum Streptophyta; class Pinopsida; order Pinales; family Pinaceae; genus Pinus; species Pinus albicaulis. The sequence goes on from CM076569.1 coordinate 912,523,702, forward strand.
CTAACTTGTCCCATTACATCTCTGCAAATTTGATTTTCAAAGCCCAGACCTAGTCCTCCTAGACCTAAGCCACCATCCAACACAAAACCTTCAAATCAACCAAACCATAATATAAACATACCTAGCCTAATATCCTTTACACCCCAGTCAATCCTTGACTGTGATCTCATAGAGAGAGCCCTCTCAGCTTGGTAGGGATAGCTACTAGGTCGAAGTGGTCTGTGGTTACCTTTTTCAGTCTCCTTCTCAGCCTTAGGAGAACTGGTGGAGTGATAACATACTAGTGCAGTTGTCGGGGAACGAGAGCTCTATCTTCACTGGGAGATAACAATAAGGATTAGATCTGATTGCTGATGGTGAACAATGATCGGACACACGAAGGCTGAAATAATTCACCTGGTGACTGCAAATTCATTTCAAAATAAAATCGAAGACTCCATTGGAGGATGAACCTTGCCAACAGAAACATGAAAAGACAACATGGGACGATTAGGTATTCAACTTGGACTTTCATCCAAGACATCATGTTATTTTTCCTGAATTATTTTTTCTATTTTACAGAGAATGTCAAGAAGTTTTTTCAAAGTATACTTTATTTGAGAAAATATCCCAGATCTGTATTTCATTCCTTCCCTCTGAAAATTGTGGATTCAAATTATTCTTACGCCTCTAATCTCGGTCAAGAGCCTTCTTCTGAATCTTATGATGATCATCTTCCACTTGATGAGACTCAAGTGATCAAGACTATTCTTACAGCTTCTGTACATACTCCTATACCCTGTAAAATTCCAGATAGATATAAGCCACTCATCTTACCTCCTATACTCCATGATTTCCCTGAAAACTATTACAAATATCTTCCCAGGTTTGACGGAGAATATGGTAACATCACTGCTGAGAAATACATTTAGGGTTTTGAATTTTTTCTCTACCTTTTTAAGGTTGAAGAAGATGATGTTAGTATCAGAATCTTTGCTCTATCTTTGCAAGGTAAAGCCAAGAAATGGTTCAAAAACTTGCCAGCTGCAAGCATTTTTTTATTTCCATCAGTTTGTGAAAGTCTTCCTTGATAAATGGGTGATCAAGAGGAATCACTTTATGATTTTAGAAGAATATAATCATTTGAAAAGAGAACTAGGAGAAACAGTGTAACGCTTTTAAGCTAGGTTTAATCAAGTATACCACACAATCCATGCTAATATAAAATCGCCTCCTGGTTCAACTCTCTTACACTACCTGGATTCCTTTGATCCGGAAATGGAACTTTAATTGAGAGAAAGGAATGCTACAATGCTCGAAGAAATGCAGGACAATGCAATAGCTGTGGAAGCTAATTTTCTAGTCAAAAGGTTAAAGTGGAATCTAATTTTCTGCCTGTTCGAGGAAAGTGAGAGCAGAATTCAAGTAAGTAGCCATCTGCTGGATTGGTTACACTGGAAGGATCACTTCACATTATTGTACATATGTCTTCAGTAGCCAGGTAGTTTTCATTAGGATTTGGAAGCCCTCAAGTATCGGTGATATGCTGCCATCAATAAGTTTTGTAAGTTTTGTTTCAGTGAGAGTCAGTTTGTTTTCAGTTTCGAGTTGGGTCTTTTCATTTTGACTCCGTGTTTAATGGTAAGGCTACTTGGTCTACGGTGTTCTTGACACCTCCAAGGAGCTGCCATCTCTAGTTTGAGCTAATGTTAGTGTAATTTTGTTTAGCCTGTCACCAGTGATCAAATATGCTCTTACCATGTCTTGTTAGGTTCTCAAAGTCAAATTTTTGTCATTTCAATAGGTTTTCAAATAAAAATTTGGTCACTGGATAGTGTGTCTAGGGCTATTTACACTCCTTTCATTTTTTTTTACATGCTGGTCCTTGTCATCACTCAGTTGAGTCTATCGTCATTCAAATATCATCACCATCATTCCAATCATCACCATCATGATTTCATTCAGTTCAGTGTCTCCATTAGGTCATTAGGGTTTCAAGGTCACCAAGTCTGTCGTTTCATGCATAAAATCCAAAAATTGGAGGAGTGGTAATAGGCAAGTTTGTTCAATAAAGTTTGATTTAAAAATGTAATTTATTGTTTATATGATGTAATAAGTTCCTAAGTTTTCAAGTTGAAATTAAAGGTTCTAAGGCTACAAGGTTCTAAAAATAAAGTGAGATTCATGAGGTGGGCCATCCTACCTCATTGATGAAATGACTCCAAGAGAAAATCATTTGCACTCTTCTATCCTCCTACTATCGATCTCCCCTCTCCCCTTGGCAAGAAAAATCAGTTTTCTACCTCTCATTGGAAAAAAAATTCAGGAGTTGCGCATAGAGGCACTTCGCTACGCATGACGTTGCGCACAGAGATACTTCGCTACACATCTGGCCAATGTTTTGCAGAAATATTTTTTAGTAATCAGGCTGGTTTTTGAAGGCTTCACTTCAGCCATTACAACCTCCATCCTCTTCCTGAAGTAATTCAAAGCCTTCCATCTCCTCCTTTACACTGTTTACCAAGAAAATTTAATCAAAAACTTCTTCTCCTAGGGTTTTCTTAGACTTCATGGTTTTGGTTTCAAAATGCTAAATTGCTACACAAAATCCTATTTTTCTTGCCCCTACACCTCTATTTACAGTTGATACACTACATAGCCTCATTTCCTTCATTTCTATCATTTTCTCCATAAAACCTATTCTACCCTATATCCTTCTAGGCTAGGACTGTATTTTGTTCTTTTCCAACCCCCCCCCCCCACTCCCCCTCACTTATTTCGTAAATTTCCATTTTCCTCTACTTACTAACATCACTCCCTACCCTCCTAAATTTTCTCAAAAATTTAGGAAACTCCCAAACCCATCTTATCACTTCATCCACTCATAGCTGCAAAATCCATTGTTTTGCTTGATTTCCACTTAGGGTTTGAAAGTATGGAATTTTAATCATCACCATCAGAGAAAATAAAATATAACAAAGGTGGAAAAATACTGAGGTTTGAGCCCTCCAATTTCAATGAAATCACTTCCTCTCCATTTATCAAGAAGTGCTTTGAAGATGTGGATTGTTTAAGTTTTTTTCAAAGGGTGCAGGAAGTGGGATATCATGAGAAGCTCATAGGTATTTTTCCATCACTTTGAAAGGAGAAAAGGATACTATTGTAGGGATTTATTTAATACTTTTAGTAGATGCCATATCTCATGCTAGAGGAATACCAAATCATGGTGAGAATTGGTTCAAAGGCATGAAACTAGACTTTGAAGAATACAAGCCCTACTTAAAATCACAGTACAAAGGAGCTCATTCACATGTTTTCCCATTTAGATATTTGCTGGAGAGATATGCACCATTAATGAAGGTTGTCATGAAGTTATTTACATGTGAGAGAAGATTTTCAAGGATGTATTAATACCACATTAGATTACCCATGCACTTCACAACTGCTAAATCTCTCAATTTGTGCAATTTCTTGTATATGAGCATGACTAAAATGTCTGAAAGGGTGCAAGTGAAAGGCAGAGAGAATTATCCTATCCTTTTTCATCATAGTTTGGTAAATTTTATAATTCTCCATTAGTTAGCATAAAATAATATGACATGGGATTCCTTCATTGAGGCAGCTTTGCAAATGCCCATAATTACTACACCAAGCCAGCAACAAACCATGTCACCTACCATACAGGAGGTGGGTTCATCAAACAGGGTGGAAGCTCAATTGACCAAAGAATCAGTGACAAAGAAACATAGGGATGAGATCACTCAGACATATAAGAGAGGTGGAAGGCTTGTGTTTTCTCCTCAAATTGAGGAAGGGGCCAAGCACACATCAGTAGAGTAGGGAACAAAATTACGACATGAGACATCTATGCATGATGAGGAGCATGACTTTGACATAGTAGATTTGGAGGCTAGTGATAAGAATAAAAACTCGAGAGGATTATCAAAGAAAAATATGCTCAGATCAAAGAGCTCCAAGAAAACTCGACAAGGGAAAATTTCATCATTTCCTTCCCAGAGAAAGAAAACTATCAACAGAAGGCAAAATAGTTGTCTTTGGAGAAAAGTTAGTTTTTGGCGAGAATGCATGATGTGAAAGAAAAATAAGTGGTTGACACTGAAGAGTCAGAGAAGCATTAACAACAGGTGACAAGAAAGATACCAAGGACCATGGGTCTCAAAAGAGCATTGCAGAAGGAAATAATAGACATAATTTGCAACTATTGTAGTGGGATACCTGTGGTATGTGCTTTAGTAGTGTTTTTCCTTCTGTGATCATATGTTTGAATGTATTATACCTTCCATTTCCATTTCCATGCTTCATGTGTTTATTTCCTAAGATAATAAACACAATTCATTAATATAATGCTCTGTTTTGGAGAAGCTTTCACATTTTTGTTCATATTCTTCTGATATAAACGAATTCATGAGATTCATGCTCATTTTGAAACCTTACCAATCTACCCTATACACAAAGATATCTCTAAAGTGCTAAAGTATGTGCCTACCTTGCCCCATTTTCTCTCTGCAAATCTGATTTTCAAAGCTCAGACCTAGTCCTCCTAGACCTAAGCCACCATCCAACAAAAAACCATCAAATCAACCAAACCTTGATCTAAAAACAGCTAGCTTAATATCCTTTACACTCCTGTCAAACCTTGACTGTGATCTCATAGAGAAAGCCCTGTCAGCTTGGTAGGGCTAGTTACTAGGTCGAAGTGGTCTGTGGTTACCTTTGTCAGTCTCCTTCTCAGCCTTAGGAGAACTGGCGGAGTGATAACACCCAACATCAATAGAACAATGTCTGTTGAGCTCTTCCATCCAGGGGAGTGGTGTCACAAGTTTATGTGTAAAGGCTATGTAATGGGTCTCAAGTTTATGTGTCAATTTCGTAAAATAGGTCTCAAGTCTAGTCCAAAGGACGTTGGGGGTAAAAATCAACCCATTGATAAGAATTTGGGAAGAATAGGGAAGGGAAACAAGAATGGTTTTGCTTATGGGCATTTTTTATGTCTGTATGTTGGTATATGGACAGGTGGGAAGACAAGTTTTGCGACCCGAGAACTGGCTCACGCTAGGCTAGGTCTCTCAGCTCGCACATGGACTGTTGGTATTTCTTCCGACTGCAATTGGGAAATGATGAATCAAGCAGCTACTCCATCACACAGTCCCGCCCAGAGAAGCAGGGGCAAGAGAATCATGGGTCGTCAGGTTGAGGGGCAGTCCAGCTCACCAAATGGAAAACCACGAGGCCATAAACCCACTATGCATATCATAAAAAAGGCCACGGAAGCCTACCGGTTGAACATGGAGGACTAAATATGGCAGCTGATTGAGGAGTGGGAGGAAAACATAAACCAGAATGTGGAGTATATGGATATGGAAGCTGAATACTGGCGAGAGTTGATGCCTAACCCCAGGCAAACTCATGGAAGGCTAACACAATTTAAACATACCCTCTACCTGTACTGGTCGATGAAAGGAATATTAGCTAAGGCCTTAGAACATGTTGCAACAAGTATGGCCACTGTTGTCCAGGAATTCCCGAATTATCAAAAAGAATTTGATAAGCTGCAATTCCAATTGCACAAACAAGAAGGGCGGCTCCGCCGCATTGAAAAACATCTGCCTTGTGTGATGATTGCAACAAAACTTTCGGGGAACAATGTTCAGGACCTCGCACCAATGGAATTTGCCTTGGCTCAGGAGGTTGATTTGTTATGATGATGACTCTCTTTTTTGTTTTTGTATATGATTATGAATAGGTGGATAACATTTAATATTTCTGATGTAAATAAGAAAGTAGAAGACAAAATATATATAGATAAACAGTCATACTTTGTGTGGTTGGAAAGAATTAAGTTGTATTTTTTTTGGATGGGTTACAAAATTGTTAGGTGGCCAACTTGGTTTCCCTCAGGGCAAGTTGCGGCCACCCAACATTATATATGATCTGGTTGTAAATTTCTATTTATATTAATAGAAAAATAAGAACCACCAAGCTTACAAAAAAACAAGTTAATTAAAGCTTAAACAATTGCATCTAGAAGCACTCTCCACTCTAGTATGGTAGAGATGTAATGTGCTTTCCACTCTAGTATGGTAGAGATGTCATGTCATGCAAAAATTTTGACTTAGTCAAAAAAATAAAATAATAATTATAATTATAATTATCATTAAAACATTTTGATTTGGTCAAATTGCATAAAACTAAAAATAAAATAAAAATAAATAAAAAAACATAAAATTAATAATTATATTTATATTTATAATTGTAATTAATAATTATATTAATAATTATTATCCAATTTTAAGGTCACAACCAAGCCAAACACCAAATTGGTGTATGAGACCCCCCTTGTTTGTGGCACAAGGGACCCACCTCCACGCAACGATTTGACTACTAAGTCTATGAAAGCATACATATTCTAGCCCCCTCTAGTTTTGAACCTGTGACCTCTTAGGAGGAAACACATGCTCTTAACTGTTAGGCCCACTCAATTGGTTTTGAACCTGTGACCTCTTAGGAGGAAACCATGCTCTTATAATTATAATTAATAAAAGCCCCAAGGGCTAGCTCAATTGGTCGAGTTCCCATTGTTAAAGCACCTTGTTAATGGGAGGTCATGGGGTAAATTCTCCTCGATGCTCTTGGGGTTAGGATCTACTAATGAACTGATGGGAAGTGATCCCTTCAGGTGGATTCACCTAGTTAGTTTCTTTGGACGTAGCGTCTACTAATCTCCAGTTCCTGTGAACCACATTAATTTTTTTTTTTAATTAATAATAAAACCTACCTAGATCCATCTTAACTTTGGATCTACCAAGCGTTGATGAGAATGGAACCTCTTTTAGAGTGAAAAGACATTTGATCCCTTTTGGTGCTTGGTAGATCTGGATTTAAGATGGATATAGGTTGCTAATTAAGCTAACCTAGATCTATCTTAACTCCATATTTATCAAGCGCCAAGAGGGGTAAAATCTCTGAGGGTGAAAACATTTCCTCAAGTTTTGCACTAAAAAAAGAGGTTTTCACCTTGAAAGATTTGATCCCTCTCAACACTTGATAAATCCGGAGTTAAGATGGATCTAGGCTAGTTAAGAACCAATGTAGATCAATCTTATCTAAGGATCTACCAAATTATGAGAGGAATCAAAATCTCTTGAGGTGCAAACCTTCCCTGTTGCACTCAAAAAAAATTTACATCTTGAGAGATTTGGTCGTTCTTGGGGCTTGGTAGTTTTGGAGTTAATATGGATCTATTTTGATATATAGAGATGTGAAATTTATATAATATAAATAATATTATTAAGAACCAACATACATCCATCTTAACTAAAGATCTATCAAGCCATGAGAGGAATCAAATCTATATAAGTGCAAACATTTTCTCAAGTTTTTTACTCAAAGCAAATTTTGCATTTTGAGAAATTGGATCCCTCTCAGCACTTGTTAAATCCAAAATTAAGATAGATCTATGCTAATATACATATGTTTTTATTTTTTTATTTTTTTATTTTTATTTTTATTTTTAATATATACATATGTTTTATTTTTAAAAATATATTTATCTTTTATATATTATTGAAATGTGATACTTATATTATAACTTTTTATTGTGTCGAGAGGCGCTCTCCAACCTAGTATGGAAGAGATGTTGTAAGGTTATGTTATGTATGTAAACATTTTGACTTGGTCAAATTACATAACAAAAAGAATAAAAATTAAATACAGTAAAAAGCATAAAAATAAAATTAATAGTTATAATTATTAATTAAAACATTTTACTAGATCAAATAAAAATAATATAAAATAAAATTAACAAAAAAGAGAGATTTCATCATTCTGGTTGCTTGGTAGATGAGTTTGGTAAATATATCAATTTATATAATTTAATTATGTATGGTATAAGTAAAAATTAACACACACACACACACTATATATATATTCAAAAATAACAATTGATAATAAAATTTAAAGATTAAAATATTTTTTAATATATATATATATATATGTGTGTGTGTGTGTGTGTGTGTGTGTTTTTTTTATATATTTAACTTTTATATTTTATTGCAATATTACACTTCTATTATAACTATTTATAAATATATAAATTTATATAATATAAGTGTGTATGGTATACCAGATCCGAGTTGCAATCACGAGGACCAAACCCCCAAGTTGGCAATACCTCTAGCTTGGAAAAAACTTTGGCAGCACACTTAGCTCGGTTCTCACAGTGCCTTGAGAAGGGAGAATAAGCATTTAAAGTGTATTAAGCACTTTCCTTCTCCACTTTTCCTCCACAGTTACCATCCACCATTAAAACGATGGAAGCTTTCACTTTGCAATTCAATTATGGTTCTCGAGAGAATGTGGTCTCTCGGCTTTGTCTTAGACCCCTGCATTTTGCGGCCTTACGTCCATGGTTCGAGAGCGGGGAAGGCTCAAAAAAGGAGGGTGTAGGCGAGGCCGACCTCCTCACCCACCCTGACATGGGTATGGATATGAGCTCTTCGATAATGGAATTCCCCACCGCTTTAGACACATGGTGGCTGACACTGAAGCTCGTAAGTTTCGAACCTCATGAGATCACCTCTGGGCCTTGTTCAATGTACTGGGTCATCATTATAGAGAACAGGAAGACATTAATGTGTTGCTTGAGAGTCATCTGTTATATTTGTATTACTACCTCCACCATGCCAAGTTGGCATAGAATTCTAGGAAAAAAGTTTACATATAGTAAAATTGTCTGTCTATTGGGAATGGAACTGCAGGGGTTCGATTCCCCATTGATGAATATAGTCCATGCTTCTTCTTACTCTCCAGAAATTGTAGTCACTCTTTATGCTAGGTTGCACAATCCTTCTCCTCATCATCGCTCGCCTTGCCACCAATCGATGTCGAACCCAGCGAGCGTGGGTCCTTCCCACAACCCAGGAAGAGGCCCCAGTTTCTATACTAGGAGATCTGACTGTTGGGAATTATGAATAAACATAGAGGGATGATTTCCCCCCCACAACACAAAGAAATGTAAATATGTGGAAATAAATAATTTACACAAACAGAGCGAGAGCAACACGAGAGGAATTTTAAATTTATTCAACTCTTCTCTATATTTGATTCATTCCTTCACTTTGAGAAAACATAAGAAATTACATACTACTTAATACAAAATGGCCAGGTCCTGCAATTCAATGCAGGAATTGACGTATAACAACAAATCATCCTCCTTCTTTGTTTTGTTGTTTCTACACGAAAAAACGTACAAAACACATAACAATGGACTTAAAATATTATGGTTTCCGGCTCTGAAACCACATCGCATTCGACGCTCCATCGCAAATCGCACATCGACGATTTTAACTTTTAACTGGCGCAATACAGGAAAAACATAAAGAATTGTGATTACGATGTGATGTGTCACATATCGCATAGCAACATAAACTATTTAACTTGTGGGCACTATCCTCCTGAGCTTGCGGGAACTTTCTATGCGCTATCCTCTTAAGCTTTCCATGTGCCCTTTGTGATCGCATCGCATCGCAAACAAAATAACATAACTTGCGGGAGCTAAAAAACTAAGTATTAAACTTTACGAAGTGTGGGCGGCGATGTGGTAAACTTCGGGAAGTGTGGTATGGAGGAAGGTAAGGAATAAAGCAAAAAACAAAGGTTTGTAGCGGTTTGAAAATTCGGTGGGGTTTGGTGGGTCCAGCTGATGTCACATCAGTGGGGAAATAAATTTTGGTGAAGGCGTTAAGTGGTAAACAAAAAAATTTGCAGGCAAGAAAGGTAAGTCAACGGCGGTAAGGAAATTAAACACAAAGTATGGCTGCGGGTACTCTGTTTCGGATATTGCATGAACGCCTTTGGATTTGACAAGCTTGAGCTTGTCCTTCCCTGCACAAAAATTCAATTGAGGTGTGGGTTGCTGCCACTCTTTATTCATGGTGGTGGTTGGGAGTATTTACAACACTCCTCCTTAATCACCACTGCCTTCATCAATCATTCCCAGACACTGTCTGAGATAAACAAAACTTTTCTGTACGAATGGATTTATGAGGATATCAGCAAACTGTTCCTCTGACCTGCAATGTTGCAAAACAATTTCACCATTATTAACTAATTCTCTTATGAAATGGTATTTGGCATCTATATGCTTTGTTCTCTTGTGGAAAATAGAATTCTTTGACAATGCAATTGCTGAGCTGTTATCACAGAAAATTGTGGTTCCTTTGTCTTGTTCATGACATAATTCTCTCAGCATCCTTCTCATCCAAACTGCTTGACAAGCTGCTACTGTAGCTGCTACATATTCAACTTCTGCTATTGATAATGAAACTATTGGCTGCTTCTTGGAAGCCCATGAAATGGCTCCCGATCCCAAATGAAAAACATACCCTGATGTGCTCTTTTTGTCATCTACACTTCCAACCCAATCACTGTTATTGTAATTAATCAACTTAAAATTATCAGTTTTGGAGTATAGAACACCATACTCCTTTGTTCCATTTACATAACTTAACATTCTCTTGCCTGCTTGCCAATGTGTTTCCTTGGGTGTCTCCATGAATTTGGATATCAGACTTACTACATACATTATATCAGGCCTAGTTGCAATAAAATACATTAGACTGCCAACCATGCTTTTGTACAATGTCAGATCAACATTCTTGCTGCAATCTTCCTTGCTCAACTTCAAACCCATGACAGTAGGAGTTGATGATGGCTTGCTGTTCTGCATATTGAACCTTTTTAAAACTTCTTCAACATACTTTGCTTGGGAGATAAACAATCCATTTTCTGTTTGCTTTACTTCTATAACACTGTTACCGATCAAATACGTAACCTGACCTCAAAACGGGAACTCTAGCCCAAAAAGACTCAAAAAACATGAAAAAACACCCCAAAAACAAAAAGTGTGTATTCCAGAACGCACTTCGTTTTTTTTTGAAGGTCAAATTTCAACATTTTATAAAATTATGGTAAAAACAAAATTGTTTCTTGAAAAAAGGATTGAAAAAACACCCTCAAAACAAAACAAGTTGATGCTGGAATAACAAAAAAAAAAAAATGTGTCATACTTTTGGCATTTTAAAAAATAGAAATAACATTTTTTAATTTTTAAAATTCAAACATTAAAAAAAACCTAAAATTTAAGAAAAAAAATAAATTTAAAAAATAAAAACATTTAAAAGCTTAAAATTTCAAAATATATGAAGATAAAAAAAATAAAAAAAAACAAAATAAAAATTTTAATTCAAACATTAAAAAAACCTAAAATTTAAGGAAAAAAAAATAAAAAATAAAAATTTAAGATTAGAATTTAAAAAATATAGAAATTAAAAAAAAAAAAAAAGAAGTTAAAAAAAGAAGGAAATTATAAAAAATAAAATATAGAAATTAAATTTAAAAAAGAAAAAGAAAATGCTTTAAAAAAAATAGAAAAAAAATAAAATAAAATAAAAATAAAATTTAAGGAAATATATTAAATTTTAATAAATTTAAAAATTAAAAATAAAAATTAAAAAAAAAACATTATTCAAATTAAAAGTAAAAAAATGAAAAATTAATTAAAAATAAAAAATAAAATAAAATACAATGAAAATATTATATTTAAAACAATATATATTAAAAAAAAAAAAAACTATAAAAAATAAATTAAATTTAAATTATAAAAAATAAAATATATATATGAATTTAAATTAAAATATGTATATATATCAGATTTTATTAAATTTAAAAAGAAGAAGTTAATATTAAAATAAAAAATTAAATTTAAAAACAAAAAGATTGAATTTTAATAAATAAATGAATAAACAAATAAATTTTGAAATAAAAAATAAATTTTAAATATAAAAGAAAAAAAAAAAAAAAAAACATTTTTAGGAATATTGCTTCTGTGATCCATAAATTGTGAAAAAATTCTTTCAGTAAAAATCACATCCAAATAAATTTGGTCGACGCGTTTCGAACGAGCCAGTGTGGTTCATCATCAAGACTTTGAACCAATGAACCACACTGGCTCGTTCGAAACGCGTTGACCAAATTTATTTGGATGTGATTTTTACCGAAAGATTTTTTTCAAAAAAAACATTGTTAAAAGAAAAACTTTAAAAACTTTAAAAATCAATTAAAAATGGAAAATTGAAATATATATATATATATATATATATATATATATATATATATATATTAAATAAAAAAAATTAAAAACAAATTAAAATTAAGTTTATTTTAAAAAAATCTAATTTTAAATACACAATTTTAATTGAATTAAAAAAATATAAAAATTTTATGTAATTAACAAAAAAAATTAATAAAAAAGTAAAACATTTAAAAGACAATATTAAATCCAAATAAATTTAAAAAAAATACAAAATTTATTAAATTTTATAAAATTATATTAAAAGACTAAACGTAAAACTTAATAATAAAGAAAAATTATGAAAAAAAAAAAAAAAAAAGAAAAATTTAATAAAAATTATCAACCAAAAAAAAAAAAAAAAATTAAATTAAAAAAAAAAATTAATTTTTGAAATAAAAAAAATTAAAAAAAAAATCAATTAAAAAAAAAAAAAAATAAAAAAAAATAGCGTGGTGGTGGTGTGGTGGCGGCCGGCTGGGCGTGTGTACTTCGGTCGGCCCTCGGCGCCCAACGGGCGAGCACGCGGCACGGCTCGCCGGCTGGGTGTCGAAGCCGGCCAGGCGCGCCACGGCGGCCCGGCTAACCTCACGGCCTCAGCAGTGACTGGGATGGGCCTTGGTGTGCTTGGCGCCCCCCACCACCACCGTGTTGTTTTTAAAATTTTATTTTTAATTCATTTTCAAATTTTTTTAAATATATATATATATATATATATATATATATATATATATATATATATATATATATATATATATATATATAATTTTTTAATTTTTAATTTTTTTTTAATATTATAGATTAATTTTTTTTTTTAAATTTAAAATTTATTTATTAAATTTATTAAATTGTAATTTAATTTAATTGTTTTTTTAATTTTTTCGTTTATTTAGTTTTTCATTTTTAAAATCTATAAATTGTTTCATTAAAAAAAAAACACTAAATTTATGTATATTTGTTTTTTAATTATTTGCACGCGGTTTTATTTTTATTTTTATTTTTATTTTTAATGATAATTTTTTTTTTTTTTTTTTTAATTTGTTTTTTTTGTTAATTTTAAAATTGTATTTTTTTTTCTTATTATTATTTTTTTTAATTTAAATTTTAAAATTTAATTTAATTTTTTTTAAATTTAATTTTTTTATCTAAATTTTAATTTTGTAATTTTAATTATTTATTTATTTTTTAATATATATATATATATATATTTTTATTATATGGTTTTTTTTAATAAGTTAGAAAAAAATGTTTTTTATGTTTTTTTTTTTTTAATTTTTTTGGTCAGTTTTTGTTTTTTTTCTTTAAATTATGTGTTTTTTTTTTTCAAATTTTGTCATTTCCTTTGATATAATTTTCAAATATTTTTGTTTTTATTTATTTATTTTTGTTTAAATTTTTTATTTTTACGAGCTATTTTTGTTTTTTTTTACATTTTTATTGGTTTTTTTTTTATTGTTTTTATATATATTTTTTTATCTAAGTTTTGTGTTTTATTACCAACATGAAAATCACCACTTAAAAAAAAAAGGTTGATGCAGCATCAATACGTTTCAAAATTAGCATGAAAATCACCGCTCTAAAAAAAAAAAAGTTGATGCTGCATCAATACATTTTAAAATTAGCATGAAAATCACTAACAGTTTAAAACAAATATTCATACTTCATAAATAAAAATATTAGAGTGTCAAAAATGTGCACAAAAAAAAAAAAATTGTGATTCTGCATCACCACTTTTCAAAATCGGGTGCTTTTTATGCTACCAAAAAAAAGTAGGTAACATTGTGGTTACCTATTTCATTGGTAACATTGTTCTATGCCCAAAAAATATCTCATCACACCCAAGTCATGTTGATCAGCGGTTGTCATTGATGCCAACCAAGAAGCACGAGGGGCTAACCCAATATTGCATGAGAATTTTGACCTACCAAATTAATATATTCTGGTTCAAGAATGCTTTTGATGGTTTCTACTTGTCGAGATGTTTCCGTTGATATATGACACGCCACGTAATTCTTCACGGTTTGAGAGATATTCATGTTTGAAGTTTATACCCCCAGTTAGTGGGCTAAAACCCCATAGGGTTGTGGCATGGGTCATTGAAAAGACATAATTAATATTTTTTAAGCTCCTAAAATCCCTCCCAAGTTCACTTGTTGAAGCCCCTCTCAACCTAAGCATTTATATAAATTGTGATCCTCATTTCCTCCTTATGTAAGGGATTTTGCCATCTGAAACAGGTCATCGTGGAATTTTCGCTCTAACTTTTTTTCTACGAAGGTTCAGAAGCTGAATTTTTTATGAAGAAAACTAGAAATCATGAGGAAGCTGCTGTGAAAATTTTAGATGAAGGTGCACGATATTTTTGGAGATATGATCTGTGGAAGTCAGTGTTTTTGCAGGCTCCTGAAATTCATCTCAAAGAAGTAAGCTTGGTAAAATCGTCTTAACTCTCTCTCTGAGTATCTGATTGGAATTCCGTAAAAAGTGGCAGATAGTGCACAGAATTCAGTTTTCTCTCTATCAATTTTAGAGCCAAATAAAGAAACAATGACATGTGGCATGACGTAAAATTTCGCTCTACTGAAACAATCCATAATTAGGGCATTGTGAGATATTGGGTATAACTCTCTCCTGAAGAATCCAAATTGGGTAAGACCCATGGCATTATAAAGACGACTCAGAGGAATACTCCAGGACCGAAAAACAGATATTGGGGATTTGAAATAACAAAGATACACTAGATTCAATATCGAGCTCCTGGAAGGAAAAGAAAAAGCTAGATCATGTGTTGTCAAGGGCTGCAAAAGGACCAGAATTTCTAGGGAAGCAAAGCAAAGCAAGGTGCAGCAGAGGGTAGCATGACAAGAGCAGCAACCAAGGTGTAAAACAACGACAATAATTTCATCACATGAAGTCTTCAAGTGGGCAGCACTGCATACAATCATTGTAAAGGTATCATTGTACTAAGTCATTGTAAATACATTATTGTACAAATTGTACTAGTGTCTATCTGCTAAGAGTTGAAGGGGCAGTGTCGAGTGGTATAGGATCATCATTAGGTGGTTGTGTCAAATTTGGGGTTATGGTCTAGTGTATCTTCTTCTTTTACATCATTCTATATCATTGTAAAGTGGACCATTTTCCCTGGTACGGGAGTCCATTCTTCTTTTATTCTTCTATAGGGTGGTAGAGTGGTGCTACGGTGAGTTGTAGCTCATTGGGTGTTGGGGCATCTGTTCAGTTGACTACTGAAGAATCTCGGGCATTGGAACATCCATCCAGTGCTAGCTAGAGAAGAATTCTTTTCTAGATTCTAGGAAGTTGGAGCTTTATTTTCAATTGCAGTTGAATATTAAAGAATTATTAGAAAAGCATTAGGTGGTTTTTGTCTCGGAGTGGGTTTCCACCTTAAAAACTGTGTGCATTTGTGTTCCTTTTGTTTACTGCTATCATTGTACAAACACTGATAATAATTGAAGATTAACTAATGCTCTAATTGAAAAGAAATACTGATTCACCCCCCCTCTCATTATTTCCAACAAGTCAGTCATTTCAAACTCACTTTTCATGACTGCTTTGAAATCAACAATGAGAGAAACATCATTGTCTGTAAAAATTAAATCATCTACATACAAAACAAAAATAAGGATTTTACCATCATTTTATTTGATGTAGAGTGCGGGTTCACCATCACACTTTTCAAACCCATTGTCCACTAGGTAAGCATCAATCCTGCTGTACCATGCTTGTGGTGCTTGCTTCAGCCCATAAAGAGATTTCTTCAACTTACACACCTTGTGTTCTTGGCCTTCTATTTCATAGCTAGGAGGTTGTTCAACATATACCTCCTCTTTCAACACTCATGATT
The DNA here is from genome assembly GCA_034641835.2 of Pinus albicaulis. Lineage (NCBI taxonomy): Eukaryota > Viridiplantae > Streptophyta > Pinopsida > Pinales > Pinaceae > Pinus > Pinus albicaulis. Next base: position 912,539,697 of record CM076569.1, read on the forward strand.
CAAGAATGCTAACTTCACATCCATTTGATAAACTTTTCACTTTTATTGTGTTTCTATAGACAACACTGTCCGCACTGTCTCCATCCTTGCAACTGGTGCAAAGGTTTCCTGATAGTCTCTTCCTTGCTGCTGCTTGTAGCCTTTCACAACTAGCCTTGCTTTGTGCCTTTATATCTTGCCTTCAACGTTGCTCATGGTCTTATAGACCCATTTCACTCCAATAACTTCTTTTCCTTGTGGGAGGTCCACTAAATCACATGTGTCATTATTTTCTATTGCTCCTATTTCTTCATTCATTGCTTCAATCCACTTCTCTTCTTTGACTGCATCTTCAAAATGTATAGGGTCATCAACATGACAAAATAATGAAAATAAAGAACTCAGACCAACATTATTATCAACTTCTTCTTGCTCATAAATTTCACTTAAATTTTTGAATCTTGGTATTCTTGTATTTGCTGAAGATGTTCTTGAAGTTGCACTTGAAATCGATGGAGTTGCTGATCCCTGTGGTGTGCTTGGAGAAGCACTTGATTTCTCAATGCTGTTCTATTGCTTGCTTGTGGTGTGCTCTGTTGAGCTTGTGTAGGTGTAGGAGGAGCCACCGTTGAGGAGTTGCTTTCTGCAATCAATTCCTCTTTGTCTTCATGTGAAATACATGTCTTCACATTTACTGTCTTCTCTAAACTTCCATCCCAAGCTTCTTCTTCTATGAACTAAAAATCTGCTGATGATTACTTTATTGGTTAATGGATTATAGAGCTTGTAAGCCTTGGATTCATCACTGTATCCAAGAAATACACATTTCTCCCCCTTGCTGTCCAACTTCTTCCTTAACTGATCTGGGACATGTGCATATGCCACACATCCAAATACTCTCATGTGAGTAAGAAACTGCTTTGTTCCACTCCATGCTTCTTTCGGAAATCTGTTCATAACACTTTTGGTTAGGCATTTATTTAAGATATATGCTTCACAATTGAGAGATTTTGCCCATTACTCATTTGGAAAATGCTTTGCCTTCAACATACTTCTTACCATGTCCATGATGGTCCGATTCTTTCTTTCTGCTAGATTTTTTTGCTGAGGTGTATACCTTGTGGTAAACTGCTTGTGTATTCCATGCTCCCTGCAGAACAGTAGGAAGTCTTTGGAGATATACTCTCCACCTTTATCAGTTCTCAACACTTTTATGTAGTGTCCACTTTGCTTCTCAACAAGATATTTGAAGTGGTAGAACTGTTAAAACACTTCACTTTTCTATTTTAGAAAATAAACCCATGTCTTCCTTGTGTAATCATCTATAAATGTCAACATGTAATGATTGTCAGCTAATGATGGCGTTTGCATTGGTCCACATAAATCTGAGTGGACAATCTCCAAAGGTGCCTTTGCCCTTATACTCTTTCCTGCTGGACATGATTCTCTGTGTTGTTTGCCCAAGATGCAGCCTTCACATAGGCTATCTGGTTTCTCTATGAGTGGTAATCCCTTTACCATGCCTTTTCTATGCAACAAGCTCAAACCTTTGAAATTGAGATGAACAAATCTCAAATTCCATAACCAGTTCTCATATTTCACTTATTCTTGAAAGAATTCATGTGTGACAGCTACTACAACACCTCCTTCCTTCAAGTCTGATCTGATCTTCAGAGGAAACATCCTATTGCTTGTCATATGCACTTTTGTAATGAACTGTCTACTTGGAGGTATATCCATGATTGTGCACACATCATTTTTAAAATATACATTGTATCCCTTTTTCATGAGTTGTCCAATGCTTAGAAGGTTACATTTCAGGCTAGGGACATAATAGACATATGGCACAAAATTCTTCTCTCCTTTCTTTGTCAGTATGTTTACTCTTCCTTTCCCCATGACAAAGACCTTGCTATCAGTCCCCGTTGTCACTTCAGATTTTACACTCTCATCTAGATAGGAAAACATTGCTATGTGTCCAGTCATATGGTTACTACACCCTGAATCTAAGAACCATACATCTTCTTGTTTTTCTTGTGCTACATTACAAGTTAAAAGCATGTTCCCATGGTTCTAACTTTCTTTTGTAAAATTTACAGTAGGTTTACTATCGATGTCATTTTTATTCTTTCTACATTCATTTGCATAATGACCATACTTTTTGCAATAATGACATTGGACATGAGATTTATCATACCTTTGTACTTGTGCTTGATTCTGGCTTGAGCCTTGACTTGGATTTTGATTGCTGCCCCTTCCACTTGTGCTTGCAGGACTGCTTCTTCTGCCTCTGTGTGGGTTTCTTCCTCTTCCTCGGTAGTTTGATCTTCCTCGACCTCTACCTTGACCAAAAGATATTTGTGTCTTAAATGCATTCTCCAGTGAGGATTTTGTTTCTCTGTTCAGTGTATGCTCATGAGACATCAGTGATGCATGAAGCTCATCCACTGAAAAATGTGAGAGATGCTTTTTTTCTTCTATGACCACTATTATGGCATCAAACCTTGATGGTAGACTTCTTAAGAATTTCTCAACTATTCTCCTTTCTTCAAGTGTCTCACCATGAGACCTGATTTGGGTAACTAACCGAATCACATGTGTAAAGAATGAGTCTATGTTATCAGGCTCTTTCATACAAAGAGTTTCAAAATCTCTTCTCAACATTTGAAGTTTTGTTGTCTTCACCTTTGCCATGCCTTGATAGGCTGTTTGGAGGGTATCCCATGCCTCCTTAGACTTCGTTGCTGCTGAAATCCTCAGGAAAATACTCTCATGTACTGCTTGGAAAATATAGAAGAGGGCTTTGGAGTCCTTCTTCCTATTATCTCTCAACAAATCTCTTTTTTCTTGTGTCAAAGCATTATATGCTGCTGCATCTGCTGGTTCTTGGAAACCATATTCCACCAGCTCCCAAATATATTATGAAGCAAACAGGGCCTTCATTTTAATGGTCGAATAATTATAATTCTTCCCATTGAATTGTGGTAGTTGGGGATTAGTCAGGCTTGTGCCTGTTGCTGCCATCTTGACTGTGTAAAAAACCCTTCTCACTGCTGGAGAATCTGCTTCTAAAGAAACCTTTCAGCTTCTTCAGTAAAGAGCTTGTTCTTTCACTGAGAGCCTAGAATTGCTCTTATACCATGCTGGGAATTATAAATAACAGAGAGGGATGAATTTTCCCCCACAACATAGAGAAATGAAAATATGTGGAAATAAATAATTTACACAGACAGAGCGAGAGCAACACAGGAGAGGAATTTTAAATTTATTCAACTCTTCTCTATATTCGATTCATTTCTTCACTCTAAGAAAACATAAGAAATTACACACTACTTAATAAAAAATGGCCGGGGCCTGCAATTCAATGCAATCCAATGCAGGAATGGACGTATAACAAAAAATCGTCCTCCTGCTCTGTTCTGTTGTTGCTACACGAAATAACGTACAAAAACACATAACAGTGGACTTGAAATATTATGGTTTCCGCTCTGAAACCACATCACATCCGGCACTCCATCGCAAATCGCACATCGGAAATTTTAACTTTTAACTGGTGCAATACGGGAAAAACATAAAGACTTGCGGTTGTAATGTGATGTGTCACATATCACATCGCAACATAAACCATTTAACTTGCGTGCGCTATCCTCTTGAGCTTGCGGGCGCTTTCTATGCGCTATCCTCCTGAGTTTGCCACGTGCCCTTTGCGATCATATCACATCACAAACAAAATAACATAACTTACGGGCGCTAAACAGGTAAGTCTTAAACTTTGCGAAGTGTGGGCAGCGATTCAGTAAACTGCGGGATGTGCGGTACAATGGAAGGTAAGGAATAAAGAAAAAAAATAAAGGTTTTGAGCGGTTTGCAAATGTGGTGGGGTTTGGTGGGTCCTGTCGATATTGTATCGGCGGGGAAATAAATTTCGATGAAGGTGTTAAGTGGCAAACCAAAAAAGTTGCGGGTTGTGAAGTGCGAGCAAGAAAGCTAAGTCAACGACAGTAAGGAAATTAAACACAGAGTATGGCTGTGGGTACTCTGTTTCGGATATTGCGTGAATGCCTTCGGACTTGAAAAGCCTGAGATTGTCCTTCCTTGCACAAAAATTCAATTGAGGTGTGGGCTACTGCCATTCTTTATTCATGGCGGTGGTTGGGAGTATTTCCAACACCGACTCCAATGCTAGTGACATCATGCAATGATCAAATGAATCCCATGGTTCCTCTAGTCGTCCAACCTCTTCAGCTCCTCCTCTTCCTGACGAGCTATAATTCTACAAGCCATGCCTAATGGTTGAGGAGAAACCACCAGAGCATCAAGCTGGATAGCTCGACCTCAAGGTACCACGTTTTTTCATTACTTGTTTCTCGTCACTTGTTCTCGTTGCTGGTTTCTCTCAGTGGCATGGCCACCATTCATGTTCTCACGATTTATGTTTTTAGTGGCCAACCTCTCACAGTGGTCTTGTCAGTCTACCATGCTTTTGTGTATTTTGAAGAATTGTAAATGAAGGGAGGTTTTCTGATTTCTCCACTAGGAGCATAAACCTCCCCAACTTTGCCCGTTCTTTTTTATTTCCTTCCTTAAAGGAAATGTTCAGGACCAACACTAATTGAGCTCCAAAACTTTCAAGATTGTACTTTATGTAATTTTACTGTAATGAAATTATTTTTCAATATATATATATATATATATATATATATATATATATATATATATATATATATATAAAACAAAATAATCGTATCTATTTTATTTTAGTTTCAAATCAATGAATTAATATGAAAATTTTGATGCTTTCTCAATGATTAAAAAATGGAAGGATAAAATGAATCTCTTACTAGATTTTACAAAAAGACAAATATTCCATGATATCAATTCTAAACTTTTTAATCTCTAAAAATTTCAAAAATTAATCCTTTGGTTAGCAAGTATCCGTTGCTAGTTTTTACCATTAAAATAGTGGTCCATGATCCATACCATTAAAAAATGATTTAAAATTTGTTAGTCTTCGAGAACTCCAAACAACAAATGTTTTAAATAACCAAGATAAACATTGATAATACATAGTTGTAATTTTAATGCACCTCATAAATATTATATTTTTTCAGCCATTTTAATAGATGTCTTAATTTTAAACCAATCTTAGATCTATGTGAACACGGGATCTACCAAGTGTTGAGAGGGACCATTTTTTTTTTTACTTTAAAAGAAGTTTGCATCTCAATAGATTTAATCCCTCTCAACTCTTTGTAGATCCGAAATATGGATCTAGGTTGGAAGTATATATATATACCATGAGAAAAACCATAGGTTGTCAAAACCTTGAGCCAAAAAACCACAAAGAGTAAAAAATGTTTACAGGACATGAGAGGACATGCGAGTTCGTGTAGGTATCGAAAGAGTGTGATTCCTAGATATAATCAATCAAAGGTAGTTAGGGTGTTTTTTTTAGTATTGACAATATACTATACCATAGTTGATGATTAAAATTAACAATAACTAGTATCAAATTCAATCATGCTCATTCAAAATAAATCATATTCAATATAAGTAAACAAGGGTAATAGCTGCAATGCAACATAGTTCTTGCCTATAGTTATTTCTAATTAATTGAATAATCCACCTCCGCACAATTTCTTCTGCAGAATTTTCCTCTGCACACACTTCATCATGCTTCCTCCCCACAACCACCTCTGCATAAATTCCTCACACATTCACCTCTGCACAAGTTTCCTCCTCTACAAAAATTTCCTCCGCACAAGCTTCTTCCATACAAATTCCTCGACGCACGTTCCTCTGCACACGCTACACAAATTTCCTCCACACAAGCTTCTTCCATACAACTTCCTCGACGCACGTTTCCTCTACACACGCTACACAACTTTCCTCCACACAAGATTCTTCCATACAGATTCCTCAACGCACGTTTCCTCTGCACATGCTTCCTCTACATAGCCACCTCCGCACATCCTCGGAAAGCGACCTCACGAAAACTTAATTTGAATTGAAGAGTTATAATGGGTGAGACCTTAGAATTCACGCTAATTCATTGGTTTGATAGGTATACAACATTTTATGTAAGCATTGACCGAAAGATTATTTTGATTCGATAGTTGATTTATAAATTGAACACAAAGTGCCAAGGCGTCATCCATACCAGATATCATGAAAAAATGTCAAGAACGCCGCCATCAAGAAGGAGCACTAAGCATGGAATTTTCTAACGTGAAACTTGTATTGAAATTTTTGCTTCACTTTTTATGTGACACATGTATTGCGTTTGTCTATTAACATGATATTTACTAATATGTTATTAATTTTATTCATTTAATTACATTTACTTTTGACATCGACAGTGCAAATATGAACTGGTAATTTTGTTAGCTCGAGACAACATAAGACAACAACCAACTCGACTTTTACAGGTACGAAAACAAAATATTGTTGATAGTTGTTGATACCCTAACCATGTAGTGTAGTGCTAGGCTAATAGCCTGACCAATGGGCTCTTTATTGAGTGGTTGGTTACAAGATTCAATGTTTTCTTAGCCATTGCAGGCTTAGCTATTAGCCTGACACTGTAGCATTAAGATAATGGCTTAGCTCTCAGGTCCTGTCACGGTTAAGGAATTTTTTAATGTGAAATATTTAGATATAAGTCAGATGATATTAGATTGATTTCTCATATTGCTAGCGATCCAAGCATTGCAACGCTGGATTGGCTACCAATTTGATGATATGAGTTAAGGGAGAGGCTTTTTATATATCAATTATTTCAATTAAACTTGACACTTAAGTGATGTATGGTTGTGGTCAGTTGCTACCTTGACAGCTAGCCAAGCACCATATCACTGGCTTAGCTACAAAGAAAGTGTCATATGGATCCCAACTTGTGTTTAAATTTGTTTTCAACTTTAGAATTAGGTTATAAATGTAAGTTCAATCACTGGATTGGCACTCCCTCGGAACACGACAAAAATATCTCATTTTACCTTATGCAGAACTTTGCATGTGTAGAGCTTTCACTATGTGGAAAGCTCCATGCAAGCAAAGCTCAGCACAATAGAATGGTCATAATGAAAATCATGCTTGACATGTGAAATGAAAGCTCAATACAAAATATCGAGTTTCTGAGTTAACATAACTCCGCTAGCATACCCATGACGTGTGAGATTATTTGTACCAGAACAATTAACATATAATGTAGGGTATAAATGGTATATGAAAGAATTTTATACCGCTATTATGTGTGAGATCATTTATTCCAGATACCCGGGTTAACATATTTTGGGAAGGACCGCTAATCCTGGTTTGACCACTAATCTATGTGCAGTATTATTTGTCTTTGATTTCTGATTTCCAAAGTTAACATGATTTCTTAACTTGCAGAACATTGGCTTTGATATTCCACATTGTGTGAATAATGACTAACCTTATAAGCAATGCCACCGGGACTTGGACGATAAAGTAGAGTCTAGACTGGCCTATGCTGTTGCTCTTAATTTTTTTCTATGTAATTCACGTGAAAAAATTGTTGGAATTTCTGATAATTATGAACACATAGAGGAAATATAATTTCCTCAATTAAATGCAGAGATTTAATAATAGAGATGTGGACAGAGAGATGGAGTAAAACTCTATTTCCTTAAGCATAAAAACTGACTATTACAAAATACAATATTTCTTCAGAACTACAGTTCTGGATTTAATAAAATATACTCCTCACTGTGTTTTTCATATGCTGTCTTCAAATAGTTTTTTGTTGCTGCTACACCCAGTCTTTGTTGCGGAAAAACCCAGTTTCTGATGCGGCAATACTCAGTCTCTGTTTCTTCTACACACACAATGTCCTTCACTCCTACACACACAGTTTCAGTTGTGGCAACACACACAGTTTCAGTTGCGACAACACACAGTCTTAGTTGTGGTAACACACAGAGTTTTCTTTGCTGCTACAAAAAACAATGCTTCAAGATTTCTCTGTTTTCTGCTCTCTCTGTCTTCACTGTCTTTCACACAGTCTCTATCTCTCTGCTTATACATACACAACACTCAACAACCTAACATAATACTACTGTCTATTACATATATCATAAAAAATATATGATCTAAAACATTTAAAAATTCAAAAACTGTCATTTCACGCTTCTTTTAAATGCAGTTAGGTGAATAATGTTACGACGGGAGGTAATGTGGTGCAAACCAAGATTTGGTGAATCAAGAGATGGTTGCGGCCATGTTGCTGATGTAGGGATTCAAACCTAGAAATTTAATTCGCGGTTGAGTGTAAAAATAGATCAAGACTTTTCCGCTCCCGTCAAATAAAAAATTTGAAATTTGCTGTCCTGCTGCTCAGGTTTGCAGTTGGAATTAATTTCCAACACTCCCCCTTAATTACAAATGTTGTTATCTTGCATACCCAGAAATTATTTGAGACAATTAAAACTCTTCTACCCCAATGGTTTTGTCAATATATCAGCAAACTGCTCTTCAGTTTTGCAATGTTGCAAAACAATTTCCCCATTGTTCAGTAACTCTTTGATGTAGTGATACTTTGCATCAATTTATTTCATTTTTTTTTGAAACAATGAATTCTTTGACAATGCTATTGCTGAGCTATTATCACCATAAATTGTTGTGCCTTTTACCTATTCATGACACAAAATTCTCAACATTCTTCTCTTCCATACTGCTTGACATGTTGCTGCTGTAACTGCCACATACTCTGCCTCTGCTGTAGATAAAGCCACAATTGGCTGTTTCTTAGAAGCCCATGAAATGGCTCCTGATCCCATATGAAAAACATATCCAGAGGTGCTTTTCCTATCATCTACACTTCCAACCCAATCACTTTCAGTGTAACCAATCAATTTAAAAATTTCAGATGAGGAGTATAAAATACCATACCCCTTCGTTCCATTCACATATCTTAGAATCCTCTTGGCTGCCTGCCAATGTGTCTCTTTTGGTGTTTCCATGAATCTAGAAATTAAACTTACAACATGCATAATATCCGACCTAGTTGCAATAAAATACATGAGGCTACCAACTATGCTCATATACAACCTTGGATCGAAATCCTTGTTGCTGTCTTCTTTGCTCAATTTTAACCCCATGACAGTTGGAGTTACAACTGCCTTGCTGTTTTTCATGTTGAATCTTTTCAATACTCCTTCAATATATTTTGTTTGGGAAATAAAAATCCCATTTTCATTTTGTTCTACTTCTATTCCAAGAAAATATCTCAAAAAACCCAAATTATTCATTTCAAATTCACTCTTCATGACTGTTTTAAAATTTTTAATGAGGTAAGCATCATTACCTGTGAATATCACATCATCAAAATACAAAACAACAATAAGCATCTTACCATATTTTTCTTTGATGTATAATGTGCGTTCTTATTCACATTTCTCAAACCTATTTTCCAGTAGATATGCATCTATCCTACTGTACCATTCTCTTGGTGCTTGTTTCAGCCCATACAGAGCTTTCTTCAATCTGCATACCTTATGCTCTTGGCTCGCTTTCTCATAGCCCAGAGGTTGTTCAACATAAACCTCTTCCATCAATACTCCATTTAGGAATGCTGATTTCACATCCATTTGGTAAACATTCCACTTGTGTTGTGCTGCTATGGACATCACTGCTCTTACTGTTTCCATTCTTGCAACCGGTGCAAATGTTTCTTCATAATCTCTTCCTTGTTGCTGCTTGTAGCCTTTGCCAACAAGTCTGGCCTTGTGCCTTTCAAGATTACCTTCAACATTACTCTTGGTCTTATAAACCCATTTCACTCCAATCACTTCCTTACCTTTTGGGAGATCAACCAATTCCCATGTCTTATTTTTCTCTATGGCATTTATTTCTTCATCTATAGCATCTATCCATTTCTTATCTTTTACCGCTTCTTCAAAATGAATAGGATCTTCTACATTACAATATAATGCAAATAAAGAGTTCATACCTTCATTTTCTGCCTCTTGCTCATAAATTTCATTCAGACTTCTGAATCTGGTTCCTCTTTAACTTGCTAAACTTGTGCTTGTAGAAGCACTCAAATCTTCTCCTTGTGATTTGCTTGGAGAAGCACTGTCATCACTTCTCAAGGGTGTTCTCATACCTACTTGTGGTGTCCCTTTCTTTCCTTGTGTTGGTGGAGGTGGTGCTGCTAATGAGGGATGTCTTTCAGCCATTTCTTCCTCATCATCATCATGAGACAAATAGCTGTTTACATTCACTGTTTTCTCAATGCTTCCATCCCAAGCTTCTTCCTCAATGAACTGCACATCTCTGCTTATTATTAATTTCTTGGTGTATGGATTGTAGAGTTTGTATGCCTTGGACTCATCACTGTATCTAACAAAGATACACTTCTCCCCCTTGCTGTCAAGCTTCTTTCTCAATTGATCTGGGACATGTGCATAAGCCACACATCCAAAAAATTTCATGTGAGTGACAAACTGCTTTATTCCATTCCATGCTTCTTCCGGAACTCTGTTCATGACAGCTTTGGTTGGGCATCTATTCAAGATATACGCTGCACAATTGACAACTTCAGCTCAATACTCATTTGGAATTTTTTTTTCCTTCAACATACTTCTGACCATGTCCATGATGGTCCTATTCTTCCTTTCTGCAACACCATTTTGTTGTGGTGTGTACCTTATGGTAAATTTCTTATGTATGCCATTCTCCCTACAGAAATGTAGGAACTCTTTGGAGATGTATTCTCCACCTCTGTCAGTTCTTAGCACTTTTATGTAGTGCCCACTCTGCTTCTCAACAAGATCTTTGAAGTGGCATAACTGTTCAAACACTTCACTCTTCTGTTTCAGGAAATACACCCCTGTATTTCTAGTGTAATCATCTATGAATGTCAAAATATATTGGCTGCCAGCTAAAGATGGCGTTTTCATTGGTCCACACAAATCATAATGGACTATTTCTAAGGGTGCCTTTGCCCTTATGCTCTTTCCCGATAGAAAAATTTTTCTGTGTTGTTTGCCCAAGATGCAACCTTCACAAAGGCTGTTCGGTTTCTCAATCAGTGGTAAACCTTTTACCATTCCCTTTCTGTGCGATAAGTTCAGGCCTCCGAAATTGAGATGTCCAAATCTCAAGTGCCATAACCAGTTTTCATCTTTCACTTTCTCTTGAAAGACCTCTTGTGTTACAACTACTACATTTCTTCTTTCCTTCAAGTCTGTTCTGAGCTTGAGAGGAAACATCCTATTGCTTTTCATCTGCACTTCTTCAATGAATTTCTTGCTTGGAGGTATGTCCATGATTATGCACACATCATCTTTAAAGAATACATTGTAGCCCTTGTTTATGAGCTCTCCAATGCTCAAAAGATTACATTTCAAGACAGGTACATAATATACCTCTGGCACAAACTTCTGTTCTCCTTTTCTTGTCAGGATACTTACTCTTCCTTTTCCCATGACAGAGATCTTACTGTCAGTCCCTGTTGTTACTTCAATTTAACATTTTCATCTAGATTGGAAAACATTGCTATGTTTCCAGTCATGTGGTTACTACAACCTGAGTCTAAGAACCATACATCATCTTGTCTATCTTGTGCTACATTACATGTTAACATCACATTCTTCTGGTTCTTTTCTTCTTTTGTAAAATTAGCATTTTGCCTATGATTCATGTCATTTTCGTTTTTCCTACATTCATTGGCATAGTGGCCATATTTCTTGCAATAATGACATTGGAATTGGGATTTATCATACATTTATCCATGTGCTTGATTTTGGCTTGAGCCTTCATTCTGGTTCTGATTGCTGTCCCTTCCACTCATGCTTGCAGGGATGTTTCTCCCACCTCTCTGTGGGCTTCTTCCTCTTCCTCAGTTGTTTGATCTTCCTTGGCCTCTACTTTGGCCAAAAAACATTTGAGTCCTGAAAGCTTGTTCCAATGAGGAATTTGTTCCTCTGTTCAGTATGTGTTCATGAGACATTAGGGATGCACTAAGCTCATCCACTGTAAATAGTGAGAGATCCTTTGTCTCTTCTATTTCCACCACTATGGCATCAAGTCTTGAGGGTAGACTTCTCAAGATTTTCTCCACTATTATTCTTTATTCAAGTGTCTCTCCATGATACCTTATCTAGGTAACCAACCCAATAACATGAGTGAAAAATGAGTCTATAGTGTCAAACTCTTTCATACAGGGAGTTTCAAAATCTCTCCTCAGCATCTACAACTTTGCTGTCTTCACCTTCTCCATGCCTTGATACGCTGTTTTGAGAATATCCCACGTCTCCTTAGACTTTTTTGCTGCTGCAATATTTGGGAAAATACTCTCGTGCACTGATTTATAGTGATAGAAGAGGGCTTTGGAGTCCTTCTTCCTATTGCTCTTCAGCAAATCCTTCTCTACCTATGTTAAGGAATTAAATGCATTTTCATTTGCTGGTTCTTCTAAACCATCTTCAACTAGCTCCCATAAATATTGAGAGGCAAACAAGGCTCTCATTGTGATTGCACATTAGTCATAGTTATTCCCATTGAACTGTGGGAGTTGAGTATTTCCCATACTCGTGCTTGTGCTAGCTCCTGCGATGGCCAACTTACTGAACTATGCTTTTAAAACTTGACTGTGTTTCCAAAAAAACTTTCTCACTGACTTGCTGAAACCTTCACTCTACTAGAGAACTACTTCAACAGACTCCTTCTTCTTCCTTCAGCTTCTTTGAAAAATTTCAAAGAGCCTGGACTAGCTCCGATATCAATTTTTGGAATTTTTGATAATTCCGAACACACAGAGGAAATAAAAATTCCTCAACTAAACACAAAGATTTAATAAAAGAGATGTGGACAGAGAGATGGAGTAAAACTCTATTTCATTAAGCACAAAAACTGACTGTTACAAAATACAATATTTCTTCAGAACTACAGTTCCGGATTTAATCAAAAATACTCCTCACTGTGTTTTTCATTTGCTGTCTTCAAACAATTTTCTGTTGTTGCTACACCCAGTCTTTGTTGTGGCAACACCCAGTTTCTATTGCGGCAATACTCAATTTCTGTTGCTGCTACACACACAACGTCCTTCACTTCTACATACACAGTTTCAGTTGTGGCAACACACATAGTTTGCTTTGTTGCTACAAAACACAACGCTTCAAGCTTTCTCTATTTCTGCTCTCTCTGTCTTCACTGTTTTTCACACAATATCTATATCTATGCTTCTGCATATACAACACTTAACAACCTAACACAATACTACTGTCTATTACATATATAATAAAAACTATATGACCTAAAACTTTTAAAAATTCAAAAAACTGTCCTTTCGTGCTTCTTTTAAATGAAGTTAGGTGAATAATGTTATGGAGGGAGGTAACATGGTGCAGACCACGATTTGGTGAATCGGGAGATGGCTGCGGCCATGTTGTTGATGCAGGGATTCAAACCCATAAATTTAATGCGGGGTTGAGTGTAAAAATAGATCAAGACTTTGCTGCTCCCATTAAATCAAAAATTTGAAACTTGTTGTCCTGCTACTCAGGTTTGCAGTTGGAATTAATTTCCAACAAAAATGGCAATGGAAATGTTAGGGTGGAGAAAAATTAGGTCGTTCATTGCAGTATGGAGAATAATGCATTGAAATCAGGGTAGTTGGGCGAATATTGGAATGAGAATGAGAATTGCAAGGAGGAAAGCGGTTTGAAAAGTGTGGGGAAACAAGTACCCAATTAATATTTTAACATTAATAGCTTCAAAAGGAAACTATTATCCTAAGTTATTTTGTTATTAATATCCTAACCAATGACTTATTTTTTCAGTGGTTGGATACAAGCTTCAAGCTTTGTTTAGCCTCCTCCCGACTAGGTGGCACGTTGCAGGTTTGGCTATTATCCTAACACTGTAGTGTTAGGCTAATGGCTTAGCTCGCAGGTCCTGTCACGTAGTTAAGGAATTTTTTGATGTGAAAGGTTTAAGTATAAGTCAAATGATATTACATTGATTTCTCAGCTTGCTAGCTAGCCAAGCATTGTCATGTTGGCTTGGCTACCAAGTCGATGATATGGGTTAAGGGTGAGGATTTTTATATATCAATTATTTCAATTAAACTTAACACTTGAGTGATGAATAAATGGATGTGTTCAATTGCTACCTTGGTAGCTATCCAAGCACCATATCACTAGCTTGGCTACCTAGAAAGCTTCATATGGTGTGAATGTTGGTATCAACTTGTGTTTAACTTTGTTTTGAGCATTAAGCTTAGGAAATGTATTCACAATTCCAAGCATACAAAAATAATACATTTATAAATTATGAGATCAGGGGAAAAAGAGAGTTGAATAAAGGAGAATACAACAATAAAATGTTTACAAATGATGAGATCAAGCGCAGAAGAGAGCCGAATAAAAGAGCTTGAGACAAATAAAAGAGCTCATTCGAGATATAGAGAAGCCCAAGAAAACACCAGTGGATGCAATCTGCATAGCGCTAGGGATTTTTTTCATTTCCCAACAGTCAAACCATTGTTGTATATCGAAGGGTGCACATCCTGCCTCAACAACAACAACGCTGTGATGTTGAGGAATGAGATAGGCGATCAAATAGCTCTCATAACACTTTCTGCCATTTGTAATTGGGAGGATAGGCACTCAAATACGAAGTCCCAATCGTGTGATATTTTCTACCATTATTGGCTATAATAAAAGCAAGTTTCCTCTTAAAAAACATGAAAAATGGCGCTAATTTGAATTTTGTTGGTCGGGTCGATTTAATCGCTGCAAAGGAAAAAATTAATGGCACTGTTATAGGTCAATTTGGGCATCATTCCCAATGACCTAGTTAAGTGGGCATCATCTCCAGGACCAATGTATAGGGTCTATCATCCCCTAACATTTCAGTTGCTACATGCCCTAAGACAAAGAACAAGACAAATCAATCAAAGACTTTCATCTGCAAAGGTTTCCAAAGTTTAAAGTTTATAATATATCATATGAGAGCTCACCAATGTTATCTCTAAAGGGACTAAGTGCATTGTATGCAGGTAGCCCTATGCAAGGCTGCTCTGCAAATCACTTCCCGACATCCATGGGTGCATTGGTCACATTGGGAGTGAAATTATCATTGTTTTGGAATCTCCATTTGGCCAGTGCCTTCTAGAAGACTTCACATGTGTCAAACTTCGAATCCATGTGTCCATTTGACATCTACAAAATTGGGAACATGTCTTGCCTATTATTGGAAATTCATTAATTGTAAAACTACCTTCAGCTCCTCTATAAATTGAGCACAGATCTTAGTGTTTGAGAAGGAAGAATTTGTGTAGACAAATGATGGTGGAATTTTCATTGAGGAGATTGATTTGAGTGATAGATTGCTGGATATATCTACATTGTGATGAGTCTGGGATGCTGCTGGAGATGGTGACACTAAATTAATCACTGGGTTGTAACCTCCCCTTCTATCATTAATAAAGATTATTGCTTATTTTTCCCTATATCCATCTGTATAAGCTTTGATTTTCAATATCATGATTTCTTAGTTGATGTATATGGTTTATGCTTTATTGATTTAGCTAAATAAATTGAATTGACATCTGTATTATTTCTATCTCTTGCTGTTTAGTGTTCATTCTTGTAGGAAATATTTTTCACAGCCGACTGGAATTCGAAGCTACAACAAAAGCGACAGAAGGAGACTTTGGAAGCACTTGGATCCCAAGCAGGTTCCTTATTTCATTCTGTGTGTCTGTTTACAGTTAGGAAAGATAGTTGTAAAGTCTTTGAGCTATTTTTCTAGATTCACACTTGTCTAGGGAAGAATGATTTATCTGTAATTCATAATTCTGCATTAAAAAATTGGCGACTCCACTGAGGAGATTACTCTTTATTGTAGGTGTTTTAGCCTCTGATTTTCTCTGTTTATTCACCTAGTAGTTGTTACTCACAAATATTAGGCTTTTTAAGATCCAAATTTGAAAAAGAAGTGTGTTAAACAGTTGTGTTTTTCTTTATACACTGTGCCCAACGTACTCTTGGACAGGACACAGTGCTTTGCATAGCACTGTTTCCCTTTTAGGCCTGCGTTGCAAAGAATTGTCTCTCTTTAGAGACTGCGTTGCCTCCTGAAACCATCCAAATTCCCTTGAATTTGTCTTTGCAGTTTGTTTCAGTTTGTTTGTTGCTATGTTTTGAAGCCTAAGCCTCATATTGACTAGTGAATTCATATACCTCTTCCTCCTTTGAAAGAAAATTTGTTCAATGTTTTTTTAAAGCATTTTTCTTTATCATTGGCAAGTTAATTTCAAAGTATTTTTATTGTCGCATTAGATCCATTTTCTTTTGAAAAAGGAAATTGTCGTAAATTATTCGTTTCCTGATAGGAGAAATTGTTGTTTCATTCCTCATTTTTCCTTCTAAAAAGAAATTTTTGTTTGTATTCCTCATTTCTCAAAAGTAAAAAGAATTTGTTTTTATTGATTTAGTGCACTTAGTTTTTTTTTTTTGCATTCATTACATTAAAGGAACCGAAAAGAAAAATATGCATTTGCATGTAGTTGTTTGTGTGTTTTGCAAAAGGAACAATTAGGAAATATGCATTTAGTTTGTGTTCTTTGATTTGTTTGCTTGCAAATTGATTTCTCTTTCCCTCTAGTAGCTAGGATTTTCATTGAAAAACTAAAAGTGAAAGATTTCTTATCATTCGTAGTTGCATTTTAGGAATTTTCCAATACTTCATCGCGGTGAACCTTTGAAAGGAAAAATGTTAAGCAAGATCAACATAAAATTAATTTCAATCTACCTAACAAATCATTGGAACCATAACGATAACATTTAGAAGGTCTAGGCTAGAGACATGTTCCAACACCATAAAACATAGCATCTGTCGTTAACTTGTCTGTGATACATTCCGAGTGTGATACCTCACTCCACGTACGTAAGTATATCGTAGCTCATCCACGTACTTTCGAGTATATTGGGTGGTGTTACAGTACGATAAGTATAAAGGGGTGCTCTCACTATGCGGTTTCGCATCAAACGACGTTAATACGGACTTAGGCCTCCACGTACCTTCGGGTATATTTGGGAGGACAAATTTTAGGTGCTATCCATCCATAGTGAACCGATTCAAACACCTTGTAAATTGTGATACATCAAACACAACATTCGAGGAGATTTCCTATCCGTACTTCTTGGTTCGCTGGGAGGTATTCTGCAGTTCACAGTTTCTTGGTAAACCCTTTTGCCTAGCATTACCCTTTTATTTTGTTTATTTATTTTTGGTTAAAATAAATCAGTAATCATGGAAGAACAAAATCCTTTCCCCCGTCGTTCGCGTAAACTAGTGGTAAAACCACCTTTACCATAAGAAGTTACTTCTGGTAGGCGAAGGCGATCATGATCTGCCGAATCAAGTACAATTCGTACCTCTGGTGAAACATCATCTTTTAATAAACCAGAGTTAGCTCAAGTTGTTTCTACACATCTCTATTTGTCTACTGTTGTTGAAACAGAGTCTTCACAACTACCCGTGGTCACGATCCATCCAATCAGTGAGACCATACCTCCTGGACCCGACGTTGTTCAACTAGAAATTGATCCAGATCCTATCTCTTCTCTGCTAGAACATCTGAATCCTGAAGTCGTACAACTAGAAGTTGTTCCTACTTTGGTCATCCCTAAAATTTCTGTAGCTATTGAATCTCCCATATCACATAGTCAACCCCCTGAAATATACTTTGGGCCTGATGGTGAAATACTTCCCCCTGGTTTAATTGCAATTGAAGAAATCCCACAAGACGAGACACCTTTAACTCCAACCCATTTTGGGGAGGACCTTTACCTATAAAAGTATTTTCCTCAATCGTTTCCATCTGCTTTTTTTGATCCTGTTCCTTTTCAAACTCCCGTCGATTCAAAGGGGTATACATTTGGTCAAGTAACCATGCCTGAACCAACATATTCGGTTGGCCCATCTATTCCAATTACGTCAGCTCCTGCCCTAGCTACCCCGTCGATGTTTACAACTTCACCAGAGTCATGTTTTCATGGTGGCCCTTTGGTCCTATCAGGTTACAAATCATTATCTGGCATTTTCTCTGGTGCATCTTCGAACCCATGGACTTTACCAATGTCATCATCTGGTATTTTAACTGGTAATCCTATGGTGAGTACTGAACGAATTGATTCTTTATACACATATTCAGGGAAATATCAAGTTGGTCCTTCTGGGTCTATTCCTTCAAGTACCATATCAACTGGACTCCCAGCATTTGAAGAGCAATATTTTCCATCTTATTATCCTCCTCATACTGGGGAGCAACCTTTGGTCACCCAATATGACAGTACTCTGTCACTTTTTAGTCAACCTAATGTTGAAATGAATGTTTTTCAATGGCAACCCACTCTGCCTATCTAACCACAAATGGTTGTACACTTGTATCAACTAGTTCAACCTCTTACACCCATATCATTTCCACTTGTCAATACAAATTTACCCCTGTTACAAAATAAAAATGTTGTACAACCTTATCAAACGGGTCCTTCAACTCAAAATCATCAAATATTGGGTCCACAGACTCCAAATGCTTCGGTTAATTTACAACAACCTGTATCCATAATCATTTATTCACAAGCTGGTTTACCATTTTATGGGATGTCACAACCGCAACCTAGTTATACCTATCAACTGAATCCAAGTTATCCTAATTTGGGTTATAAAATTGGTGGACAGACCCCTTGGTAGCCACAGGCGCAAATGCCTCAAACTTCATTTCAACAAGTATCATATCTAGGTTTTGGTCAACATAATCCTCAAGCGTTTTCTTTTGAAAACAACCCCTATCTGGGTTACCAGCAGCAGATTCCTTATACTGGTGCTCAAAGGCCTGTTTCTCAAGCAATTCCATCTTACCTTGGCTATGCTCAACCTGACCTTAATCGAAAATTTCCCTTTGTTGCAACTTTAGAGTTACCAGATTTAAATCGGCTAACTAATGATCCAATTAACTATGCTCCTTGGTGGCCGATGATACCTAATAAATTACCCTCAGATATTACTAAGTTTAATAGAAACCCTGGAGAAGATCCATCGACTCATGTTATGACTTATCATTTATGGTGTTCATCAAACTCCCTGAATGATGATTCTGTTCGACTATGTCTTTTCTAGTTTACGCTCACAGGTCCGGCTGAAAAATGGTACATTGAATTACCTAGAGCTTCTTTTGATAATTTCACTGCCCTAGCTACTGTATTTTTGACTCATTTCTAGTTACCCATCAGATATGAAACTGGAACGGAACTCTTGACCAATTTCAAATAGACTAATGCTACGCACATCTATGATCAAATTCATGAGTGGCATCATCATTGTAGAATGGTTAAGACATTTGTTCTGAATCAGCTCCTTGTTGAATGGTTCATTAAGTCCCTATTACCACCCATAACCGAGGATGTGGCTAAGGGTGGCGTCGTCAAAGAAGATCAAGTTATCTCTCATGCCCAGTATTTAGACTTGATTTATACTCAGTCTGGCACGCTATATGAAAAAATTCCTAATGCGTCGAGATCTAATTTTACTGTTCCTTCTCAATTAAAGGACTCTCATGCCGGAGACAACTTGATTGGCACTGGAAGCACACATCACACTACTTCATCTAATCCTGCTCCTGCTTCCGAAATTAATGCCATGTCATTTGACAAAGGAAAAAGTGAAAAGCAACCCGGAAGTAAGAAAAAGGGGAAATCTAAGAAAAAGCAAACTTCTAACCCGTGGGAAAGATCATCTGATCAATCGTCTAGACCTAGGAAACCTTGTTATCCATGCATAATATGTAATGAGGAAAAATTTGTTAGGGATTTTCCTCACCGCGCTGAAGTCTCAAAAATCATCAAGACTTCCCACATGTCAGCTGTGTTGACAGACCCATTTCCAAATCCGGACACAAACATGGTTTCTACAGATCTAGCTACTAGTTCCCAAGTGTTAATGTTATCTGTCACAAAACCTTCAAAATATATTTTGGTGTCAACACATAATAAATATTATGGTAGTCAGGCCACTGATCAACCTACTACCTCGACAATGAATTCGTCGATGGAATCAGTACTGCCTACTACTATTCCTGAATTGAAAATCAAGCCACCAAAGGGAATGATTCACAAATCAACATATAATACTCGAGCAAGAGCTGCACAAAATTATAATATAGTTGAAGATTTGGCTCAATCCCCTTTAGCTATGTCTGCTCTTGAGGTATTACAAAATTGTCCCTCCCAAAAATAGGCTTTATTGTCGGCTATTGGTGGAATTGATCCGACTGATTCTAATCTTGTCATATTTAATCATACGGGCTATGTGCTGCAACTACCAACAGAATTGGCATTCTCCATACAAGTAAATGTTCTAAATCACCTTGTTCATTGCACTATTATTGATGAGGGAGCATCTACATGCATTATGTCTCTAAATTGTTGGAAGTCACTTGGATCACCATGCTTATCACAATCATCAACGACGTTGAAGGCATTTGATGGACGTACATATAAACCTTGTGGTATTATTAATAACCTACATGTTGAACTAGGGGGAAAAACAATGAATATTGATGTTGAGGTTGTTGATGGACCCCTTGAATATAATATTTTACTTGGAAGGCCATGTGTATATGAAATAACTGCAATTTTTTATACATATTTTAGAATGATTACCTTTCCACATAAAGGTACTATCACAATCATTAATCAGTTATCCTTCTTTGCCTCTGCTTCGCAGGTTACTGGAAGAATTTTGTTCATTCACATACCCCAACTAGAACTTCAGAACATTGGTGTGGGACTCTTAAAGGATTCCACTTTAATGGGAACCTTTCGATTACCACCGCCTGCGAAGTTGACAGAAATTGCAAGTATAGAGACCTGCTACATGATCTCTTCCACTCTATCTGGCTTAAGGAAGAGTATCGGTGATTCTAAAATTACTACGTTGGATGAGTTTCTGCCACCCAACCCTATTGAGATGGCATATCAATCAACCTATATTGCTTGGGCAGAAAATCAGAAATCAACGTCGCCGAGTGTTTGGGTTGATCGTTCCTTAGATTTTGGTACTCCCTCTGATCCTTTTTCCTCAATGCTCTTGACAGATGAGAATATTTTGGAAGCCATGATTTCATAAGGAGAACCATGGGAATATTATCATCATCGTTCCCATCTTCCTGATTATGAAGAAATTATATTAGTGAACTATATCACCGATCCATCAAAAATTTCTTTTCGAATTCTTTACCCATTAATGCAATCGATTCCGAGCGAAATCTGTCAAATATTGAAGAAACCATTTCTATCAATATTTCGACCAAACCTGGCGTTGTAGAAAATATTCATGTCAGTGTATCTTGTTCTCCATAAGAACTCAAATCATATCGCTCTCTATTCTGTGAATTCCGTGATGTATTTGCTTGGTCTTACGAGGAAATGCTAGGAATAGATACTAGTATTGTTGAATGCACTATTAATATGTATCCTGATGTCAAACCGGTGCGTCAACGGCTTCGTCCTGTTCATCCAAAGAAAGCCACTACCATCAAAGAAGAAGTTGAAAAACTTTTGCGTGCTGGTTTCATATACCTTGTTCCACTAACTGAGTGGGTTTCCAATATCATTCCTGTCATGAAAAAGCAAGGAACCATTAGAGTGTGCGTCGATTATCAGGATGTCAATCCTGCTTGTGCAAAAGACAACTATCCTACTCCCTTTATCGACTAGATTATTGACGATTGTGCTGGATGTGAAATTTTTTCGTTCATGGATGGATTTTCCTACTACAATCAAATCAATATCTGCCCAGAGGACCAACATAAGACAACATTCATCTGTCCCTGGGGCACATTCTCTTATAGGAAACTACCGTTTGGTTTAAAGAACATTGGGGAAACTTTTCAGAGAGAAATTTATTATGCTTTCAATGACATCAAGCACATTTTTCAACCGTATCTAAATTATTTACCAGCACATTCACGAAATCAGATTGATCACCCGATGCACTTGAGAGCCATTTTATTACGTTGCCGACACTACAAAATACGCCTCAATCCACATAAATGTGTGTTTTGTGTTGGTTCTGGTCATTTGCTTGCATTCGTAGTCTCAAAAGAAGGAATTCGAATCAACCCATTGAAGGTCCAGGCCATTCTTGATTTTCCTGCGCCATCAAACTTACTTCAGATACAGAAATTTCAAGGAAATTCTAACTTCCTAAGAAGGTTCATTCCAAACCACACCGAAATGGCTAAAGGATTTACTCGACTATTGAAAAAGTGGGTTCCCTTCCATTGGGACCAAGTTGTGCAAGCTTCTTTTGATGCTGTCAAGGACACTCTTGTCCGAGCATCATTAATGTATCCCCTAATTATCAAAATTATTATTTCCTATATATCACCGTGGCTGAAACGACCATTGCTATAGTATTTGTCCAATTAGAAAATGGAATTGAACATCTGATCTATTATTTGAGTCGTAATCTCAATGATACAGAAGTTAAGTATTCATACGTAGAAAAGCTTGCCTTGGCAGCTATTCAAGTTGTCCAAATATTTCGCCTTTACATCCTGCTCCGAAAAACCACTATCGTTTCAGATTGCAACCCCATGACTTATATCTTATCACTTCAATTGCTGGGGGGAAAATATTCAAAATGGATTGTCATTTTGCAGGAATTTGAATTGGAATTCATCAAATCCAAGTAAAAGAAGTCTTTAGTTTTGGCTAAGCTTCTCTGTGACCTTCCCTCTGATAGTACTGCAACTACGTCGAAACCATCAATTCCTGAAAAGTCTCTGTTTCTGATCAGATCATCTGATCCTTGGTATGGGGGTTTCATCATTTATCTCCAAACTCAAACTTTTAGACCTAATACCTCTCACTCTTAACAATGACATATTCGATACCAAGCCAAATATTATCTGATGGTCGGTGATACACTTTATCGTCGTGGTGTCGATACCATTTTAAGGAGGTGCCTCACTCATGAGGAGGACGAAAACATGTTAAATTATTGTCATGCTAGGGCTTGTGGTGGACATTTATCTAGTTATGCTACTGCGCAGAAGATACTCCGCGCCGATTAATTTTGGCCTACTATTTTTCGAGATTTCATCCTGGCGGTCAGAAGTTGTCATGCGTGCTAGATTTTTGATCGTAAAATCTGCAAACTGCCAACGCCAATGCATCCTGTTGTCTCTGTGGGACCATTTTCGAAATGGGGTATTGACTTCATGACCTGTAACCCTCGTTCGTCTGGGGGGCACGGTTATATTATTGTCGCAGTCAACTATTTTACCAAATAGGCCGAAGCGATGCCTACATTCAACAACACAGGATAGACAACCGCATTTTTTTTCTTTAATAATGTTATGGCACGGTTTGGGGTCCCACATGCTATAATTACAGATCATGGGAAGCATTTTCACAATCACATGATGGCTGAATTGACTGCCAAGTTAGGATTGTCACATGATAATTCTACTCCTTATTATCAAAAATCAAATGGACAAGTTGAAGCTATCAACAAAATTCTAAAACGTATGCTTCAATAAATGATAGGAGTTCGAAAAATAATTTGGCATTTGATCCTATACTCCACCTTGTGGGCATATCGAACCTCGGTGAGAAACGCAACTGGCTTTACTCCTTTTCAATTGGTGTATGGTCTGGAAGCTATATTACCAATCCAATGTGAAATATCGTCGTTAAAACTCGCAATTGACTTGTTACCTGTCACCTCAGAAGAAGAAGCGCGTCTCCTTAACCTCATCCATCTTGATGAAATGTGTCATGAAGCCCAATTGGTGAACGAAGCGCATAAGAGACGTATAAGGTGCAATACGACAAAAATGTCCAGCCTCGCATTTTCTCAGAGGGCAACTTGGTCCTTCTTCACGATCAAGAAGCTGATGTAATAGGTACATGAAAGTTTGAGCCATTATGGCATGGCCCCTATATTTTCAAAAGAGTTCTTGCTAAGGGTGCCTATGAATTGGTTGATTACGATGGAATTCCGTTGGTGCAGCCTAGAAATGGGTTGTATTTGAAACGTTACTATGCTTAATCATGAGCGTAGTAATTTTTTGAATTAGATTGTATATATATGCTGTTGATTTGCATTCACTATCTTAATTTGTTTTTAGAAGTTTTCTTGATGTTAGTAATCTTCTTTACATTTCATCGCAGATGTCTAAATCTTCGGAACCCTTTGTTGAATATGTTGATGGTGCTAGTCGTAGTACGTAGAATCTATCCTCTGCAGCGTGGGCCATTTTTCTCCGAACGGCGAGTTAGTGAGTTTCAAGGGATTTTTATTGGTAGATCGACAAACAATATCGCTGAGTATAGCGTGTTGATTGAACTTCTCTCTGATGCCATTTCATTTGGTATTAATCGTATCATCATAAGGTTAGACTCACAACTTGTGGTATTACAACTTACTAGTGTTTATACTATTAGAAATCCAACATTGCATAGATTGTTCCTTAGAGTTCGACTTTTGGAAAGACACTTTGATTTTATTCAATATCAACACATTTCCAGAAATTTGAACACATTGACTGATTCATTAGCTAATCAAATTTTAGACACACATTTGCAACATATATAAAGAAAACATTCACATCATTGAACAAGATTGCACAATAAACATAGGAAAACATTGAAATCATATAGATAGATAGTTATAGGTTTTTACAAAAATTTGTGCCCAAGACACATTGGTCATCTGACCTCAAAATGTATGCAAAATGTCACAAGTAAACTAGTGGTGCTCGTGGTAACATGCTATAGATCTAGCTATCCTACGAAGTAACTGCATCCAGCGGTTAGGAACCCCAATAGTGTGTTGCTGCAGTCACATAGGTAGCTCTTTTATCCGGCAATCCAGAATCTTGAAGGTAAAACCCTCTGTTGTGGAGGTAAATCCCCTCTGTGGACAGAGGCGATCCCTACTAGCCCAGACCGGGTCCAGCAACAATTGTTCACGCTACAGTGCAGGTTCCTAATTGCAAATAAACCAAATCGCGATGAAGGCTTACCTGGAATCCAATGCTGTCACTCATAGAGAAAGTAGCGCTCCCGTTCCTTAGCTCTGGTAGATCACAATCCTCACGATCTCCGTGATCGGACACCTGCACAGGCCAGAAACAAAACAAACGCAAGCGTAAAATCCAGTGCATACAACTATATGTCAGTTAGAGAAGACATAACTCATGATCATAATCAATAACAAGAGTGGAACCATAACCAATATTCTCTTATCATTAATCAATCAAAAGAAGAATACAACCATAGCTCTGACGCTGAATTCTCCTTCGGAGGGTCGTCAGCAGAACGTGTCTTGATAAAGCCTGTCAGGGATGGGATAAAACTCTCTCTTCGGATGTCTCGACAATGATCTCCTTGCTTGGATTTGGCCTTAAGGGAATGAATCAAGGCTCTTGCAGCATTAAGCTCTTGGGAACTTGGAGACTTGAAGACTCAACCATTCAGCCCCTTCATCAATGGATGAAGGCTATATTTATAGAGGAGAGGAGGAGGTTGGGATCCATACAATAGTGGAAGGGAGGCCTTATCCCTTGGGAGGTTCCCCATAAGGTGGAAACAAGAGGCCAAAGGAGGAATGTTGTGGTTATTCAGTCGAAACCACTCCTGATGACTCATCCACGAAGTTGTTGTAATCGAAACTTCGCCTCTTTTTTTAAAAAACTTTCCAAAAGAAGATTGGTGTGGGTGCTTAACTGGGACAGAACGCTAATTGGCGCGGGCTCAGTGTTAATTTTCCCCCATTGGCGCGAGGACATAACGGGCTACCAGCGCCAAGGCAAAAACAAGTGTTTTTAGGGGTCTTCTCAGGAAATGATCAACAGAAGAAATGTTATCCTCATGGAAAGGGATGAAATGATGGTATTTGCAAGGCATGAAACTGCTTATGGGTCACAGAAATGACCCTCCAATGGGCGAGATGGGGATTGCAGGGACGGTGAAAAATTAATGTGTAACAGATGCCCCCTAAAGCATGAGGCTCGAAAGAGAGAGAGGGGTGAAATGCTTTACGAGAATGTGTCCAAATGAAAACAACGCCATCGGAAAACCTGCGTGAAGAAGTACAACTGATGTCTCATATACATGATATATATATGTGGTATGGGCGCAACCATCCATAGTAGAGTATACAATAATCCAGATCCAAGGCATGGACGCAGCCATCCAGTGAGGATCGAAAAATAGACTCAGGTATGGTCGCAGCCATCCAATCAGTGAGTCATGTAACTAATCATAAGAATCCACAAAATCGCAGCCTGGATTATAACAGTCAGAATCCAGGGTCTTGCGCTCCATCTCAACCTGAACAAAGTACAAGTTCAAGCATGCGAATATGTGAGCTGAAGTCGAACATGCAAGAACATCGCCTGATTACCAGCCAATGATGAAAGCTGTTAACAGACGCGAGAGGTACCACCATTAATGCCAATGGTCCTCAAGGTACTACAGGTACAATCTATAGCATGTGAACAATGAGCTGACGTCGAACACCCACAGAATCACTTGATCAGAGGCCAATGATGAAAACCTCACGTCGAATGAGAAGAACCTGCCATTGAGGCATGCAGGCTCCAAGGTACCAGAAGGGAGTCTCTAGATCAGCTTCCTGGATAATGAGCTGAAGTCGACATGAAGTGACCTTGATCGAAGGTAGGCCATAGTGTTTCCCACATCATTGACACGAGACAGAGGAACATAATGTTTTTGTGAATCACGATCAGATGAGAATCAGAGGAAGGTTGAAAACTGCAGAGGTCAACTTCTCTTGAACATATTGGCGGCACGACAGTGGATTTGGCAGTATTTGACATCAAAAGATCAAGGGTCATGATGAAAAGGCAAAGAGAAGATGAGAGGTCAAAAGGGATCACCCAAACCCACAGAGGCAAGTGAAAAAACGAGATGAGATGTCCCCAACCTGACACGAACGCAGACAAGTGCCATGTTCAAGAGCGACATACTGCCAACATGACAATGATGTTGGTTCCATTTTCCCCACCATTTCTGGCGAGTACCTCTTTATTTTTACACAAGCTTGAAGAGGATACCATATGCTTGTCATATAAACGCGTCCTTCAGACGAATCCATCCTAGTACATTTAACGAGCCCTAGGAAGGAGAAACTCGAATATCGTCATTACGACTAGATCCGATGTCATCAACATTTAACGAGTCTGAAAAAGGAAGAACTCAGCGTCTTTTCATGTTTAGAGAGTTTGAAAAGACAACAGAAAAGTAAACTCCAACGGTCCCTTTTTGTAAATAGTTTCTCAGACCCGAAAAGGTAGAAAACTATGTCTGAGAAAACCTCCTAGTTGCGATAGGCTAGGGTATTCCTTTTTCGTAAATAATCTATCCCAGCCCAAAAAAGGGGTAAACTTATACTGGGTAGATGTCGTTTCGTAGCCACTTTAACGAGATTGAAAAGACAAGCAACTCAGCAATCTTTTCATGTTTAGAGAGTCAGAAAAGAGCTGAAAGTTGACTCCTCCTGGAGGAACGAGTGGTATAAAGGGTAGCAACTGGTTCCGGTAATGATGGAACTGCTCAGAACAAGTAAAGGTTAAGAGGCTGGATAACAAGACCACTCATCGCAGTGGTTCCTCAGGAACAGGTAAAACAACCAAGTGAAGGCATATGATCGGCCAAGCAGATAGTGACGATGGAGTGAGAAAACCAAGGCTCATCTGGAAAAAATAGGCTGATAAAATGGCAATCACAAGAGGTAAAATGGGGAAGGTTTCATTTTTACACAAGCTTGAAATCAGAAAACTCTGCTTGAAGTTGGTTTCATTTTTACACAAGCTTGAAACAAAGATAAAATATGCTTGAAACCGGTTTCATTTTTACACAAGCTTGAAACGGAAACAAACTATGCTTGAAAAAAGTAAGCATGCCCCCAGCATGGTGACTCAATTCGAGGTACATGTCCCCCAAGCTTCAATCCATATGAAAGGCAGATGGAGTGAAGGTTCAAGTTACGAGATCTAAGAAAGACTCGACTGGGATTTTACGAGATCTGATCAAAGACTCGAATTGAACAAGAACATGTTTCATTATTTTAACGAGGTTGACACATTAAAAGAACTATCCTTGGGACGCCTTGTTTCATGGTTTAAGGAACTTGACACAAGAAAAGGAACTCTGCTCCAGGAACCTGGTTTCATTTTTTAAGGAGCTTGACACAATAAAACGAACTGTGCTCCGACAACCTTGTTTCATTTTTTAAGGAGCTTGACACAAGAAAATGAACTGTGCTCCAAACGACCCCGTCATAATGAACAAGAAGTCATCGCTTCCAAGAGTTCCATTCCCAATGGAAGGAAAACATCCTGGAAGTCAGGACCCAATGCCCCCAGCACCTGATGCACAATGGCACTATCACTGGGCATAGGCATGGGGTAGGTAGCCACATAGTTGACCTGCGATGGGGCAGATACAACGGGTGGATAAAAGCCAGGAAGGGATGATGGCAGGCCAGCTGCCACATCGGGACCAAAGAACGAAAGCTGATCAATGGTCACAATCCGACCTTCATGCGGAAAACAGATCACACGAAAAAGGGAGGAGACAAGAGTTCCCATGGCATAGGTGTAATCGCGCCCCAAGAGAAAATTGAAATCCAAAGGGCCTGGAACAACCATCACATCCATATGGACGGTTTTACCTCCCAAAGTAACAGGTAATCTTGGAAGGATCCCTAATGGTTGACTCGTTCTTCTGTTAAATGCCAACAGATTCTGTGTAACAGGCGCAAGCGGCGACGAACCGAAAGCATGCCAAGTATTTGAGGATAAAATACTAACAGATGCGCCTTCGTCTATAATGGTGCTGGGTACGACCAGATAAAAATCCTGTACTGTGATCTCGAAAGGCACATAAGATGGAAAGCGGTATCCTGAAAATAGATTCCAATCAAAGGAAGCGACCAAACTACTCGTAGAGGCTACCATCGAACCAAGATGGTCTTCCCCTGGTGTTACAGAAGAAGAAGGAGCATCCTCAACGACCTCCATCTCGAAGGTGGGAGGGGTATCCTCTGGGACCTCCATCACGGGAGGCGGAGGAGCCGCTTCTTGAGGTATAGGGGCAGGAGAATCTTTCTCCAAGTCCGAAGAATCTGAAGAAACCAGAAGAACATGAGGGGTGTGAGATCCACTCTCCACGGAAAAGACCCGGTGCACCGAAGACGGGGCCAGTTCAACCAATCCCACGACCAATGGTTGGTCGGGAATGGATTCCTGAATCTGAATTTCCGGGGGAGCGGGATCGACCAAGGATGACTCTTGACCAATCGTAGGATCAGTTGGTGGAGGACTCAAAGAAAGCCGATTATAAACAGCTGGAAGGCATGGTGTAGAACTGGTTAAGTTGTCCAAGACTCGCTTGGCTTCATCCATATATGGACAAAGGTGAATGGCATGGTGCCCTTCACACAACTTACAGGGATTGGTGAGCTTACCCTGCTTTTTAGGAGCTTTACCAACACCAAATGAAGATGTGCCCCCAACCTAAATCGCAGAAGCCAAAGGTAACGGTGGACGACCGTTGGACCATGCTTCGAGCACCTTGGGAATGCCAGGGAAATCTCGAAAAAGATGATCTCCTGTGCACAACATGCAAGGGAACTTGAATTTCTGTGGAGGGTTGGAAGGTTTATCAAGAGGAGATGTTTCCGAAGCAATAGCTGTAGCCTTAACCTCTCTCTTATCAGACTTCTTCTTCTTTGTCTTCTTCTTCTTCTTCTTAGCCACCTAGTTACTCGAATCCAGACTTTCACCAGGCGAAGTAGAAGAGGAGGACGCAGAAACAGATGAAGAAGGGGAGAGGTCCACCTTGGAATCAACATGATGTTGTTCAGGTGGAGGAACTGATTGAACAGTAGCCGAGACATTTGGGACCACAGAGGTTGAAAACAACCAAACATGCAACCCAACAGTTAACCCAGGAAGGGACAACGTTGCCATGTAAGGAGCACCAACATTCCCAAAAGGAGGAAAATGACTAGGATTCCCATCGGAGGGGATTCCTGGGTTGGTGAACTCTGGAAAAGCTGCCATCGGAAACGACCCAAAACAACACCCTAAGGAAACTAACTTTAACCAGGAATATTTCGTGGGCAGTTAATTTTTAAAACATTGAAACAAAACTCTACCGTTTCATATTTTAAGAGTCAAGAAACAGGAAAAAGGTGACTCTATCACTTTCATATTGGAAACAAGCGTGAAAGGACAAACGCTTGATGACCTTTTCAAATTTAAAGAGTCAGAAAAGATCAAAATGACTACTCAGGAATTATAGGCAAAGGGTGTACCAAATAACCGTGAACTGCAATATACACCTTGGTTTCAAAATGAAAAAGAAATCAACCAAGGACTTATGTACGTGTAGGAAATCTCCCTGAATGCTGTGTCCGGTGTATCACGGGTATAAGGCAGCAGACTCGGCTTCCTATGGATAAAGGATAATAACCTAGTGGGGTCTCCCTTTATATACGCGACGGTACGGGGAGCACAAGTTCGTACTAGCGCTGTCTAAAGCCAAGAGGCGAACGACAGCTACTAGGTTTAACGACGCCGGAACACGTCTCTAACCTAGACCTCTAAATGTTCCGTTAATGTTTCAATACTTCCTTAGGTAAATTGAGTAAATTTTATGGTTGATCTTCAATTATGTCTCGGTTTCAAGGCCCTACCGTATGTCATATGACAATCTCCTGTATGCAGCTATATGAGAAAAGAAAACTTTTCAATTCGATGAATGCTATCTAGTTAAGGGAAGAGCTTCAAACAATGATGCAACAAACAACAATACTGAAAACAAAACTTTTTCCAAACTAGATGACTTTCACTATCCAAAAGTAATTCCAAACATTCAACGATGCAATGTAATCTATGCAAAATCCTCTTTTTCGGAAACTATGCAATTGTAATCTATGCACAATTTCCTTTTTCCTTTTCAAATGATAAGAATGCACTCAATGCATTTTTTGATGAAATGAGAATCTACTTAATGCATGCTTTTAATGAAGGAGAATGCACACAAAGCGACTTTTAGCTTTCAATCATTAAACAATGTGATCTAAGTCCAATGATAAATCTCAAAAAATACTTTTCGATGCAATGTGATCTAATGCATTTAAACGAAAAGAAAACTATGAGACGAAAACTAAAAGAACACAAATCTTCTTAATGAAGGATGAATGCAAAAGAGATGTAAACAAACACTAAGAATGCAATCGTTGTTTCAAACACTTTGTCACGAAATCCCTCAAAAGGCGACAAGACATATGAGGTCAAACACAAAGAGGACTTCCAAAGCAAGAGATCAAAACAAGGCATTCATTCCCTTTTACATCAAGCAATCACGGAGAGAAGACATTTCAAACAATGAGCAATGTAATCTATGCTCATATAGAGAAAAGACAAGAAGGGAAAGACACACTGGTGAAGGATTCAGGGAAAAAGTCTCAATTTTCACACACCCTGAAATTGGCTCGAATTTGTCATTGACAACTAGTGCCAACTGGTGCGACTTGCTCACTGAAAACTAGCGCCAATGCCCAATTGGCATGGGTTGCTAACTAACA
Organism: Pinus albicaulis; assembly: GCA_034641835.2. Classification (NCBI taxonomy): domain Eukaryota; kingdom Viridiplantae; phylum Streptophyta; class Pinopsida; order Pinales; family Pinaceae; genus Pinus; species Pinus albicaulis. The sequence goes on from CM076569.1 coordinate 912,571,338, forward strand.
ACAAGCACCAATGCCTGAAAATGAAAAAAACAAAGAATTTCTCCCAACCAAGACCAGACTCACCACTTCAAGTAGGATATAAAACAAACCCAGAAGCAAAGTACTGACCAAAAGAAAATTCCGAACAAGGGTAAACCCTAGCACCTACAGGAGATGGCACAAATGTTTGGCTGTAATCCCCGCCAGACAGGGGATGGTGTGAGTGATGAACTGGCAACCCGCGCCAATTGGTGCGACTGTCAGGGTGGAAATCGCGCCAATCAAGCCAACCATGAAAGGATGAAAACTCGGAAAAACAGAGGTCAGATCTGATCCTCTGGGGCTGAACCAAAATCCAAACACTCAGAAAAGAGCCAGCCAAAAGAGCCGATCAAGCAAGCAGAATCGAGAAACAACCGAAAAGACAAGACAATACTCCAAGTGTTCAGTTCATAAACTAAACCGGAGATTGACTGAAGCAGCGTTGATCTACTTCGCTAATGCAGAGCAAAAGCGTTTCGAAGGCTATTTGGCTAACTTCAGGCTCCGTCTGTAGCTTACAAAGCAGAACAACAACAAGCCAACGATCCCCAACGGAGTCGCCAATTTTTTGTGGAGGTAAATCCCCTATGCGGACAGAGGCAATCCCTACTAGCCTAGACCGGGTCTAGCAACAATCGTTCACGCTACAGTGCAGGTTCCTAATTGCAAATAAACCAACTAGCGATGAAGGCTTACCTGGAATCCAATGCTGTTTCTCATAGAGAAAGTAGCGCTCCCGTTCCTTAGCTCTGGCAGATCACAATCCTCACGATCTCCATGATCGGACACCTGCACACGCCAGAAACAAAACAAACGCAAGCGTAAAATCTAGTGAATACAACTATATGTCAGTCAGAGAAGACATAACTCATGATCATAATCAATAACAAGAGTGGAACCATAACCAATAGTCACTTATCATTAATCAATCAAAAGAAGAATACAACCATAGCTCTGATGCTGAATTCTCCTTCGGAGGGTCGTCAGCAGAACGTGTCTCGATAAAGCCTGTCAGGGATGGGACAAAAATCTCTCTTCGGATGTCTTGAAAATGATCTCCTTGCTTGGATTTGGCCTTAAGGGAATGAATCAAGGCTCTTGCAGCATTAGGCTCTTGGGAACTTGGAGACTTGAAGACTCAACCATTCAGCCCCTTCATCAATGGATGAAGGCTATATTTATAGAGGAGAGGAGGAGGTTGGGATCCCTACAATAGTGGAAGGGAGGCCTTATCCCTTGGGAGGTTCCCCATAAGGTGGAAACAAGAGGCCAAAGGAGGAAGGTCATGGTTATTCAGTCGAAACCACTCCTGATGACTCATCCACGAAGTTGTTGTAATCGAAACTTCGCCTCTTTTTTTTTTTTAAATTTCCAAAAGAAGATTGGCGCGGGTACTTAATTGGGAAAGAGCGCCAATTGGCACGGGCTCAGTGTTAATTTTCCCCCATTGGCACGAGGACATAACGGGCTACCAGCGCCAAGGCAAAAACATGTGTTTTTAGGGGTCTGCTCAGGAAATGCTCAACAGAATAAATGTTCTCCTCATGGAAAGGGATGCAATGATGGTATTTGCAAGGCATGAAACTGCTTATGGGTCACAGAAACGACCCTCCAATGGGTGAGATGGGGATTGCAGGAACGGTGACAAATTACTGTGTAACACCCTCTATGTGCTGCTGAAGCTCAGTCAGAGTCTCAGCCATATCAAGATCCTGAAGGATTACTCTCCCGACATCCCTCTCTGCTAGCACATCTGCTTCGCGCTCCGGTTCCACTACTGGTTGAACACGACCAAAATCTGCATTACATCAAACATTTAGTTTAGTCTTAGGAAAACATAAAATACAAAAACATTGTATAAACCTTAGGAAAATAAAAAACATGGTCAAAACATTCTTACCTATTGCACCCCACTGAGCGCCTTCTGGTAATGCTAAATCTATATCTCCTCGGAAATCAACGCCTGCATATGCATACTCATCGATGGCGACAATCTGTCACCAGAACCAAGCGAAGAACGCAGTCGAGAACACAATGGTGGATTGGCCTGCATGCCTACCCATGAGTTCCACCCATCTCTGCATCCACGGATCTCTAGGATTAGACACATCCAATGTAACATGTTGTGGCTGCATCATGGAATCCGTTCCAAGGCGAAGGATATAAGTATAGAACCATAACTGAAATTATTCTTCCTTCCTCCCTCAGCTTTATTTAGTTGTTCCTTTATCTGAGATAGAACAACTTCAGACCGGTTGAAGATTGTTGTCTCCATACACTGTTAGTTCTCAAAGGAAAATCTCTAACATCTCAGATGTTTATTTTTCCATCTTTGCTTGGCTTTGCCCCTGGACAACAATGTTGCAAAATATAATCTCTCACTGTCTCTCCTCCAACAATAGACCCTGAGATCGAAATGGGCAAGCCTCTCCTCGACAAACTTGTAAGAAAGTACACATCCTCGACTATTATAGGAACCACTTGGTTCTTAGTATGAAATGCCTCAATAGCTGGATCCCATGATCGAACTAAGAAATCCAATAGTTCTATTTGTTGCCTCATCCCAGAAAATTTGAAGTACTTAAGAAGTCCACAATCTCTTAGGGCTATTACTGTACCTGGATCATTGAAAGAAATCATATCCTATTCTTCGTTTTCTCTTTCCCTCCATGTAATTGTCATTTTAATCCAATGGAAACCTGAAATACAACCATAATATCCATTAGATTTAATTCATTGCAAAAAAATAGGCAAAATTTAGGCATAATGTGAGAAACAAAAATATAGATTGCTCCCAACGCACTTCCTAACAAGAGACAGTGCGTTGTGTATGCAAGTAACCTTCACTATACTTTCTATGCAACACAGGTTTCGACATTCAGGGGTGCGTTGCCCTCTTTTTGGGAAGAATTTACCCTAGGGGCCTTAAAACCCTAAAAATTTGTAGAAATTGGAAATGAAATGAATGCTAAAGGAAATAGGAGGTTTATATCACTAACCTGGATCAAACGGAAACAAAAAACGTCCACAAAAACAATCACAATCAGTAGCTGAAGTTCGAGGGAAAAATCAGGTTCAGAGCTCCAAAAATGCAAATGGTAACTACGGAATGGTAAAAATGAATAGTGAAACTACTTTTAATAGTCATTTAATTATTTGCAAATTGAATTTATTGCTATGAATATAGTTTTATTATGTTTTTTTATCATGAAACAGGTATTTTTAATCCATTTGATGTTGTTTTGAACATGTCTTACAACTGATGAACATATTAGTCGTGTAGATTTATTTCAAAAATGATTTGACCACAAAGCATACTTTTTCTCCTTATTTTTCGAGCTTTGTTAAAAATGGAAAAGGATTTGAAGCTCACTTTTATCTCTTTTTCGAGCTTCGATAACAACGAAAAAGGAACCCCTGGAGTCTTCTTTCAGATCTTTTCAGACTCTGATAATGTGAAAAGATTGCCGAGCACTTCTCTTTTCGAGCTCGTAAAAGTAAATGAATTGATATCTACTTAGTATAAGTTTAACCCTTTTCCAGATTGAGATAGATTATTTATGAAAAAGGAATACCTTGGTTAAACATGACCAAAGAGGTTCTCTCAGATATTATTTTAAAATTTTTCGGATCTGAGCAACAATTTTACGAAAAATTACTTATGGAGTTTTCTTTCATCCTCTTTTTAAAACTCTCTAAATATGAAAAAGCATCGGTCTATCACTGTCGTTAAGCTCGTTAAAACATAGAATAAAGATGGGCTTGTCGATCATGGCAAGAATCGAGTTTCATTCATCGCTAGACTCGTAAAATTATTAAATAGCGATACTTTATTCGCCCAAAGGGTTGAATTATAGATCAAGCAAATGTTATCCTCCTCAAGCTTGTTAAAAATAAAGAGGTACTGGTCGACAAACGACCGGGGAAAATTTGGGAAAAGTGAGAAAAATTATTTATGGTAGCAAGTCGCTCTTGAACATGACACTTCCTTCACTCCATGTCCGTGACTGTTTGGGTTGGGTAATCATCTTGACGGTTCATTCATACCTTCACTTCGGTTTTCGGTCAATGCTGCCAACTCATCTCAGTGTCACCGATATGTTCAAGAGAAGTCATCCAGTGAATAACTCATCCTTCTGCAATACTCATAAACCTTTATTCTCATGACCGTCATCCCTAAAAATTGCTATATCAAGTCATACCCTTGTCTCCGAAATCAGTAACTCCCATTTCTCAATAAGGTGGCTTCCTGTTGACGACAAATCATTATCTAGGAAGTTCACTTAGAAACATCAGATTCCAGTACCATGAGGCTTGTTACAACATCGACAAGATCCTCGCTTCTGGACTTTTGACTGAAAGATTTTGTTTGGAATTCGACATCAAATCAGCTATTCACACCTTACAAAATATATTGCAGTACCTTGAGGGCTATTGACATCAATGGTGGTTCTCTCGCATTTGTTAACAACTCACATCATTGGCTGGTAATCAAATGATGTCTTTCCATGTTCGACGACAAATCATATATTCGCATGGATAGACTTGTACCCAAACGATCGAGTGAACGAGATAAGAAGACCTTGGATCTAGTTTCAACCATCCGGGTTGCGATTTTAGGATTGTTGTACACATCATCTATACGGTGACCTTACATACAGATCGTCATCTGAACATAGGCCTATATCTGTAGGAATGTCTGTATTGGGCAACATTCCAATGTAGATGAATTTCTGAATTATGTACATGTTATTAATTTGTTTATGTGCTGAACATGGGAATGCCTACCCTCAGAAATTATGATCAAGAGGATATATCATAATGTAATGTATTGTAATATTTATGCAAGTCGCCACTCCGCTTCATCTCCAACCCTTCAAAGTGTAAAGCATATAAATCAAAATACTGTTGTTATTATTCTGACTTCATGCTTTAGGGGGCAATTTTTATAGGTAAATTTGGGCATCATTCCCAATGACATAGTTAACTGTGCATCATCTCCAGGACCAATGTATAGGGTCTATCATCCCCTAACATTTTAGTTGCTACATGCCCTATGACAAAGAACAAGACAAATCAATCAAATAATTTCATCTGCAAAGGTTTCCAAAGTTTGAAGTTTATAATATATCATATGAGAGCTCACCAACGCTACCTCTAAAGGGACTAAGTGCGTTGCATAAGCAGGTAGCCCTATGCAAGGCTGCTCTACAAAGTACTTGCCGACATCCATGGGTACGTTGGTCACATTGGGAGCAAAATTCTTATTGTTCCGAAATCTCCACTTGGCCAGTGCCTTCTAGAAGAGTTCACATGTGTCAAACTTCGAATCCATGTGTCCATTTGAAATCTACAAGATTGGGAACATGTATTGCCTATTATTGGAAAGTCATTAATTTTAAAACTACCTTCAGCTCCTCTATAAATCGAGCACAGATCTTAGTGTTTGAGAAGAAAGAATTTGTGTAGAGAAATGCTGGTGGAATTTTCATTGAGGAGATTGATTTGAGTGACAAATTGCTGGATATATCTGCATTGTGATGAGGCTGGGATGATGTTGGAGATGGTGACACTAAATCAATCACTAGGCTGTAACCTCCCCTTCTATCATCAATAAATATTACTGCTTATTTTTCCCTGTATGCATCTGTATAAGCTTTGATTTTCAATATCATGATTTCTTGGTTGCTGTATATGGTTTATGCTTGATTGATTTAGCTAAATAACTTGAATAGACATCTGTATTATTGCTATCTCTTGCTGTTTAGTGTTCATTCTTGCAGGAAATATTTTGCACAGCCGGCTGGAATTCGAAGCTACAATAAAAGCAATAGAAGGAGACTTTGGAAGCGCTTGGATCCCAAGTAGGTTCCTTATTTCATTCCGTGTGTCTGTTTACAGTTAGGAAAGATAGTTGTAAAGTCTTTGACCTGTTGTTCTAGATTAGCACCTGTCTAGGGAAGAATGATTTATCCGTAATTCATAATTCTGCATTAACAGGCACAAGTCTCTTATATTAAAAGTTATTAATTAGTGGTAGTAAGAGTTTGAGTTGTTAGAAATTTCATATTAAAGTAAGAGTTTTGAGTTGTGTGAAATTTCATATTAAAACAATGTGCGGAAGTTCTTCGTGCAGAAGTTTCTTCACACAACGAACTTCCACACAACATTGTTCTACATAAATCCATAGTGATTGGGCGGGCATCTAGGACTGAATATGTCAACTTTGCCTTAATTCGATGTCATGGTTGAAACTAACACCAAATTAGAAATTCAATTGACAAATGGTGTAATCATTGTACAATAAATTATTAAGCTTCTGCAAATTTTTAGGGATTACCTTGGTGTTATCCTTGAAAAAATTAATGCAAAAATAAACTATTTTGTGTGGGAGGCTAGTGTGTGGAGCTTTCCGCACACGGAAATCTCCACTCAATCAAAGCTCTGAACAATTAAAAAATTACAAAAACATGTGGAGTTGACCTTATTACCCCTAGAAGGTCAGGTATATGATGATATTTACATAATAAGATGTGAATGTGATCCCTTGGTGCATTGGTACCAAAATTTAGAGCGCAAAATTGCCGATGTTTCTCTCTCGTCGTTTACATAATATTTACATGTATAATGCATTGTCTTGAAGGTCGTGGATTTATGAAATAATCAACTCCTCTTAGTAGTGGGTATCCACTAAAACAACATGCAATATTGAATATAGATGGTTATATCCATTTGCTCATCATTTTTCAAATTGACGTGGTCACCCAAAAAATTTGGTCGAACAAATAAATCGTTATAATTATCTACTTATCACTAATGATAACAATGTTATATTTATAATTTATAGTTCCAGAAAAAATGATGTAAACAAAACTCTCCATTTGGCGAGGCACACTGGGAACCTGTTGAAACTGGAAACAAGAAGAGGCTTCTAATTTAATTTTAACTTAACTAAATTAGAAGGAAATTGTAATTCCACATCACATAACAAATATTACAAGTTAAATAAGTTAGTAAAACTTAGTTAGCTCCCTCAATTTGAGTTGAGGGTCAAACTAGAGGTTTGTAGAGTTCTCTCTAAGTTTTAGGGGCTCCTGTTATAGTTTATTTTGAGTTGTAATTATTTAAATTAATTATTTGAGTTAAAATCTATTAAAGTTTGCAACAAGAAACAATGAAGGAGGCATCCTGAAACATCATCCTTGATCCTAGTTGAAAAATAATCACCTAAACTAGGTGGGGCCCACACAGGCTATTTTTAGGTGTATTTCTATTTTTAGACATGGTGAGCATATTCTATATGTAGTAGGAGGCTATTTGTAGATGGTTGGTCAAATGTGAAAATAGATGAAATTCTATTTTTAAAAGATTGGGCGAAGTCTATTTATAGATCGTCGATCTAAAAATAGATGCATGTCGATTATTATTAGCTCTTAATAATAACTAGACTCTAAACATTATCTTATTCTCTTGGAGCACTTCAGTTAAGTGCACAGATGTGGCACAACAGCTGACAGAAGGAATTACGCTATACATAAGGGTTTACTGGAGCTATTGCATGGAGGAATTCAGTTATAACTCATGCGACAAAGTTTGGTGGAGTTGGAGAAGTAGTTGGTGGAGTTGTATTTATTTTAACTCAGTTAGACTCAGTTGAGCTAGTTATATCTAGTCTAACTGATTGATACACTAGTGAGAGTGGTGTGAATTAATTATTTAATTAATTCACTAAATAATAAATCATTAATCAACTGAACAATACATCAGTTCACTACATTGCATGGCAGTTTCAGTGGAGACCAGTGGAGAGATAGGTGAAAGAGCAAGTGTGACTATCAGTTGTGACTATAGTGATGCATTGATTGCATCCAACACTCAGTGGAGATGCCTATGAGGATTGCGTGAGTAAGGCTGGAGAAATTTGAGTTCATTCAGAGCCATTCTTCAGCAGGGATTACGTAGTAGAGGCAGGCTAGCAGGTGGCAAAGATCGGTGCATGGATTTTCAAGATCGGGCCTGATTAGTGTGTAGCGATTGTATTGTACTGAGAGCTTGATATGATCAGCTTTGTATGAGGATTGTTAAATGATCTCTATGACATATATTATATACAGATAATTGGGGTTTTCAACTCCAGGCTTTCCCGTTGTGTGTGAATTTTTATTGTTTCATGTGTGCATTGCAATCTTGATTTAATTTCCGCAGATGATCAATGCTGCCGTGGTCTACCGTATTTTGCATGAAGTTAAAATAGTAGAGAATCGAGAGAATCTTGGATATATAACATAAGTTATATAATTTCTACATGGTATCGGAGCGAGTTGATCATTAGACGGTTGCAATTATTGAAGCAGTTGAGTTTTGTGTTGGTGGAATTCGAATTTGTTGCAGTGTTTTCTTGGTGTTGAAGTTGAGATGTCTTTCAACGGATTGCGATTGGAGTATGCCCTTGAGGGAAGATTGAATTATATTGCATGGAAGGACAGGATGGAGGCGGTGCTGGATGACAATGGGTTGAAGGAGTTCATAGATGCTGAAGTCCCAAAGCCTACTTCTAGCGATGCTGCCGTAATTGAGGCTTGGCAAAAGAAGATAGCAAAGTGTCAAAGGATTGCAGTGGAAGGTGACGAGGTGTGAAAGAACACATTGTGTCCGGCCCTTCATGGTAAATCCACTCCATTCTTAATGTGGAAGGCTTTGACGGACATTTAGCGAGCGACTAGAGGAAGTTAGCGCTTAAAGACAAGCTCAGAAAAATAAAAATGGAGAAGAATGACACTATTCCGGTATACTTGACAAAGTTTTTCCAACGCAAGGATGAGCTTAGGAGTGTAGGAGTCAGTGTTGATGATGATGAATTGGTGAGCTTGGCTCTCCTTGGGCTTCTGAAGAGTTGGCATAGCTACGAAGACTCTATCAATGGACGGGAGAAATTGCCGGGTTGGGAGTGACTTTGATTGGATCTTTTCCAGGAGGAGATAAGGCGAAGTACCAGGGATGGATCTTCATCAAAGAATGATGATGAATAGGATTGTGCTTTGGTTACCAAGGCAAAGAAGAAGAAGGGGAATAAATTCCATTCTATATCTGAGGCCGGTGAAGATGGAAAAGAGCGTGACATGTCCAAAGTGAAGTGTTTTAACTGTCATGAACTGTCACGAACATGGACATTTCGCCACTAATTGTCCACATAAGAAGAAGAACAAGATGGTTGTTGGAGCTGCAGCGAGTGAGGCTCTTTCCTCACATTTTGAGCTTGACTTCTCATTGTTCGCATGCATGGTGTTTAGTGCATTGGGATCGGGGTGGTACTTTGATAGTGATGCTTCCTTTCACATGAATGGAGATGTGAACCTTTTCGGTGACTTGGTGGAGAAAGATCTCAAGTTGCATGTTTGGGTTGGAAGACAATGGACGATACGGTGCGACGGAAACATTGGTGCCATTACCTTTCGGAGGTCGGGTAAGCTCGTTCTTTTTTTACAAGATGTTGTGCATGTTCCAGGTTTAAAGAAGAATTTAATCTCAGTCGCAATTTTAGAGGATAAAGGGTATGATGTTGTCTTTAGTGAAGGAAAAGTTTTCCTTCAATACAAAGCAACAGGACAAGTCAAGAAGGTTGGGATTTGAGCCAAGAATCTCTACAGACTTGAAGTAGATGGGATTTCTATGGAGCTTCATACTGTTGGGAAGTGTGAGAAAGCCATGCAATTGAAGCTTGAGAGGGAGCAAGATTTGCATACAGGTAAGAGTGAACCTCGGGATGTGGAGCAGCCACAAGATGAGGATCATGGAGTGGGAGAAACCACTCATGCAGAGAAATTTCGTGCTAGATGGGCAGAGGGAGTGCATGCAGCTATACCACCAGGTAAGAGGTGGGGCGACATGTATGAGTAATCCCAAGAGGATATTTCTGGGTAGGATTCATTGAGATGGTGTGGATCTCATGAATTGAACCTGACTACGAGGTGCCCATAGAGTAGCAGCAGCATGATCAGTTGGATTGATGCAGGCAGATCAAAGTGATAGTGTCGGATACTGGAGCACGGTTCAGAGTTGACAGCAATTGCATAGTGCATGGGTGCAAAGTTCAACAGCGCAGTGGGTCCTGAAGACATGTGCAGTAGCTAAGCAAAAGTCAAATAATTTGATGATAGATGCATCAGATTGATTGAGTTTTTTGGAGCCTTTTCAGTTTCGGAAGAGTTGCGGCAAGAGTTGCGGGGGGTGAATGCATGGAATTGCATGACGCATGCAAAGACAATCCTTTCTTGTTGAGAGGGAGTGTTGAAATTTGCAACAGAAAACGGTGATCGGCATGGGAGGCATCCTGAAACATCATCCTTGATCCTAGTTGGAAAATAATCACCTAAACTAGGTGGGGCCCACACAGACTATTTTTAGGTGTATGTCTATTTTTAGACATGGTGAGCATATTCTATATGTAGCAGGAGGCTATTTGTAGATGGTTGGTCAAATGTGAAAAATAGATGAAATTCTATTTTTAGAAGATTGGGCGAAGTCTATTTATAGATCGTCGATCTAAAAATAGATGCATGACAATTATTATCAGCTCTTAATAATAATCAGACTCTAAACATTATCTTATTCTCTTGGAGCACTTCAGTTAAGTCCACAAATGTGGCACAACAACTGACATAAGGAATTACGCTATTCCTAAGGGTTTACTGGAGCTATTTCATGGAGGACTTCATTTAGAACTCATGTGACAAAGTTTGGTGGAGTTGGAGAAGTAGTTGGTGAAGTTGTATTTAATTTAACTCAGTTAGACTTAGTTGAGCTAGTTGTATCTAGTCTAACTGATTGATACGCTAGTGAGAGTGGTGTGAATTAATTAGTTAATTAGTTCACTAAATAATAACTCATTAATCAACTGAACAATACATTAGTTAACTACAGTGCATGGCAGTTTTAGTGGAGACCAATGGAGAGATAGGTGAAAGAGAAAGTGTGACTATAGTGATGCATTGATTGCATCCAACACTCAGTGGAGATGCCTATGAGGATTACGTGAGCAAGGCTGGAGCAATTCAAGTTCATTCAGAGCCATTCTTTAGCAGGGATTACGCAGTAGAGGTAGGCTAGCAGGTGGCAAAGATCGGTGCATGGATTTGCAAGATCGGGCATGATTAGTGTGTAGCGATTGTATTGTACTGAGAGCTTGATATGATCAACTTTGTATGAGGATTGTTACATGATCTCTATGACATATATTGTATACAGATAGTTGGGGTTTTCAGCTTCAGGCTTTCTTGTTAAGCAACTGTGTTAATGTGTGTGAATTTTTATTATTTCATGTGTGCATTGCAATCTTGATTTAATTTTTGCAGATGATCAATGGTGGAATAGATTCCGTATTTTGCATGAAGTTAAAATAGTGTGAGATTAAGAGAATCTTGGACATATAACACATAAGTTATATAATTTCTACAAAATCAGTTTAACTAGTTCTAATTGATGGAGGAACTAGTGAGAGGTCTAGTGAATCAAATATGATTTAATTGATATGCGATGATCAATCAGATAACTGATAATTCACTATAAATAGCTATTGCATTTCAGTTTTGAGGAATACCCAATTAAGATTGGAGTTAAATGGAAGTGTACTATCAGTTTTATACTTCGAAAATTGTATAAGTCATGCATGAGGTTAGCATAAGGCCTTAGATGTATTGCATAAAAATTAATTGGGAATTTCCTAATTAATAGGGGTTGAATTTCCTTAGGGATTGCACAAGCAAGGCAAGGCATTCAGAGGTAAGAAATTGGTTAAGTATTGGACCAAACTTGTTTGTGATAGAGTGGGATAGTCAGAGATAGTGTGGAGAGATCTCAATTCTGAGAGAAGCATTTTATTGTTTCATATCCTTGACTTAATGCAATATACAAATAACAATGTTTTTAGCTAAGGCTTTCCCCATATACATTTTTGTGTTGTGCGATTGAAATTATTTCTCTCTCTTTTTTTTTTCTAAGTTAAGCTATATCTATTATATTATATTGAACAAAAAGTTACATGTCTCTTCCTATGGACTGAACAAGTCCAATTCACAGGGAGGTTTCAAGAGTCTTGGACTGCCCATGTCTAGGAAACCAGTCCTTGGAAGCCAGGAAGTGTTTGCTGCCCATGGCGGGAAACCAACAATTATAGTTTTCAAAATTAAACACAAAACCCATGAAAGACAATTCTTATACAAGAACAAGCTAATGGAACATAAAAAACCCGGTCTATTGAGAGCCTGCATTTTTATCACTGGAGTTGGGCGCCTCTTCCACGATTCTGCACACGTAACCCCCATCCTCCTTCTCCTTGCATGACGCGTGATCAATGAGCTGGAGACGTGGCAAGGCTGGAGTGTAGGGCATGCCCACAGAGACATCATTCTTGGGCTGATCTGAATTACCAGAGCTGCTACTACCGCTACCGCCAATGGAGTTGCTGGAGTATTTGCTTCTATTGGAGGCACTCTGAACAGGAAGGGCCTTCATCTTACGAGGGATGAAGGCAGGCTCAGGAGAAATGGTGGACTTACGAGGTCGTTTATTGCTTCAGGAATGGGATGGTAGAGAAGAAGAGGTAGGAATCTAGAGCGAGAGCTGAGCATTCAGGTTGAAAGGGGGGGAGATATTGGGCTCATTCCAACCAAAAGAGAGGTTCAGGTCACGTCCAAGGGAGAGAGACTGAGGAGGACGAGAGACATGGCCGCGCCCACCAGGTCTCCTACACCTCATACGATGGTGACGAGGCATGAAGGTCTAGGGATCTGAGTTGCCGGACTAGTGGGGGGTCGAAGCAGTCTTCGAAGGCGAGAAATTGCTAGAGCGAGGTCGAACCAGGGGCGAGCGGGGAAGAGGCACCAAAAGCGGAGGGAAAGAGATGGAAAAACACATAGAGAACTAGCGGGAGGGCCAAATTGAATTGGAGAGAGCTGAGGTGACAAAATTAATAGCCATGGCGAGCAGAGTAATGGCAAGAGAGAGCAGGTACGTCGTGGTAAGGGTGGCGGAGGGTGAATTAATGGCGCCCTCACACTAGCAATAAACACAGGTCTGCATCCAATGTTGGTCACGTGGAGCCAGCATGTGGCATCCCACATGGTTGCCCCGTGTCCTTCTTCATCATCGGAAAACACCTGCATCCAGGGATTTCTCTTTCTTGTTCATGTGATTGTGGAATCATAATTGGTTTCCACAATTTGTAGAATAGATTCAAGTATTTTGTTTTATCATATTACAAGATCAATTGAATCTATGTGGATTTTCTACATGGTATCATAATAGTAATCAATATAGAAGAGAAGAATAAGTGTCTGTTTTGAACATGTGAATCGAATTTGCAGATTTAATCTTCAGTACCAAAAACAAATTAGGATGTATTTCTGTGGATTAAGACTCAAATATTCCCTTGAGGGTAGTTCAAATTACATAGCTTGGAATGATAGAATGAAGTAGTGTTGGAAGACAATAGGCTGAAGGAGTTCATAGACAATGATATTCCCAGGTCTACAAAAACAAATGCTCAAAATCTTGATTTATGGAAGAAGAATGTAGCAAAGGCAAGAAGGATTCTGTTATAAGGAGTTCGATATCATATTGTTTCGAACCTCCATGGAAAGTCAACTCCATATGCTATGTGGAAGGCCTTAACAGATTTGTTTCAGAACAACTGTGTAACAACCCTAGTGAGAATTCCATGTAATAAATTTAGAATAATAATCACGGTTGATGGGACAATTATTCCAAGTTGAATGTTCGAAAAAACATCGTAGTGCGGGTGTTAACATGGTTTATTGTGGCTAAGGAAATTGGCAAAGGCTATGACTAAGGCATTAAAGAGGCAAAAAGTAAATTTGGCACAATTATTTATGAAAATAACGGAAATTAGGAGAAAAGGGAGGTAAAAGTTCACAAGTTGCATGTGAGGAGGAAAATGAAGGAAAATAATGGAAAATGAAGAAAATAGAGGCCTCTTCTATAAAAAGGCTTATGCGGATAAGTTGGTACCTTTTGTCAGTGTATTTTTGGATCTCTCTCATTATTCTTTCTCTCTCATACTCTTGGATACTTAGAGTTTTCTTGGAGCACTCTTGGAGAGTGTGGATATTTGGTAATTTGGAGCAAGAAGGAAAGATAAGAGCAGGAAACCATAAGTGGACATCGGGATCAACATCTATATCAGGATTTGATTGCAGGTACTGAGTTGCATGTATGTTTTCCTCACTATTTTTTGCATGCATGGTGTATGCATGTGGATTTTCCTATCCTTGCGAGTTCCTAGATAGCCATGGTATTGTGGGTTTATATCCATTGATTGTTTTCTTGTTAGTTCTCTTGATTCCTTTAATTGTGGGTTGAGTTATTAGTTCCTGGAAGCCTTGGTTGGAAAAATGCTCTAGAAGCCTGAAGGACAATTGTGGGTTGAGTTACTAGTCCTGGAAGCCTTGGTTGGACAAATTCTCTGGAAGCCATGGTTGGACAAACACTCTAGAATCCTTGCAACAGTCGGAGTTGATTTACTAGTCCTGGAAGCCCTAGTTGGAACAAAAACTATAGAGTCCTGTAACAACTTGGATAGAGAGAAATCTGTGATGGTTTTGATGTCCGACCATGAAGTGGAGTCACTAGTTGAGGGTTGAGGTGCTTTGGCCTCTGGAAGCCCTGGATTTATTGTGATTGATGTGTTTGATGAGATCCCACACTCATGCTTGGAATATGGCACGAGGGTAATTGGATGAAGTGAGACTTGGCTCAACCAATCTATGGTCGGGTGGAATGTGGAAGTTTCATATACGGTTGGTTTTTACATTCAGTAATGAAGAGCTAATTCCTCTCATATTTGTTATGAAAATGTATTGGTTTATGTATGGATTTTCTTGTTGTTGTATCCATTGTATTTATGTTGTTATTGTGCTGGCTATTAGCATGTATTCGATCAATGATGATGTATGGTTCTATCCATGTTTTTACATGTAAATGAATACACAATGTATTTATGGTCAAATAGAGTGTATTGTAGCTTATGATGCAGGGGAAAAATGCTTCTTAGCGATTCTAAAATAAGTAAGAGAGACCTATGCTTAAATATGTTGTTTACACCTATAGATTCAATGTTTGTGACATGTTTGACAAAATATTTGTGGTGGATAGGAGGGGTCTAGATGGGTTCTTGATGATGTGATTGATTTCGTATATTTTTTCCAATGTTATTTATCATTCCCTAAGTTTTCATGAAGTTCTGGGCAACAACCTGGGCTCTGGCCTAAAAATGTGGCTCAAATCCCGGAGTTGCAGGCACTGAACTGAGAAATTGGGGCCCTGGCTCCAGGATTGCTCTGTTGTGCCTACGACTATAGCCTCCTGGCCGCTACCTTGTTGTGTTGTGCCTACAACTATGGCTCAAAGTGGTCAGAAAGTTAGTCTAACCTAGGGGTAAGAGGCTTGAAGGGTTGGGATACCTCCTAGGGATGTTGTTGATGCTATGTAAGGTTTGTTTGTTAGTTTTCCTTCGGTTCAAGGTCATCTAGGAGGTTGAATATCGTATTAGTTGCCTCTCATCGCACGTTTAACCTGGTTGGTCGGTTACTTGGGTAGATGTGGGAGGAGGGTGTTGCAAAGTGGTATCAAAGCATGATTCAACCCTTGGACTGAATGTACGATGTATTGGTCATGATTTTTTGTTGGTTGCATATATTTTTCTCATAACTATGGTTTATGTGTTTGTTGCATCTGTGTTGTGTTGGCCATGGTGGTAGTGGTGTCGCCATGGATGGGATGATGGTGTTGTTGTCAACATGTTTTCATGTGTATATGATTGATTGTGTGTTGTTCATGCTTGTGTATTGTGTGTGCACACTTGATTACATATTGTTACATGTTGAATATGCATTTCTTGTTTATGCTAGGTCACATATTGGTCATGTTTGTGTAGTGCATGTGTATTCTTGCTTGAGTGATACTATATGTTGATCATGAATTGGTCATTCATGTTTGGTTATACATGTCAGTAGGTGCATGTGGTCAAGGTTGCATTGGTATGGTTGAGGTTGTCATGCATTAGGTCATGGTGTGTATTTGGCATGATTATGAATTGATGGTTGGAATCCAATTATAATGATGTTTATGCACTAATATACCACATGTTACGAGTTTATATGTTGTTATGATTATGTATATACATTTATTTTGATGATTGGTTGATATTGCAGGATTTATCCTCCCCAAATTACACTAAGGTACGTTGGTTTATTTATGAACTAGTTTAGGTGACATATTGCACCTTGCAGGAAGAATTCAAAGATGAATAACAGAATGGTAGACTACAAATATTCTCCCTATGATTCATATGAGCATAATGGTTTTAGAAATTCATCTAATTTGGTGGATACACTGAGAAGTATAAAGGAAGAAATAAGGAGTTATAAGGCAGATAATGACAGGCTTATACATTCACATGAAAAGCAAGCAAAGGTTAATGCAAACATCCTTCAAAGTTTGTTAGAGTTGTAGAAACAGGGGCCACTTAGGATCAGCTATGGGCAGGAGGATGGGACTAATGGAGCATATGGCAGTAGGTCTCCCAGTGGTTATAGTTTAGATAGGGATGACACTGTTAAATATGGCATAATGTTGGACACTTTGGATAGGAGAGGTGACAGACACATGTATAATTCTAGTTCTGGTTATGACGGGCATCATGATCGTTGTCATTATCATCCTTACAGGAGGAGTGACAGGGGCTATTTTCAGGATGAGTTTAAAAAGGAAAAACCACCTACATTTTATGGAGAGATGAAGAACCACAAGATGCAGAGGCATGGTTTCTTGGCATGAAGAAGTTTTTAATATTGCATGATTACTCGGAAAATATGAAAGCTAGGATAGCTACATTAAGCCTCAGAGGTAGAGCAGACATTTGGTGGGAAGATGCGACGAACGCCAAATATATTTCTAAGGAGGAGTTTACTTGGATTGAGTTTGAAAGGCTATTATGGAAGAAGTATCTATCAGAGATATACCACAATGAAAAGGCAAAGGATTTTTATGACCTAAATATAGTTCCATGATAGATGAGGAGTATACTAGCAGGTTCTAGGAGTTACTAAGATATTTTCCTTACCTCAAGGAGGAGAAGGCTAAGATTCTGATATTTATTAGTGGATTTCTGATTGCCTTCAAAGATATGATTGAGTTCGATGAACCTAGATCATTGGAGGAGGCAATCTGGAAACTCAAGCATTGTTATGAGCAATCCAAACTAGATTGGAGAGGTAATGATAAGAATAAAGGAAAATGGGAAAAGAAGCAAGCAAGGTAACAAGGAGAATGTTGACCCACCTAAGAAATTCAATACATTTGGTAGAGGACAAGGATTTGAATCTGAGGAGAAGAATAAGGATGAAGGTTGGAGGCCAATATAGTGTTGGACTTGTGGAAAGCATCATTGTAGAAGATATTTTCCACAACATCACGGTGGTAGGCCATAGATATACATTGTGTAGGAGGCACAGACAGTGGGAGATGTTGTCCATAGCATTCCTTGGATTTATGTAGCTGTGGACAACAAGCATGCAGATCATCAGGCTTCTATCATTTAGATCGACGGTAAGCTTTGTGATCAAGTTGTTTCTATTTTTATTGACCCTAGATCTAAATGTAGTTATACTAATTCTAAGTTGGTGGATAAGTGTGGTTTGAGTAAGGAAATGCATGCAAAATATTTGTTAGTGCAGCTAGCCACAGGTACAAAGAAAATAGTACACCATTCGGTAAGAGCTTGTGCATTCAAGTTAAATGGCATGCTTACAACAACGCACTTGAACCGATTTCCTTTGGGATCATATAATATGCTATTGGGTATGGATTGGTTATATCTTCATAGGACCAAGGTAGACTACTATGACAAAGCTATTGAGTGCTTGGATGATAATGGGGAACCAACAATATTATAGGGAAAGAAGAAAGGTACATCATTTAGGATGGTGACAACCATGCAGGCCAAGCGTAGATGTAGGAATGGGTGTGTGCTATTTATATAGTTCATATCTCCAGTGACAAAGGTAAGGAAGCTGAGGATGCAAATGTGTTGAACATGTATCCAGTTTTACAACAGTTTCAAGGTGTGTTTCTAGCAGAGATTTTAGAGTTGCCACAACATAGGAAAGTAGAATTTTGTATTGATTTGATTCTAGGGGCTTCTCCAACATTAAAGGAACCTTACAGGATGATCACACCTGAGTTGGTAGAATTAAATTTGTAGCTGAAGGAGATGCTTGACAAAGGGTAAATTAGGCCAACTGTATCTCCATGGGGTGCACTGGTGTTTTTCATGAAGAAGAAAGATGGCACTCTCAGATTGTGCATTGACTACAGGTAGCTGAACAAATTGACCATCAAGAACAGGTACCCACTATTGAGGATCAATGATTTTTTGATTAGCTGAAGGAAGCAACAATTTTCTCTAAGATCAACTTGATATCGGAATATCATCAGGTACACATCAAAGAGTAGGACATCTACAAGACCACATTCAGGACTAGGTATGGGAATTATGAGTTTGTTGTAGTTCCATTCGGTTTGAATAATGCCCCAACTAAATTTATGTGTTTGATGAATAGTGTGTTGTGTCCTTATTTGTACAAGTTTGTGATTGTATTTATTAATGACATATTCGTATATTCTAAAAATGAGGAAGAGCATGCCGAGCATATGGCAACGGTATTGAGGTTGTTGAGAGAGAATCAGTTGTATGTTAAGCTCAACAAATGCAATTTCTTCTAGATTGAGATACACTACTTGGGACATGTTTTCTCCAAGGAGGGAATTGTAGTAGATCCAGAAAAGATCAAGGCCATAATGGAATGGGTAGCTCCTAAGAATGTATATGAGGTGAGATCATTCATGGGATTGGAAGGTTATTATAGGAGGTTCATTATGAAATTCTCACATATTTCTTATCCTATTACATCATTGCAGAGGAAAGGTACAAAGTTTGAGTGGACAACATGATCAAGTGATACAGATTTCATATCTGGACAAGGAGTTTGTAGTGTGCAAACATGCTTTCAAGATAGGACTTGGTGGAATCCTCATGCAGGATGGATAGGTGGTATGATATGATTCACAAAAGCTGAAAGAGCATGAGTAGAACTACCTGACACATGATCTTGAGCTAGCAATGATCATTAATGCACTAAATATGTGGAGGCACTATATTCTTGGTAGGTGGTTTTTACTGATGAGTGATCACATTGGGTTGAGGTACTTTTTTTACCAACCAAATTTGAATGCTAGGCAGGATAGATGATTGGAAACAATCAGTAAATTTGACTTCGAGATCAGGTAAATCAAGGGAAAGGAAAACGGGGCCGCAAATGCTCTTAGTAGGCGAGTATAGGTAAATCACATAGAAACTATGAGCTCCTATAGGACATACTTACAAGATATGATATTGCAGGCAGGTCAGCTAGATCATAGGTATATGGATATTGTGCACAGGTTGCATCAGAGTACAGGTACATGTGTTGTTACAGGTACAGGTATTGTTACAAGTACATGTGTTGTCACAAGTACAGGTGCAGGTGTTGTTACAGGTACAGGTGTTGGTACAGGTACATGTACATGTATAGGTACAGGTATAGGTAATGGTACAGGTATAGGTGCAGGTGTACTGGATTTGGACTACTGCCTCATATTAGATGGATTGGTTAGATTTAGAGATAGGATATACATTTCGGACAACAATGAGCTTAAGAAGGCAATCTTGAGGGAGTTTCATGCGAAACCATATACGTGTCATCCATACTACTAGAATACTTAGACTACAGTGAAGAGATTATATTAATGGCCGAATCTAAAGAAGGATGTGATAGATTTTGTAGCCAAATGTTTGGATTTTCATATGGTTAAGGTAGAGTGTAGACATCCACGTGGACTGCTACAGCCGATTGCGATTCTAGAGTGGAAATGGGAGGTCATTTCCAAGGAATTTATCACAGGTTTTCAGGACAATTAGACAACATGATTCCATCATGGTTGTGGTGGAAAGGTTGACAAAGGTTGCAAATTTCATTCCAGTAAATACTACATACTCAACTAGTGATGTAGCATAGGTGTTTATCGGAGACATAGTCAAATTGCATGGTGTTCCGAGGAAGATTGTGTCTGATAGGGATGCAAAGTTCACTTCCAAGTTTTGGAAGGATTTGTTTGCAGGTTTGGGTAGTAAGTTGGCCTTTAGCACAACTTATCATCCATAGATAGATGGACATACTAAGAGGGTAAATAGGATATTGGAGGATATGTTGAGGATGTATGTGATGCATCAACAACACAGGTGGGAAGAGTATCTTCCACTAGTAGAATTTGCCTACAACAACGGGTATCAGGAGTCATTGAGGATGAGTCCATTTGAGGCATTGTAAGGGAGGAGTTGCAACACTCCTATATTAGTTGGAGTGATCCGGTTAATGGGGTATTGATTGGACCAGATATGTTGGTAGGAATAGAACAGGAAATGCAGATGATTAAGAAGAAATTGAAAGAAGCGCAAGATAGGCATAAGAGTTATGCAGACAAGAACATGTTGTTCAAGGAGTTTCAGGTTGGGGAATAGGTGTACTTGCACATCAAGCCCAAGAAGAGCTCCTTTCGGATTAGATCATGTGCGAAGATGGCACCACAATTTTGTGGACCCTTCAGGATCATTGAGAGGATTGGGCCAGTAGCCTATTGACTTGCACTACCTTCCACAGTGAAATTCCATGATGTTTTTCATATATCTGTGCTTAAGAAATATGTTAAAGATGTTGATCATATGATTGACTGGTTTGTATTATAGGTGGAGCCAGACAAAGAGTTCCAGTTGGAACCACAGTGCATTTTGTAGAAAAAGACGCTCGTGCTCTGGAATCGAGCAATCAAGCAAGTTAAGTTGCAATGGAAGCACTTTGGGCCCAATGAAGTTACATGGGAGATGGAAAATCATATGTGGGCTATGTATCCTTCCTTGTTTTTGAGTTGAGGAAAAGAAATTTTGGTGAGATGTTGGTATATGTTTGGTATATGTTTTGGTGATGTTTTGATATATGTTTTGATGTGATGTTTGGTTATATGTACATATGTATATGGATGTAAATACCACCATGAGATATGTTATAAAGCTCCAATATGAGGTATGGTGTCATGTCATTATATTTGTCATGTTGTTATGATGTCATGTTGGTTTGCTTTTCGGCAGCGTGATCATTGTAAATAATGCATCGAGCTATGTTATAAAGCTCTGTGGGAAGTATGTTTCTTTTCAGCGGTGTTGTTGAGGTATATGTGTGATTGAACACCAAGTACGGTGTCCCCTAAGGGGGAGGGTTCTGTAATAGCCCCAGTGAAAATTCCATGTAATAAAGTTAAAATAATAACCAGGTTGATGGGACACTTATTCCAAACTCAATGTTGGGAAAAAAATCCTAGTGCGGGTGTTCACATGGTTTATTATGGCTAAGGAAATTGGCAAACGCTATGGCTAAGGCATTAAAGAGACACAAGTATTTTTGGCACAATTATTTATGAAAATAATGAAATTTAGGAGAAAAGGGTAGTAAAAGGTCACAGGTTGCATGTGAGGAGGAAAATGAAGGAAAATAATGGAAAATGAAGAAAATAGAGGCCCCTTATATAAAAAGGCTTATGAGGATCAGTTGGTACCTTTTGTCAGTGCATTTTTTGAGCTCTCTCATTATTTTTGATCTCTCTCTCATACTATTGGATACTTAGAGTTTTCTTGGAGCACTCTTGGAGAGTGTGGATACTTGGTGATTTGGAGGAAGAAGGCAAGAGAAGAGCAGGAAAGCGCAAGTGGACATCATGATCAACAACTACAACGAGATTTGATTGTAGGTACCAAGTTGCATATATGTTTTCCTCACTAGTTTTTTTTTTTTTTTTGGTTGTTTCTCCTGATTCCTTTAGCTGTGTGTTGAGTCATTAGTTCCTGGAAGCCTTGGTTGGACAAACGCTTTGGAATCCCGACAGACAACTTTGGGTTGAGTTACTAGTCCTAGAAGCCTTGGCTGGAAAAACACTTTGGAAGCCCTAGGTGGGTTGAGTTACTAGTCCTGGAAGTCCTGGTTGGCCAAAATCTCTAGAAGCTCTGTAACAATTGGGGTTGAGTTACTAGTCCTGGATATCCTGGTTGGAATAAACACTCTAGAGCCATGGAATAGCTTGGATAGAGACCAATCTGAGATGGTTGTGATGTCCAACCGTGAGGTGGAGTCACTGATTGAGGGTTGAGGTGGTTTGGCCTTTGGAAACCCTTGATTGATTGTGATTGATGAGATCCCACATTCATGCTTGGAATATGGCACGGGGTGATTGGTTGAAGTGAGACTTCGCTCAGCCAATCTATGGTCAAGTGGAACATGGAAGTCCAATATCCGGTTTTTTTTACATTCAATAATGAAGAGATCATTCCTTTGGTATTTGGCATGAAAATGTAATGGTTTATGTATATATTTTATTGTTTTTGTATCCATTGTATTTATGTTTTTATTGTGTAAATTATAAGCATGTATTCAATCAGTGGCGATGTATGGCTCTATCCATATTTTAACCTATAAATGAATACACAATGTATCTATGGTAAAATAGATTGTATTTCAGCTTATGATGTAGGGGAGAAATTCTTCTTAGCAATTCTCAGATAAGTAATATACCCTATGCTTAATTCTATTGTTTACACCTGTAGATTCAATGTTTGTGACATGTTTTAAAAAATTCCTGTCATGGCTAGGAGGGGTCTAGATGGGTTCTTATTGATGTGATTGATTTTGTATCAATATTACAATTTTATTTATCATTCCATAAGTTTTCATGAAGTTTTTGGAAGTGACCTGGGCTCTGGGCCTAAAAAGGTGGCTCAAATCCCGGAGTTGCAGGCACAATATTGAGAAATTGGGGCCATACCCACAGATTTGCTGTGTTGCGCCTGCGGCTCTGGCTCAAAGTGGTTAGAAAGTCAGTCTAACCCAGGGGTAAGAGGCCTGAAGGGTTGGGATACCTCCTGGGGATGTTTTTGATGTTGTGTAATGTTTGTTTGTTAGTTTTCCATTGGTTCCACTTCCTCAAGGTCATCTAGGAGGCTGAATCTCATATTAGTAGCCTATTGTCGCATGTTTACCCTGATTGGCTGATTAATTAGGTAGGTGTGGGAGGGGGGTGTTACAAATAATTACCACAAGAAGTTGATGCTAAAGGATAAGCTTAGAAAAATCAAGATGGAGAAGGGCGGCACAATACAAAAATACTTGATGAAGTTCACTCAATGTGGAGATGAGCTTGGAAGTGGTTGTGTTAGAGTTGTTGAGGATGATCTGGTGAGCCTAGCACTTTTAGGCCTTCCCAAGAGTTGGCCTAGCTTCCAGGATTTGGTGAATGGGAGGGAGAAGCTACCCGAGTGGGAGCAATTGTGGTCTGACTTGGTAGAAGAAGAGATTTAGTGAAATACCAGAGATGGATCCTCATCAAATACTAATGATGAGAAGAATTGTGCCTTGGATGGAAAGCTGAAGAAAGTGAAAAGGAAGGCATCCCATTCTAAATCAGATTCTATTCAGGAAAGAAAGAAGAAGGACTTGTCGAATATTAAATGTTTTCACTGTCATGAGCTTGGACACTATGCCAAAAAATGTTCGCACAAGAAGGCTACCAAGAATTCCTCAGGAGGAGTGGCAGGTGAAGGTCTTACTTCACAATTTGAGTTGGATTTCACTCTCATCACATGCATGGTTTCATCAGTGATGGGTTCGGTGTGGTACTTAAATAATGGAGCTTCATTCCATATGATTGAAAACAAATAATTCTTCAGTAACTTGGAGGAGACAGATCTCCAGATGCACATCGAGATGGGAGATGACGGGAGGTATAACGTGACCAATATAGACACTTTTACTTTTCAGAAGGAGTATGGTACTCCTCTCACATTAAAATATGTCATGTATGTTCCTGGTTTAAAGAAGAATTTATTTTCAGTTGCTATCTTGGAAGACCATGGCTATGATGTGATAGTTAGCAAAGGAAAGGCGTTCCTTCATCACAAATCCATGAGACATGTGAAGAAGATTGGTGTTAAGGTAAAGAACTTCTACAAATTGGATGTAGAAGACTGTGTTTCCTTGAGCATGAAATCAAAGAAGGTGCAAAGTCGAGACATTGGTGAGTTATGGCATAGAAGATTAGGCCATCTACACCATGACACTTTGAAGATCATGCAAAAAATTTATAATAGACTTCCCAAGGGTGCACCTGAGCAGTGAGATGCATGCAAAGGGTGTAAATTGGGAAGTACACCAAAGCCACCTTTCATGATAAGGACAACCAAGCGAAGGTGATCCTTGAAATATTTCACTAAGATGTATGTGGACCATTCTCGACATCCTCCACAAAAAAATACAGGTATTATGTGATTTTTGTAGATGATTTTTCAGGAAAGTGTTAGATATTATTCATGCAAAAGAAAGATTAGACATACTCAAAATTTTGTGAGTTCAAAGAACTTGTTGAGAAATATACATGAAATAAGGTGAAGGTTGCTAGGAGTGACAACAAGGGACAATATGTCTCGAATGAATTCAAGAAATTCTATGCTTCAGAAGGAATTCGACGAGAATTGATAACCCCTCATAACCCACAACAGAATGGGGTTGAAAAAAGGAAGATCATAACTATTATGGGAGAAACACAAGTGACGTTACATGATCAGGGCCTATCATTTTACTTATGGGCTGAAGCATGCAACACAAAAATATTTGTGCAGAAAAAAAGTCCTCATCGGATTCTTGGGATGAGTACATCAGAGGAAGCTTTTTCAGGTTGGAAACTAGATGTGGTGCACTTTAAAATTTTTGGTTCATCAATTTATTTCCATGTAACTAAATATTCTAGGAAAAATCAAGAGCCAATAGTTGAGTTGGAAATATTTGTGGGGTACACCAATATACCTCACAACTATAGGGTGTACTTTCCATCTCACAGGATGACAATGGTTAGGAGAGATGTGAAATTGGATGAAGAGAAGGCCATGCAAATTTCACTTGAGAGGGAGCTTCAATTTCATGCAGTTGAGGGGCTCTTAGCTCCAAAAGAAGAAATTTAAGATGTGGAGCATCCAAAAGCATATGAATAGAGAGTGGAAGCACCCACTCATGCAGAGACATCCAAAGATGGAATGAAGCACACCAAAGAGGATGACAGGTTGGTGCTTGATGCTAGAGAGAATGTGGGAGCACCCACATCACAACGCAAGTAGAGAAGGTCCATAGAGAGATACAACAACTACATGGATCTTATGAGAGAGAGTGTGAAGATTGAGCCATCCTCATTCAAGAAAAAAATGAAACAACTAGTTTGGGTTGATGCCATGGTTGAGGAGTATGACTCCATTATCAAAAACAATGAATGAGAAGTTTTCCCATGACTAGAGGGAAAGTAAGTTGTATGATCTAGGTGGATCTACAAGGTGAAGCAGGAAATAGATGGGAGTGTTGAGAAACACAAAGCCAGATTTGTGCCTAGAGGTTTCTCTCAGGTGGAGGGAATTTATTATGAGGAGACCTTTGCTCCAGTTGCAAGGTCCTCGTCAATCATATATATCCTTGCACTTCCAGTGCAGATGGGATGGAAGATACATCAGATGGATGTAAAGAGTGCCTTCCTCAACTGAGTGATCGAGGAGAGGTGTACATTGAGCAGTTGGAATGTTTTGATACCTTCGACAAAGAGTCACATGTTTTCAGACTTAAGAAAGCATTGTAAGGATTGAAACGACCACCTTGTTCTTGGTACACCAGGATCAATAGCTACTTCACTGGGTTGGGATTCACCAAAAGTGAAGTAGATGCAAACCTTTGCCATATTGTGGTAGAAGGTAAACTATTGATCATTGTACTTTATGTCGATGATTTGATAATGAAGGGTGATGAGCATCTCATAAGGTCTTGCAAAGAGAATATTGCAAGATAATTTGAGATGAAGGTTATGGGGATCTTGCATTATTTCCTTGGATTGAAAATTTTACAAAGAGATGGGGAACTATTTGTATCTCATGGAAAGTATGCCAACGAGATTCTGAAGAAGTTTCACATGGAAAGAAACAAACCCATGGAGATTCCTCTAGCAAGGAAATGGAGGAAGGAGGATGCTACTTCAGGAAAAGTGGTAGATGATACCATCTATAAGAAGCTTTTGGGTTCACTCATGTATTTGGTGAACACACGAACATACATATGCTATGCAGTTAACCAGCTTAGTCAAGCTATGGTTAAGCCTACCAAGATATATTGGAAGGCAGAAAAGGATGTGTTGAGATACCTTAGAGGCACCACAGAGTTTGGACTATGGTACAAGTGGACAGAGGGAGTGAAGCTTCAAGGCTTCATAGATGTGGATTGGGCAAGGATTCCTTCCGACAGGAAGAGCACATCAGGGGTAATCTTTAGCATTCGGTCAACAATAGTTTCTTGGTAAAACAGGAAGCACTTAGTTCAAAAGAGGCATAGTACATGGCTTCTAGTCAAGCAAATTATGAGGCCATCTAGATGAGGAAGATAATTTTTGGTTTCTTTGGTCATCAAATGGATCTGACGATGATTTATTGTGAAAACTAGAGTTGCATCAAACTCTCGGTGAATCTAGTTTTTCATGACAGGTCCAAGCATATTGATATTCGGTATCACCATCTTATAGATTGTGTGCAGAGGAGGATTATTTCATTAGAGTACATTCCTACATAGGAGCAGGATGAAAACATCTTGACAAAGGTGTACCAACCCTGGTTAAAAATCCATGTAAAAAATATATAAGGCCATGGTTGATGGGACATGTATTCCAACCTGAATGGTGGGAAAAACATCCCAACAAGTGTTCATTATGGATAAAGGAAATTGGCAAAGCCAATGGCTAAGGATTTGGAGAGGAAAAGTGGCATTTATTTATGAAAATAATGGAAAATAAGAGAAAAGGAAGGTGAAAGGTCACATGTTGCATCTGAGGAGGAAAATGAAGAAAATAGAGGCCTCATTAATAAAAATGCTTCTGAGGATCAATTGGTAAGCTTTGGTTAGTGAATTTTTTGAGCTTTCATTATTATATCTCTCTCTCTCATACTCTTGGACACTTAGAGTATTATTGGAGAAATCTTGGAGAGTGTGGCATACTTGGTGATTTGGAGTAGGATGGAAAAGGAAGAGTATGAAAATGCAAGAGGACATTGGGATAAAAAACTACAACGAGTTTTGATTGCAGACATTGAGTTGCATGTATGTTTTCCTCACTAGTTTTGGCATGCATGGCACATGCATGTGGTTTCTTGGTCATGATCTATCATTGAAATGGAGGATTGTTTGGATTGATAGTGGATTTTCCTAGCCTTTCCATTTCTTGAATAGCCATGGTGTTGTGGGTTTATTTCCATTAATTGTTTTTTGGTTGGTTCTCATGATTCCTTTAGCTGTGGATTGAGTTATTAGTTCGTGGAAGCCTTGGTTGGAAAAATTCTCTAGAAGCCCAACGAACAACTGTGGGTTGAGTTACTAGTCCTAGAAGCCTTGGTTGGACAAACACTCTAGAATCCCTAGGAGGGTTGAGTTACTAGTCTTGGAAGCCCTGGTTGGAAAAAAGCTCTGGAAGCCTCGTAACAGTTGGGGTTGAGTTACTAAATCCTGGAAGCCTTGGTTGGAACAAACACTTTGGAGCCCTAGAACAACTTAGATAGATACCAATCCATGATGGTTGTGATGTCCGACCATGAGGTAGAATCAATGGTTGAGGTTTGAGGTGGTTTGGCCTTTGGAAGCCCTAGATTGATTGTGATTAATGTGTTTGATGAGACCCCACATTCATGCTTGGAATATGGCACAAGGGTGATTGGTTAAAGTGAGACTTGGCTCAACCAATATATGGTCGGGTAGAACGTGGAAGTCCCATCTCCTATTGGTATTTACATTCAATAATTAAGAGCTCATCAATTTGGTATTTTTTATGGAAATGTATTGGTTTCTATGTGGATTCTATTGCTGTTGTATCCATTGTATTTCTATGGTTATTGTGCTAGTTATAAGCATGTATTTGATCAATGATGGTGTATGGTTATATCCATGTTTTTACTTGTAAATGAATGCATAATGTATCTATCGTAAAATAAATTGTAATTCAACTAATGATGTAAGGGAACAATGATTCTTAGAGATTCTCAGATAAGTATGAGACCCCTATGCTTAAATGTGTTGTTTACACCTGTAGATTCAATGTTTGTGACATGTTTGAAAAAATGCATGTCATGGCTAGGTGTCCATATCAATTCTTGTTGATGTGATTTATTCTGTATCATTTTCCTATTGTTATTTATCATACCTTAATTTTTCATGAAGTTTTGGGCAGTGACTTAGGCTTTGGGCTTGAAAATGTGGCTCAAATCTTGGAGCCACATGCACAAAACTGAGAATTTGGGGCCCTAGCCATAGGAATGCAGTGTTATGCCTTAGGATATAGCCTCCTAGCCATAAAAATGCAGTTTTATGCCTACGGATATGGATCAAAGAGGACAAAAGGTCAGTGTGACCTAGGGGTAAGAGGTCTGAAAGGTTGGGTTAGCTCATGGGGGTGTCATTGATGATGTACAAGGTCTGTATGTTGTGTTTTTTTCGGTTCCACTACCTTAAGGTCACATAGGAGGTTTAATCCCATATAGTAGCCTCTCATTACATGTTTACTCCGGTTGGCCAGTTACTTGGGTAGATGTGGGAAGAGGGTGTTACTGAGTGGTATCAGAGAGTGGTTGCACTCTCCTTGGGTGGTGTTTGGTTTTTGTTCTCTTTGTGTGATATCTGATACCATAGACTAGTATCAGAGTGTGGTTGTGCTCTCCTTGGGCGGTGTATGGTTTCCATTCTCTTTGGGTGATGTCTAGTTCCCGTTCTCTTTGGTTGATATCTGATACAACAGAGTGGTATCAGAGCATGGTCCACCCCTCAGACTAGATGGGCAGTGTGTTTATCATGCATTTATGTTGGTTGCATATGTGTTTAGTATGCTTGTGGTCCATATGTTCTCATTGCGTCCATGTTGTGTTGGCCATGGTGGCAGTGGTTTTTTCATGGAAGGGATTATGGCGTTGTTGTCAACATGTTGTCATGAGTGTATGACTGGCTATGTGTTGCTCATTCTTGTGTATTGTTCATGCACACTTAATTACATGTTGCTTACATGTTTTACATGCATTGCTTGTTTATGCTAGGTCACATAATGGTCATGTTTGTTTTTTGTCCATGTATGCTTGCTTATGTGATTCTATATGTGAGACATGCATTGGTCACTCATGATTTGTTATACATGTCAAGTAGGTGCATATGGTCAAGTTTGCATTGGTTTGGTGAAGGTTGTTGTGCATACGATCATTGTATGAAATTACGTCATGATGATGATCTTGGTATGTTATGATGCTAATGTGTTGGCTAAGATAAAGCAGGAGATGCAAACCATTAACGTGAAGCTACAACATTGGACCTCGAGGAAAGAGCATGTTGTCATACTGGTTTGGATGTTGGGCATGTAGGTATGCAGGTTAAGGATTGTTATATTCATTATGGTTATGAGTATTCATTTCATTCGATTGATGTCATGGTTACATACATTATAGATGCTAGTTGATTAGTGCAGTTATATGTAAATGTGTCAGATAGTCATGAATGATAGCAACCTGTGGTGGTATGCATTGGTATTGTTGTTTTATGTTAGATAAATTATATGTTGTTGATGAGCATGTTAAGGGGTTAACTTGTTGTTGTTGTATGATAGTTAGCTTGATGATTAGGTTACACATTGTTGATGAGAATGATATATAACTTTTTGTTGTTACATGCTAGTGAATTTATGGTTAGGGTTATGACATTCATGCATGAGTCAATCTAATTATGATAGTGTGTTGTATTATGTATAGATTGAATGTGCATATGTGATTGTATGCATGAATGACAATTTTTTATGAGTTTAGGGTGTGAACATGTTAACTAGATACTATTATGGATATCGTGACCTTATTTATGATTGGGTTGATATGTTGTGAATTATATCATGCTAATATAGATTGATTGTGTAGACAAGATAGCCTCCCATGAGATGCATCAAGGTATGTGTTTTCTTATGTCATCTACTTGGTGTTTGAATGGTTGATTATGTTGTTTATTAAATGTTTGAGTGTTTGGTGTCTATTATGTCATTTGTATGTTGTCTGAATGTTTGATTACTTTCATGATATGAGTATGTGCCTATAATATTGCAGGAAGAAATGATCTTGTTTTGATATGGTCATACTAACACATATGTGTTGATATATGTTGTCTTGATCTTTGGAACATGTGGCTGACATGTGTGTTTAATTACAAGGCAACATATTTGGCACAACAAGGTAAGATAACTGGTATATTGTTATATTTATTTATGCATTGACAGTTATGTGGTTATGGAAGTATGATGCAATGAATTTCATGGCAACGAGACTACGATGAAATCTTGAAGAAGGATAAAGTTGAGATTTCCCTTGAAAGCATTGGGAACCCATGGGGATTGAGTCATGGTGTTTGTTGCTAGTATTGTGATTTTGGTCTCCTGTGATTTGTTGCGTTTGATTTGCGGTCTTGCTTACGTCTAGTGCATGGCCATGCCACTTTTTTGCGGTGTCGTATTGATTTTGGTTTCTCATGGTCTTCTTCTTCTTTTTTCTTGTTCTTGCCTTTTATTTTTTTAGAGTCTTGGGAATTGGTTGGGAAAGACAGGAGTTAATGGAGCCTTGGGAGAGCTGAATGAAACCCAATAGGTGATGCAAGACTTAGATGAAGCCTGATGCATGTATAAGGGAAACTAAAGGTTATAACATGAAAACTAGATGGATTGGTTGAGTCCATTGGGGTAAATGGACGGTGTCAGGACAATCATGAGAAAGGTAAAAGGAAAGGGTAAAGTAAATGGATCATGGTTGTTTGATGTTAAATGCTTACATGTATATATGTGTGTATGTATGTCGTTGTATGACAGGATGATGATTGTTTTATGCTAATGATTATATATGTATGTATGTATGTATCGATGTCACTGAATTATAGGGTTTCCAAGGATCATTCTTGTGGAGGAATGATTGCTTATGCAGGTGAAGGGCATGATGAGGATCTTGGTCTTACGAGGAGTCAAGTGGGAAGAGTAACCATGAAATATCCATGAGGTAAGTATCATGTGGACATGAATTGATATTATATGATTGTACCATGCCTAGGTTTATGTTATAGATGAGTAATGCTGAGGGGTACATCAACAAAGTGAAAGTAGTTTGATCTGCGACATGCTGGGATAAGCATGGTTAGTGGAAAGAAACTACAAGCAAGGTTTCATGTGGGGTCAATGTGTGGTCTATGGATGTGTAGTACTATTGTTGTGTATATGTTGCACACATTGTATATTCAATGATTGTACCTATGGTGATGTGTACATGTAATATGTAGTATTGTGTACATATGATGTTGTATGTCTATTGTATATATGGTGTTGTGTGTATATTTCATATGCAGTGCTAGGTATAGATGGCACTATGTACATGTTGGATATGCGATGTTGTGAGAATATGGTGTTGTGCACATGTTGGAAATGTGGTGATGTGTACGTGTGGTGCTATGTACATGTTGTATATGCAGTGCTATGTACATATGGTGTTGCGTGCGTGTTGTACATATGGTGTTGTGTTCATGATTGTACATGTGGCGTTGTGTGCATGTGGTGTTGTGTACATGTTGTACAAGTGGTGATGTGTTCAGGTGGTGCTGTGTACATGTCGTGCATGTAGCGTTGTGTACATGTCATGCATGTGGTGTTGTGTACATGTGGTATTGTGTACACATTATACATGTGGTGCAGTGTACATTTGTCGTTGTGTACACGTTGTGCAGGTGGCGCCATGTACATGTGATGTTGTGCACACGTTGTGAAGGGAGTGCTGTGTACAAGTGGTACTGTGTACATGTGCATATGGTACTGATATACATGTGGTATTGTGTACATGTTATACATGTGTTGTGGGCATGTGGTACTATGTATGCACATGGTGTAGTCGTGGTATCGTGACATGTGTATTAGTTGTGTTGTACTCGATATATGTATACGTATTGTGTTGTATACCAGATGTAGGTGCATGTATTGTGTTTTATTGTGCACCGAGTGTAGGTGTATGTGTCATATGTCGGTGTGGGTGTGTGTATTGTATGGTGTAGTATGTCATGTGTGGATGTATGTGTTGTGATGTACATTGGGTGTATGTGTACATGATTGAAGGGAATAAAAGGCACTGGGTGCTTGCAAGGTGTGGCAATCGATTTGGTGTGTGTACAAAAATAAAAAAGGTAGAAGTAAGGACCGGTGAAGGATAAGTATTAGTATTTTATTTCATCTTTATTATGCATACAATCTACGATTCTAACTTATGATGGTTACATGTGATTTATGATTATGGTTTATGATGATTGCATGAAATTCATAATTTTAATTTATGATGGTTGTGTTTTGAGCTAACCAGATGTGATATATTTATACATGATGATTTGATTAAACAACTAGTTTGACTTGTTGTGACAGGAAGTAAATATGATTTCAAGTGTACCTTACAGACGAGCTACCAATGAGATATGGTGTGAATTTATTTCAAATTATTTTGAATCTAATGGCAGTTATGTGATTGGTACATGAAAGCATGCAATGTCTAGTTGGGTGGTTGAAACTTATTGCGAGAATTAGTAGCAACAAAAAAAGGAATTGAAACATGCAACATTATGTTGGTAAAGCACTTCAGGAGCAGGGCCATTGTGGGACACTGGTACCCATAATTTCCATTGAATTCCATGAGCATGCTATGACAGGTATGATGGTTGAGGCAGGGATATTCCTTGGTTTTTGTATCTTCCGATCCTAGGAAGTCTTGCCAAGGGATGGAATGACTAGGATGGGGGTGCCAGCGAAACTTGGAAGGTGTGTGAATACCCGAAAGGGTGTGACCGGATTGCCCGAGGGATTGTGTAGCAGAAAAGGGAAGGTCAGGGATAGATTTTTTTTTGTCATTATCATTGCCAGTGGAATCAAATGTACATTAGGAGTGTGCCCTGGAACAATGAGTCATTAACTGTTCACTAAGAGGAAAAGTGGTGCATGATTGTAGCATTGGACATTAGATGTGACTTTGACTTTGACAGTGGATTCTGGACTTCTTGGGAATTAGGTGAATCCTTGTATTACTTTGAGGGTGGAGGTGTGAGCCTCTAGATTCCCTTGTTCAGTGATACAGGCATCATATTCTTTTATTTTCTGGTTGAGCAAATGTGTATATGTGTATATTATTGTAAATACTATATCGAGACGATTTATAAAGCTCCACAGAAAATATGGTTATTTGTTGGTTGAAGAAAATGTGCATGAGTATATGTGGTTGTTATTGTAAATACCATAATGAGCTACGTTGTAAAGCTCCAATAAACGGTATGATTGTCACATTTTCAACAAGATGTCATTATAAATACCGCAACGATCTGTGTTATAAAGCTCCATAGACAGTATGTTTTGTTTTAGCAGTTTTCTGGTTTGTAGATGTCATTGAACATTGAGGACAGTGTTCCCCCAAGGGGGAGGGTTCTGTAACATCCTTGGTTAAAAATCTATGTAAAAAATATATAAGGCTACAGATGATGAGACACTTATTCCAAGCTGAATGTTGGGAAAAACATCCTAGTGGGTGTTCATTTGGTTTATTATGGCTAAATAAAATTACCAAAGGCAATGCATAAGGCTTTGGAAAGACAAAGTGGCATTTATTAATAAAAATAATGGAAAATATGAGAAAAGGAAGGTGAAAGGTCACAGGTTGCATGTGAGGAGGAAAATGAAGGAAAATAATGGAAAATGAAGAAAATAGAGGCCTCATTAATAAAAAAGCTTCCGAGGATCAGTTGGTAAGATTTGGTCAATGTAGTTTTGGAGCTGTCATTATTCTCTCTCTCTATCATACTCTTGTCCAAGAGTATTCTTGGGGCACTCTTGGAGAGCGTGGCATACTTGGTGATTTGGAGCAAGAAGGCAAAGGAAGAGCAGAAAGGTGCAAGAGGACATCGGGATCAACAATTACAACGAGTTTTGATTACAGGTACTGAGTTACATGTATGTTTTCCTTAGTAGTTTTGGCATGCATGGCACATGCATGTGGTTTCTTGGTCATGATATATCATTCACATGGGGAATTTCCTGGATTGACAGTGGATTTTCCTAGCCTTTCCATTTCCTGGATGGCCATGCTGTTGTGGGCTTATTTCCATTATTTATTTATTTATTTTTTATTTTTTCTTCTGGTTGGTTCTCATGATTCCTTTAGTTGCGGGTTGAGTTATTAGTTCCTGGAAGACTTGGTTGGACAAACACTCTGGAATCCTGATAGACAATTGTGGGTTGAGTTATTAGTACTGGAAGCCTTGGTTGGAAAAACGATCTGGAAGCCCTAGGTGGGTTGAGTTACTAGTCCTGGAAGCCCTGGTTGGAAAAATTATCTGGAATCCATATAAAAGTTGGGGTTTAGTTACTAGTCCTGGAAGCCTTGGTTGGAAAAAACACTCTGGAGCCTTGGAACAACTTAGATAGAGACCAATCCGTGATGGTTGTGATGTCTAACCGTGAGGTGGAATCACTGGTTGAGGGTTGAGGTGTTTTGCCTATGGAAGCCTTGTATTGATTGTTATTGATGTGTTTGATGAGATCCCACATTCATGCTTGGAATATGGCATGGGGGTGATTGGCTGAAGTGAGACTTGGCTCAACCAATCTATGGTTGGGTGGAACATGGACTTCCCATCTTCGGTTGGTTTTTAAATTCAGTAATGAAGACATTCCTTTGGTATTTGGTATGCAAATGTACTAGTTTCTATGTGGATTCTATTGTTGTTGTATCCATTGTATTTGTGTGGTTATTGTGTTGGTTATAAGCATGTATTATATCAGTGATGGTGTATGGTTCTATCCATGTTTTTACTTGTAAATGAATGCACAATGTATCTATGGTAAAATAGATTGTATTGCGGCTAATGATGGAAGGAATAATGCTTCTTAGAGATTCTCGGATAAGTATGAGACACCTATGCTTAAATCTGATGTTTACACTTGTAGATTCAATTTTTATGACATGTTTGAAAAAAGACCTATCATTGATAGGAGGGGTCCAGATGAGTTCTTGTTGATGTGATTGCTTTTGTATCATTGTACTATTTTTATTTATCATCCCATAAGTTCTCATGAAGTTTTGGGCAGTGAATTGGGCTTTGAGACTGAAAAGGTGGCTCAAATCCCGGACCCGCAAGCACATAACGAGCATTTGGAGCCCTAGTCGCAGACAAGAAGTGTTATATCTGGGGATATATTCTCCTGGCCGTAGGCATGGGGTGTTATGACTGCGGATATGGCTCAAAGAGGCCAAAATGTGAGTGTGACCCACGGGTAAGAGGCCTAAAAGGTTGGATTAGCTCTTGGGGGTGTCATTGATGATGTACAAAGTTTATATGTTGTGTTTCCGTTGGTTCCACTTCCTTGAGGTCACCTAGGAGGTTGAATCCCATATATTAGCCTCTTGTCACATGTTTACCCCAGTTGGCTGGTTACTTGGGTAGATGTGGGAATATGGTGTTATAGAAGGCATTGTTAAGAGGAAAATTTGAGTTCCACAAAGGCATGATCAGTGTAGTAGACAATCCCTTTCTTGTTCAGAGGGAGTGTAGAAATTGGCAACAAGAAGAGGCTTCTAATTTGATTTTCCCTTAATTAAATTAGAAGAAATTGTAATTCCACATCACATGACAACTTTTATGAGTTAACTAAGTCAGGAAGGCTTAGTTATCTCAGTCAATTCAATTTGAGAGTCAAACTAGAGGCATGTAGAGTTCTCTTTAAGTTTTAGGGGGTGCAATTACAGTTTATTTTGAGTTGTAATTATTTAACTTAATTATTTGAGTTAAAATAAGTTTAACTAGTTCTAACTGATGGAGGAACTAGTGAGAGGTCAAGTGAATTAAATCTGATTTAATTAACATGTAGTGATCAATTAGATAAATGATAATTCATTATAAATAGATGTTGCATGTCAGTTCTGAGGAAGACCTAGTTGATATTGGAGTTAAAGGGAAGTGTACTATCAGTTGTATAATTATAAAATTGTATAGGTCATGCATGAGGCCAACATAAGGCTTTAGATGTATTGCGTAATCATTAATTGGGAATTTCCTAATTAATAGGGGCTGAATTTACCTAGGGATAACGCAAGCAAGGCAGGGCATCCAAAGGCAAAAAATTGGTTAAGTATTGGACCAAAATTTCTTGGAATAGAGTGAGACAGTCAGTGATAGTGTAGAGAGCTCTCAAGCCTAAGAGAAGCATTTTATTGTTTCATATTCTTGACTTAATGCAATATACATATAGCGGGGTTTTTAATTGAGGCTTTCCCCAGATACATCTTTGTGTTCTACGATTGAAATTATTTCGCTTTGTCGTTCATGTGATTATGCGATCGTAATTGATTTTCACAATTTGTAGAATAGATTCAAGTATATTGTTTTAGCATATTACAAGATCAGTTGAATCTATGTAGATTTTCTACAAAACCTAGAAACATATTGTGGCGAAATCTCTCTTACGCGAAACTTCAACTAGATTTATGTAATTGCCAATTCCGTGGAATAGTCAACCATTTTCTAAGTATAAATAGAGCATCCAACGTTGAGCCATCATTTTTGGATAATTAATTTATTCCGTCTCTATCATTAGCACACCCTGCCATGATTATAAATTTAAAGAAAGATAAACTAACATACATCTTGTAGAGAATTCAAGGCCGAGAAGGATTTTTTCACTAATTGTAATGACCATTACTAGATTTCTCATTATCGTGATTACTACTAATACTATTTCTATATGATATTAAAGGAAGAATTTCAGTTTGCTTGCGGTTTACATAGGATTTACTGAAGCCCACTATAGTTCGGAGCATAAAGTGTTTGAAAGGTTGTGTATTTGTCCCTTATTTCTGCACGGTTTCATTCCTGCGACATGGAAGTTGAAGTTGAGCGTCTAAACAATGTAATACGTGGTAAATATTACCTTAGTCAAGAGGCCAAGCAACCATTGATTTATCGTCGAATTTAAGGTTTAGTTTTCCTCGCTAAATAATTTTATTGTATGTATTTATAAAAGATAATTACCATTTTTTCCTAATATGTATCGATTTATAAAAAATAAAATATACATTTTTGTATGGGTAGGAAATATAATTTGTATTCCATGGTGTGGGTATAAAATTTTTTGTTGGAATTTGTAGTTACTGTGGAAATTTTATTTACAATATTTTGTTTTATAGAGTTTTGATTTATTTTAAAAAGTAAATGGTGTAACAATTAAGAATGCATGCGATGAAAGATGTGGAAAAATTCACTCTTTATAGTGACTGTTGAGTTGGGTTACTGAATTTTGAGAGCTTGCATGCCTTTGTCTAGACTCTATATGCATGTAACCAGTTGAAAGAACTCCCCTTCCTTTTCAATATTTTTTAATCAACAATTGACCCTTGATGAGGACTGCAATGTAATTTTGGGAGAAGGACATCTTATGTCATCTATTTTTATATTAAATCAACTAGAAGGTAATAGCATCTATGTTGTGCAAATAATTGTTCACATACCATATCATGATGTAGCCCGTTAAAGAGTTTGGTATTCATAGTGCGTCCCTTGATGTTATGCAAATTATTGGTGAAAGAAATATAGACAATGATAAATATATCTGAATCATAGGCTTCCATGAGTTAATTTATTTAGAAAAATGTCTTCAGGATCCATCACATGAAAGAATTATTTTTCGACGCGTTTGAAACCAACTAATTTCCACATTAATTCTTATCGTCTTGATGATGAACCATAGTAGTTGGTTCAGAACATGTCGACAAATAATTCTTTCATGTGATGGATCCTGAAGACTTTTTTCTAAATGATAAATATGCATATGTTAAATTAGCATACATCCAAGAAGCATATGAATTGAATCTAGTGCCTTTGTACCATTTGGCGGTTGCATTCCATTGCATCGTAATAGGCGAGACAACGAGCATAGGAGAAGCCACTATTCGGCTATTCGCAACACACAGAGCGAAATAACGGACTTGTCCCATGGCTTGCTATATATTTCTCTCTTCGATGAAGGTGAAGGCTAAATTTTTGATCTATGGTGAATGCTAAATTATTGATTTATGGTTTGCATAAAATTTGGGGCATTTATATCCTGTAGGAATCACAACATGCATTTACAATCAAAGAATCATTGTTTCCTTCATTGGAGATGCGAGTGAAGAAATCTCTGCACAATGAAAGCTCCACTAATAATATTGATTGGAGATTCATTTTCATTTATCCCCTCCCACCCCCTCGTCGTCTACGTAAAGGAGCTACAACCGCGTCAATTTTGGCATCATTAGGCAGAGCGGTCGCATAATAGTGCCGATGTCAGTGTTAGTGCCATAACACTCTCCTACGAAATGGCCACTCACAAAATAAACCTTTTTTTATTTATTTTAAAATTATTTGTTAGGCATTGACAAATATGAAAAATAAAAATACCTCCACTAGGAGAATTATGTATCATCAAATCTCGCTTAGCTAGTTGAAAATTAGAAATAAAATTTCTTGAAAATTAGAAAAATATTTTTGAATTTATGGGAAAATAGGAATATTAATCATTTTCTCGAAACTTTGGTTAAAATTGCAAAAAATCAGAAAAATATTTGAAAATCAACGCACTTTGACACTAGGTTAATAATAATCAATTATAATAAACAAAAACTATGTATAATTAAACTTAAAAAAAAAAAGAAAAAGAAGAAGAAGAAGAAAAAGTTAATCATAAACAACAAAAATAATTGATAAGCAATCAAACTAAATCATAAAATATCAAAATTTGTCATTGTTAATCATTTCTAATTAAAATCAATGGTAATAAATCAACTTTAACCATCATACATCAAAGTCAAACATAATCATAATAACCTACAATCAACAATAATATATACAAATCAAGTACAATCAACAATATTCAACTATTAAAAAAAAACAATCCATTGTTAACCAAATAAAAAAAATTTAATTATAAAGTTGAAGTCAACAATAACCAATTAAAGAAGGCCCTCATCAATTAAAGTTGAATATGCTCAAACTTAATTAATTATAATCACTCACAATCAATCAATTCCAAAGCTATGAGTTGTCTACCATAATTGAAAATGTAACTTATCAACCATAGTAAAGCAATGGATACCATAGAACTAAAAACGATCATAACAAGCTATTATAAACTATTGTCAACCATGTTCAAACATTATAAATTATAATGGATTAAGTGAAATAAAATCAATCATGATTATTTATCACCAACTAAAATCAATAATAGTCAACCATAATAAATAAAAGTCAACAAAATTCCTCATAATCATAGTTAAAAAAAGTCCAATATATTTAAAACCATGGTCAACCATAATTAACCATGTTGAACCATAATCAACCATAGTAAATTGCACTCAAATACTAAAGCTAACCGTAGTCAATCAAGAACTAAAGGCGATAATAGGAAACTGATATTTATGACCATATTCACTATGTGTCAACCCTAATAAGTTGTAGCTAACCCATAATCACAAAAATCAAACTAAAGTCAACTATAATGAAGCATAATTAACCAAATTCAACAATTATTAATTCTAGCATGCCCCCAAATTGGGGGTAGGGAACGCTGAATAGTACATATATATTGTAATTTTTCTTTCTTTCTTTTTGTGCTGTTTTTAAAGTTTAATATTTATGATCGTGTATGAAGAATAACTTGGGTATTGCATGCACATAATTCACTTAAAGATTCGATTCATAATAATATATTGAATGTGGTAAAATGAATTTAATAGCCTAACTACGAAGGTGACAATGTGCTCGAGAATATTTATTAACAAGAACCATATCTTCGATGGCTATAGATGACATAAGACATGGTGTCTCTTGAGACATAACACTAACATTTCTTTTGCCAATGTCAATGAAGAAGTTATTTTCATTCCGTACAACCTTAAATGATATTCATTCCTACATATGTGCATGCACACACAACACCAAAAATATTTACGATACCCATCCATTTATATATGCCATAGCTACAAAAGAGAGATAAAATCCCAACAAAAATATTATGAATATTCTTATTACCTGTCAAGAATCATAGTGATGGCCCGTGGGTTGGTTCCAGGACCATATGTACATGTTGATGTATCCACAATCCCGAGACTCTCAACTCCATTGACTCGATACTCTTGTTAACCCAATATCTACGGTTAAGCACAAATTCCAACTTCACATCCCCATGGAAATGCTAGACTGTGTTCAATGTTTGAACATATTAAATAATTAAATATTCCTTTAGTCCTACATGTGCCATTAGGGGGACAAAGGGTCCAATACAACCTCTGTGCATTCGTAAGTTAGACATCTCGCCAATTATACACCATGCAGGTAGTGGGTATCCTTAAGGACTCTCAAAATTACATCGAGTCCCCAAGAAACTTTGTTAATGGTAGCCTATTTTCACATGGCCCCAAGAAAGCCAACCTTTATAGAAAGATAATTTTTGATAAGATGACATTTAAGTTATATAGGGGAGAGCTTAGGCTACGTAGTAGGGATCCTCAAGATAATCCATTTGTTTTTTACAAATTTTATTCTCACCCTATGGATATCCATAGATGCATGCATGGTGTGATAAACTCATCAAATCACCATATTTGTGGATATTTAATTCTAATTCCACTCATGACTTCAACTTCACCAGGTAGTTTTTACCAAAGGAAATGTTTGATGATGTAGTCATCGCTCATATATGTGGAATTTTGCAATAGGATAAAGAGAGTGAACACTTGGTAGCTTGCAAGTGGCCTTCAAAGGTTTTTAATCTTGTCCTCCACTTGTTGGAGCTTCAAGTTTATTTTTGATTAGGATGTTCATTATGGTGGAAAATATAGTAGCTAATTGGTTATATTTGTTGATCAGCGGTTGTCATTGATGTCAACACAAGCAGCACCAAGGGCTACCCCAATATTGCATGGGAATTTTGACCTACCAAATTAATATATTCTAGGTCAATAATGATTTTTATGGTTTCTACTTGTCGAGATGTTTCCGTTGATATATGGCACGCCATGTAGTTCTTCACGATTTGAGAGATATTCATGTTTGAAGTTTGTAAACCCAGTTAGTGGGCTAAAACCCCATGGGGTTGTGGCATGGGTCATTGAAAATTCAATAATTAATAATTTTTAAGCTCCTAAAATCCCTCCCACATTCACTTTTTGAAGCCCCTCTCAACCTAAGCATTTATATAAATTGTGATCCGCATATCCTCCTTGTGTAGGGATTTCGCTACCTGAGACAGGTCATCGTGGAATTTGCACTCTAAATTTTTTTTCTACGAAGGTTCAGAAGCTGAAATTTTTATGAGACGAAGCTGCAATCCTGAGGAAAATCCTGTAAAAATTTCAGATCAAGGTGCACAAAATTTTTGGAGATATGATCTGTGGAAGTCAGTGTTTTTGCAGGCTCCTGAACTTCATCTCAAAGAAGTGACCTTGGGAAAATCATCATAACTCTCTCTCTGAGTATTAGATTGGAATTATATAAAAAGTGGCAGATAGTGCATTGACTTTAGTTTTTTTTTTATCAATTTCAAAGCCGAATGAAGAAAAAATGACGCGTGGCACACCATACAAGTTCGCTCTACTAAAAAAGTCCATAATTAGGTCATTGTGAGAGATTGGGCATAAATATCTCTTGAAGAATCCAAATTGGATCAGACCTATGGAATTGGAAAGAAGACTCAGAGTACTACTATAGAACCGAAAATCACATATTGGGGAGTTGAAATAACAGAGATACACCAGATTCAATATCGAGATCCTAGAAGGCAAGAAAACGCTAGATCATGTGTTGTCAAGGACTGCAAAGGACCAGAATTTCTACGGCAACAAAGAAAAGCAAGGTGCAGCAGAGGGTAGCATGACAAGAGCAACAATCAAGGTGTAGAACATCGGCAAGAATTTCAACAAATGAAGTCTTCAAGTGGGCAGCACTGCATACATTCATTGTAAAGGTATCATTGTAAAAATTGTACTAGTGTCTATCTGCCAAGAGTTGAAGAGGCGATGTCGGGAGGTCTAGGATCATCATTAGGTGGTTGTGTCATAGTTGGGGTTATGGTCTAGTGTGTCTTCTTCTTCCACATCATTCTATATCATTGTAAAGTGGACCATTTTCCCTGGTACGAGAGTCCATTCTTGTTTTATTCTTCTATAGGGTGGTAGGGTGGTGCTAGGCTGGTGCATGAAGTCACCAACAGGTTCAAGCCTGTGAAAAATTTAGGGTGGTAGGGTGGCGCTAGGGTGAGTTGTATCTCATTGGGTGTTGGGGCATCCATTCAGTTGACTACTGAAGAATCTCGGGCGTTGGAGTGTCCATCCAGTGGGAGCTGGAGAAGAATGATTTTCTAGATTCTAGGAAGTTGGAGCTTTATTTCAATTGGAGTTGAATATTAAAGAATTATTAGAAAAAAATTCAGGTGGTTTTTGTCCCGGAGAGGGTTTCCACCTTAAAAAATATGTGCATTTGTGTTCCTTTTGTTTACTGCTATCATTGTACAAACAATGATAATACTTGAAGATTAACTAATGCTCTAATTGAAAGGAATAATGATTCACCCCCCTCTTAGTATTTCCAAAAATTTGAATCAGAGCTCGGTTCCTTCAATAGTAGTTTAACAGCTGCAAGGAGGTCATGGAGCATACCAAGAATGGTGTATCTCTGTTCAATGAAAATAATTATGCACTCTGGAAAGGAAGAATGGAGGTATATCTCTTGGCGCAAGGTTACGAAGTATGGGACATTGTTCAAAATGGATTTACATCAACTGTGGATGAACAAGGTAAGAAGAATTTGGTAAATGATGCAAACATAAATAATATTATTATTAGTGGACTCATTGAATCTGCTTATCATAAGGTGTTAGGTTGTAAAATTTCAAAAAATGTACGGGATAAGCTTGAGAATATATATGCAGGTGATTGAAATGTCAAAGAAGCAAAGCTTCAAATCTATAGAGAAAAAATTGAGCAACTTAGAATGAAAGAAGATGGCAACATTGCTACATGCTTCCAATACGTTGATGAAATACCAATACTCTGGAAGGATTGGGAGAGCGAGTTGACAAGAAGACTATTATACGAAATATTATTAGAAAGTTACCAAGGAGATTCAACCCAAAGGTATAAGTCTTAGAATACAGTGCAAATCTGGATAAACTCAACAAAGAGGAATTAAATGGAGTTCTCATAGCATATGAAATGAGACTTGACGAAGAAGAGGGTACTTCGTATCTAGAAATTATGTTCGTTGCATCTAAAAAAACTAATAAGGACAAACAAACTTCAATTTAAAAGACATGCACCTGCAAGTGTGAAGAAAAGGGAGATGATGAAGAATATGCTTACTTTATGAGAAAACTAAAAATTGGTAAGGGAAAATTCAAAGGT
The DNA here is from genome assembly GCA_034641835.2 of Pinus albicaulis. Taxonomy (NCBI): domain Eukaryota; kingdom Viridiplantae; phylum Streptophyta; class Pinopsida; order Pinales; family Pinaceae; genus Pinus; species Pinus albicaulis. The sequence goes on from CM076569.1 coordinate 912,615,094, forward strand.
AAACTTCCATTGATATGTTTCAGTTGTGGTGAGGTTGGGAATTTCGCAGCAAAATGTCTAAACATAAGTGATGGAAACTCAAAAGGAAAGAAGGGCTTTAATAAATTCAACAAGCAAGAAAAAAATAAAGGACCCAAAAGGAACTTTCTCTCTAAAGAAGATAGCTCATCATCCGATGAAGACAGTGACAACGAAGAAGAGGCTAATGAGAGAGTATTGTATATGGCCAAGCACAATAAGCAAGAGGTATCAAACAACTAAGAAGAAGGGTTGACCATAGAATAATTTTCTAAGGAGGCAATCAGGCTTATAAAAGAGCTCAAGGCTAAGAAGATCCATTCCAATACTCTTGAAGAACAAGTTCAACATATCAAAATTGAAGTTGAAGAACACAAATGTATTGAAGAGTCACTTCAAAATAAGTTGGAAGAAAGCAACCAAGAAAGGGAAGCATTAGAAGCTGAAGTAGTATCGCTGTGTAAGGAAGTGAAGAAGGGAAAAACTATCCAAAACTATGCCAACAGCTCAAGGGAATTGGAAGAACTCATCAACAATCAATGATCTTTCAATGACAGAACTGGCCTCGGTTACAAAGAAGAAGAAGCATGACCTTCTACAAAAAAATACAATGAACTTATGAGATCTGACATGCATGTAGACTTCATTGGACAAGATTCGCAAGAACATCCTTGGAAGACAATTCCTCGACAAATATTTCCATCCAGGTACCAACATATTATTCATGTGGAAAATTTGGTCATAAAGCTGTAGAATGTCGCACGTACCCTAGGAACCAATACAATTCCAGGAGATCCTTCAAATATGAACCTCCCAGGGCTCAATGAAACATCAATAGATTTGAACATTTAAGAAATAATATGGAATGTTACAAATGTCAAAACTTTGGACACATAGCCAGAGAATGTAGACTTGAAAATCCTCCAAAAGAATCTTTGAAGCCATAGAGCGAACGAACATGGAAGAAGAAGAAGACTGATAATTGTGCTCTCGCTCTCAAGGCTCAAAACAACAAAGATGTGTGGAATGTTGATAGCGGTTGCTCAATGCATATGACTGGAGATAGAAGGAAATTTGTATCTCTGAAAGAGAAGAAGGATGGAATCGTATCATTTGGAAATGATGGATCTTAAAATGTTATAGGATCAGGTACCATCACTCTCGGAAGCAAAGATGTTATAGCCAAGAATGTTCTATTGGTTGAAAACATGAATCAAAATCTGCTAAGTGTTGGAAAAATATGTGATCAAGGACACACAATGCTATTCAACTCCACAAAATGTGAAATCAGGAAAGGCAGGTATGGTAAAATTGTGGCTACAGCAAGTCGAGCTCCAAATGACATATATGTTCTGGATGAAGCAACTAAAGCATGTCTACTAGCTAAAGAAGATGAGAGATGGTTATGGCACAAATGAATGGGTCACATAAATTTTGACAATCTTGTCAGGATAAGAAAAAAGGAAGCAGTACGAGAAATGCCAAAAATCTCAAACCTTCCAACACACTATGTGAGACCTATTGGCACGGCAAGCAGAAAAAAGTCCAATTGAAAACAAAAGAACACTTTGCATCACATCCATTGGAATTGATACATATTCATCTATGTGGTCCCGTGAGAACAAAAGGCTTAGATGGAGAATTATATTTCATGCTAATGATAGATGACTATACCAGGAAGACAACCATCTGTTTCCTAAAGAAAAAATTTGAAACATTTGAGTGCTTTAAGATCTACAAGGAGTTGGTTGAAAATGAAACTGATTTGAAAATAAAGTGTCTAAGATCAGATAATGGCGGAGAATTCACTTCCAAATTATTTCAGCAATACTGTGATGAAAATGGAATAAAAAGACAATTTTCAACATCATGAACACCTCAGCAAAATGGAGTTGCTGAAAGAAAGAACATAACTGTACAGGAAATGGGTAGAACAATGTTGAAGGACTCAAAATTGAATGAAAAATTCCAGGTTCAAGCAATTGATACGACAATTTTCATTATCAACCGAAGTCTTCTCAGAAATAATTGCAACAAGACTCGATATGAATTATGGAAAGGAAAACCAGCTAATGTAAAATATTTCAGAATCTTCGGAAGAAAGTGTTATATTAAAAGAGAAGATCAAAATTTGGGTAAGTTTGAATCTCGTGTTGATGAAGGTATCTTTGTTGGTTACTCATGCAAAAGAAAGGCCTATAATTGCTATAATCTAAGACGAAAATAAATAGTGGAGAGCATAAATGTTACATTTGACGAAGATGGTGTTCTAACGAATAATGATGAGGATATAAAATCTTTGAAACTTGAGACAGAGGATGAAAAAGACATAGAGAAAATTCTAGAACAAGAAGCAACTATCAACCAGGAAGAAGTAAATAATGATCATCAAGATATACTAGAACAACAAAAAGAAGCTCCTCCAAAGAGAACACAAGAATGGATTCAAAAGAACCATCCATCAAATCAAATCATTGGTGACATAAATGAAGGTCGACAACTTCGTTCATCACAACAAGCTCACATTGTTTTTCTAGCAACCTTTGAGCCTAGTAGTTTTGAGGAAGACAACCAGAATGAACATTGGGTAGTAGCTATGAATGAAGAATTGGATCAAATCACGAAGAATAACACCTGGGAATTAGTTCCACGATCAAAAGATAAAAATGTCATTGAGACTAAATGGGTGTTCAGGGAAAATTGAATGAATATGGATAGGTTACTAGAAACAAAGCAATATTGGTTTGCAAAGGCTATGCACAAGTGGAAGGAATTGATTTCGACGAAACATTTGCACTAGTTGCCAGAATGGAAGCCATCCGAATGTTTCTCGCCTATGCATATTCAAGAAAAATTAAAGTCTACCAAATGGATGTTAAGTCAGCATTTTTGAATGGCGAATTAGAAGAAGAAGTTTACATTGAACAACTGAAGGTTTTCTACTATCAGAAAAAGAAGACTATGTTTGCAGGTTAAAGACGACTCTATATGGTCTCAAGTAGGCTCCCAGAGCATGGTATGCTCATCTTGATGGATATCTACGTCAACAAGGGTTCAAGAAAGGTACTGTTGATAGCAATATTTATGTACAAATAGATAAATATAATTTAACAGTCATTGAGGTATATGTGGATGATATAATATTTGGTAGCAATGATGATAAACTAAGTAAGAAATTTTCTACAAATATGCAAAGTGAGTTCGAGATATCTTTACTTGGTGCGCTGACATACTTCTTAGGGCTTAAAATATCTCAGCAAGAGAAAGGAATATTTATATGTCAAGCCAAGTACATCAAGGAAATGCTCAAGAAATTCAAAATGGAAGATTGCAAACCCGTCCTTACTCCGATGGTTATAGGTTTCAAATTGAGCATAGATGAATCATCTAAGGATGTGGATCAGAGGCTGTACAGATCTATGATTGGTATTATTCTATATGTAATAGCCTCCAGACCAGATGTTATGCAAGCAGTTGGACAAGTAGCAAGATTCCAAGTAGCACCAAAAGAATCACATATTATTGCTGTCCAAAGAATTATTCGATATCTAAAGGGCACAAAAGAATATGGCTTACGGTATCCCAAGGGTAACAATCTCATTATTCAAGCCTTTACAGATGTAGATTAGGAAGGAAGCGTTGATGATCGTAAGAGTACTAGTGGAGCAACATTCTATCTAGGTGGTTGTCTCGTATCATGGTTGAGAAAAAAGCAAACCTCAATCTCGTTATCTACAGTGGAAGAAGAATAGATTGCAACGAAAACATGTTGTACTCAACTCCTTTGGATGAAACAAAATTTTCAAGATCTTCAAGTACAATTCAGTGAGCCTATTCCCATATTCTGTGACAACACCAGTGCCATCAACATCTCCAAGAATCCTGTCATGCATCAAAAAACAAAACACATTCCGATCAAATATCGTTTTGTTAGAGAACAAGTCACCGAAAAGAATATCAAACTTGAGTATGTTGGTACAAAAGAAAAAATCCTTGATATCTTCACTAAACATTTACCTCGTGAAGCATTTGAATATCTTCACTAGAAGCTTGGGATTCTCCCAATTTCTCAGTAGATTTTCCTTATTCAAAATATAAAGGGGGAGTGTAAGTGTGAACAGGTCCGTAGGATGGTTACGTGTCAGGGGGAGTCACCCTTTTCCATTGATGTCAAAGGGGGAGAGAATGTTGTAGGAAGAGGTGTCATGATCGTAGGGGGAGTACTTGTGTTGTCATCAATGCCAAAGGAGGAGATTGTTGATCAGCAGTTGTCATTGATGTCAACTCAAGCAGCACCAGGGGCTACCCCAATATTGCATGGGAATTTTGACCTACCAAATTACTATATTCTAGGTCAAGAATTTTTTTGATGGTTTCTACTTGTCTAGATGTTTCCGTTGATATATGGCACACAACGTAATTCTTCACAGTTTGAGAGATATTCATGTTTGAAGTTTGTAACCCCAGTTAGTGGGCTAAAACCCCATGGGGTTGTGGCATGGGTCATTGAAAAGTAAATAATTAATAATTTTTAAGCTCCTAAAATCCCTCCCATGTTCACTTTTTGAAGCCCCTCTCAACCTAAGCATTTATATAAATTGTGATCCTCATATCCTCCTTATGTATGGATTTCACTACCTAAAACAGGTCATCATGGAATTTGCACTCTAATTTTTTTTTCTACGAAGGTTCAGAAGCCGAAATTTTTATGAGACTAAGCCAAAATCCTGAGGAAACTCTTATAAAAATTTCAGATCAGGGTGTGCAATATTTTCAGAGATATGATCTGTGGAAGTCAGTGTTTTTGCAGGCTCCTGAACTTCATCTCAAAGAAGTGACCTTGGGAAAATTGTCATAACTCTCTCTCTGAGTATCGGATTGGAATTCTTTAAAAAGTGACAGATAGTGCATGGACCGTAGTTTTCATTTTATCAATTTCAGAGCCGAATGAAGAAACAATGACACATGGAACACCGTACAAGTTCGATCTACTAAAACAATCCATAATTAGGTCATTGTGAGAGATTGGGCACAACTCTCCCTTGAAGAATCCAAATTGGATCAGACCTATGGCATTGGAAAGAAGACTCAGAGTACTACTATAGAACCAAAAATCACATATTGGGGAGTTGAAACAACATAGATACACAAGATTCAATATCAAGATCATAGAAGGCAAGAAAAAGATAGATAATGTGTTGTCAAGGATGGCAAAGGACCAAAATTTCTAGGGCAACAAAGCAAAGAAAGGTGCAGAAGAGGGTAGCATGACAAGAGCAGAAATCAAGGTGCAGAACAATAACAAGAAGTTCAACACATGAAGTCTTCAAGTGGGCATCACTCCATACAGTCATTGTAAAGGTATCGTTGTACTAAGTCATTGTAAAGGCATCATTGTAAAAATTGTACAAGTGTCTATCTGCCAAGATTTGAAGAGGAAGTGTTAGGAGGTATAAGATCATCATTAGGTGGTTATGTCATATTTGGGGTTATGGTCTAGTGTGTCTTATTCTTCTACATCATTCTATATCATTGTAAAGTGGACCATTTTCCCTGGTACGAGAATCCATTCTTGTTTTATTATTCTATAGGGTGGTAGGGTGGTGCTAGGTTGATGCATGAAGTCACCAACAGGTTCAAGCCTGTGAAAAATTTAGGGTGGTTGGGTGGCGCTAGGGTGAGTTATAGCTCATTGGGTGTTGGGGCATCCGTTCAGTTGACTACTGAAGATTCTTGGGTGTTGGAGAGTCCATCCAGTGGGAGATGGAGAAGAATGATTTTCTAGATTCTAGGAAGTTGGAGCTTTATTTTCAATTGGAGTTGAATATTAAGGAATTATTAGAAAATCATTCATGTGGTTTTTGTCTCGGAGAGGGTTTCCACCTTAAAAACTAGGTGCATTTGTGTTCCTTTTGTTTACTGATATCATTATACAAACACTGATAATAATTGAAGATTAACTAATGCTTTAATTGAAAGGAATACTAATTCATCCCCCCTCTCAGTATTTCCAAAAATATTCGAGCTGCAACTACAACAATTCCTTCTGAAGCTTTTAAAGAGCTATCTCCTAGGAATGGGAATAATGCATCCTTAAAATACTATGAGAAGAGGGCCTCCCCAAAATGTTAGACTTCTAGTTAGATTCCCCTTTCCAATTGACTAAGGTATGAGACTAAGTGCTAAGGTAGCTTGAATCATACTGAATGCACCACGAATAAATGAAGAACTCGATGCTAAAATTTCCTTCCCTAAAGAGTGAAGGGAATAAATCACCACCCGTGTCGAATTCATGAAAAAAACCCAACGAGACCAAAATTTATTAGGCCATCATGTGGGGCTATGATAAATTCCTCCACCAAAAGTGATACAATGGGAGAAAATTCCATGAAAATCAAGCCAATCGAAAATGTAGGAACAAAAATAGGAAGGTTCTTACTAGGCCCTCCATTATACCATTATGGTCCAAAAATTATAGCACCTTGCATACACTAGACACTAGTAAACTCATAAGATTCACCTTGATGCTATTAAAAAGCCTCAATGTACCCTTTCTTACCACGCAAGCCCCAAATTCCTCCCGAAAAAGAAAAGAAGACACATCAACGATATGACCCTTAACACTAGTAAATGTAGCACCTTCGTGCTCTTCGGACTACAACACAATGCATTCACTAACTCTCCATTGAATATTCCAAATATGCCGACCAAGGTTCCTAGGGTTAATGCCCGCTACCTCACAGGCAAGACTCCTTCCTAATATCTTCCTTATTGTGATTAACATCCACAATAATGAACTCCACATAGGCATGTATTGTCTCTGCCCTCCTAACACACAATTCAACTTAATGGCCCTGATGCAACTCACACACTTTGGCCTTCATCTCGATGCTAGTAAAAACCTTAATGTACCCTTTCTTACCACAAAAGCCCCATATTCCTCTAAAAAAGAAGACACATTATCAATCTGAACATTGAAAATAGTAAATGTAGCACCTTCGTGCTCTCCGACCTACAACACAATGCATTCACCAACTCTCCATAGGATATTCAAGATATCGACCAAGGTTCCTAGGATTAATTCCTTCTACCTCACAGGTGGGTCTCCTTCCTAATATCTGCCTCGTTGTGATTAACATCCACAATAATGGACTCCACATAAGTGGGTATTGTCTCGACCCTCCTAACACACAATTAAACTTAATGACCCTAATGACCTTGGCCTTCATCTTGACCTCCATATTGTCCCTTGCCCATTATTTTAAATTAATGCATCGACCATCAACCATCACCACTTGTCATGTTCAAGAAATGGGGTGGCCAGTCACCTTCTTATTTACATAGAGGGTGCATGTTTAATAGGTTGTACTTTGATTTGCTAATTGATTCTTTATTGCATTGTTTTTCCTTGTGATATCCCATAATGTGAACTCCTTCACCACCTTCAGATACATTTTAATCTAATTGAGAAGGGAATTGAGAGTAAGGTCAGGGGCAGGGGAGACAAAATGGATATGTCCAGTAATGACCTTTGAATCTCCTACTATAATCAACTTTTGAATCTACGAAGAAAGAGCTAAGAGGACTCCTTGGAGGAGAGCATATCATTATACCTCATTAGTGACATTACCAAAACTCTATAATTCAGATAATTCACTTTTTCCACCTAAATACACTATAGCCGCAGTGGCTGTAGTGGCACACAAATAGATTTTTATATTAAATATTTTTATTTTCAATTATTTATAATGAATATCATATCACTTTAACATAATATACATCACTTTTTCATATTCAAGATAATCCTTGTATAAAATTGTGAAACGTAAATTGTTTTCTTTAGACTCGAGTAAAAAAAAAATCCTTATTCATTAATAAAAAATTTTAACTATAATTTTAAACATGATATATTGTTTAGTTTGAGTATGTAGATTTTCACAGTTCAAAATGGTTCAAAATCATATTGCTTGTTGCTTTGGGAATAAAATTATGGTCAAACAATTTTTACTCCAAAAACAATAAGCAATATCGTTTTAGTTTTTTATTGCAATGATTTTTTATTATATATTTTTAAATACGATATGTTATTTTAGTTTTTAGTTATGATATTTTAGGAATTATAAAATTAGAAGTAATTTAAATATTTTATAATTTGAATTTTTGATTATTATTATATGATATGTGTTTTTTTTAATTATAAATATTAATCACGAATTAAAATTACATAATATCGATATAATGAAACTTTTAAGAAAATTAGATTCATTTATGTATCCATAAATACACTTTTAGTTATATAAAATTGCAATTTAATAAAATTTTTTATAATTTAATACCACAAAAAATTATATGACTTAATACCACTAATAAATTTACACATATTTTAAATTTCATGACTTTTAAACTGAATTTATTTTGGATTTAATACCATGATAAATCTAAATATCATATCCTTAATGATAAGTTCCTTTACAAACCAAAACTTGCAAAATCAATAATTCAATGAACCATAATTTTAATTTTAATATCATACTATATAGAAACTTGAAAATTATGTATTCTTATAGATATTTTGTCGTGATTATATTTAAAGATGTTAGATAGACCCTTTACATGCAATAGGAGGAATGAAATAAATATTGTTTACATTCTCAAAGTCGATTATACATCAATTTACTCCTGGTCTCCACCTCAAAATTAACGTTTACGTTTTTTTCTTTGTTTTCTTGTTACCATGCAACTTGGTCGACTTATTGATTAAGAAGATAAAGCCAAAGTTGTCGTCATGATAATAAATTCATCAAAGCTCATGTATCCATCATTGTCGAAGTCAACACCTGCTATCATATTTATTTGAATATGTACAAACTAGTTTTGCTGTGCTAGCTTCCTCATCAGTATAAAATAAAAGTGTGCTTAAGGATTGTGTGCATAGAGTTAAGAATGAAGGCTTATTATGTCAATGGTTTCTTTTACGTGTTCTTCAACCAGTATAATTCCATGAACAAATTGTAAAGAATGAAATCATCAAATACTTGAAAAGAAATGTGCATCAAACAATAAGACAAAAACCATTGATGAAGGAGTTCACCCCTCTTGGGCTACATCTCCTTGGCCTGTCAACATGACTAGACCACTCTTGTATTCGATGTCAAAAGTACACATCATTTTGCTGACAAACACATGTGACTATTACCCCTTCAAGGTAATGTTCTCCTACAAATAACTCTCACAATATCAACAACACAATATGTCTCATTCATATATGACATTCTTTCACCGGTGAGAGCCAAAAGCTCCTCATATACAATCTTAAATTCCACAATGAAGAAAACAATAAACAACTTCATGAATAAAGAAGTCAAACCATATATGAGCGATGCTAGTCACAACTACTGTAAAAAGTGTTATGGAAACTGGAAAACCCCTACAAGGTTTCCTCCTTGCTCAACAACTTCCAAAACTGCTTCAAACATCTGATTGATCCATACACCTTACTTGTAAAACTTGAAATATGACCCTAAATATGTGCTCAAATCATTAAACAGAGGTTACCAATAGAATCAAAAGACCTAAAAACCCCCAAGTAGCCTCTTCTGGCTCTGCAAACTGTCTTTAGGTGAAGCAGATATGGCCTCCTCTCCTAGTGGCCCTAGGCATCTTGAATCTTCAAGCTAGAAAAAATCACTTCCAGAAGTCCTCCTCCGCCTTTGAAACCTACACCAAAATTCTCAGAATATCCAAAAATGCTAGGATAGACTATTTCTAAGCCCAATTTGGTCGATTTTTTTTCAAGTTATGGCTTCTTCAATTTTTCTTAGGAAAAATCCTCTAAAATTGGGGCAACTCCAGTTAACTCTGCCAGAACTAGAGTTCCCGCCAAAATTAGCGGACTCTGCCAATTAGTGATAATCCAAAATCAAGGCTAACTGGAGATTAAGCGCCACTTAAGCGTTAACTGTGCATTAATCTAATCCACAACTTAAATATGGTTTAACGCCTTTTAAATCAGATTATTGGTTACTAAGTGTGGTTTAGCGCTAATCCTCCGCCATTAGCATTAGCCCCCCGCCGTGGTCATGAGTGTGAGGTCCTGTGGTAAGGGGCTGGCCCCACTTACCCCTGCCATAAACCATTGGAAACTTCAAATATATATGCGAAGTGCATTGTATTATAAGAACTTTTGTGTAGCTGAGGTGGTAAGATGTTGCATTTGTGTGGGGAAGGTCATGGTGTCGAGCCCGATCTCCGCCCGTCCACCATATAAAATTTTATTTGACCAACCTTAGACCCATTCTACCTTTGGAGGGGCACATGTCCACCTCTGGGCTAGCCACATGTCAACACATCATTGATCCGAACCAAACCAATCAAATTGCAAAACATCATCAACCATTTCAGAAATGCCACTTGTTAGCAACTCACTGGTCCACCTGGGGAAATATTCCTTGCAATATTATTTTTTGTGACTGGGCTGTACGAATGCCCAGTCGGCATCCCTGTTACCAAAATTTGTTTGTTTTTTCAATCAAACAGATGGCTCTAACGTTATCATATGGAGTCGATTTTTGATGAAACAAAGTGTGCAGAATCAAGAATACGGGACCTATCCGATCATTCATGTTCTGAGTGATTCTGGGCACTTTCATATTTTAGAAATTTTTTCCCCCAATTCAGTTTTCGATCATTCCTTCCCACTAAAAGGGATTTTGGACCCACAAAATTTTATTTTCTGATGAGAGTTTAATACTCCTCTTTTCAAAGTTCTATCGATTTGATTCTACTTGGAAAAATCTCCATGACAACCAATTTGGTTCACTTGCATGCCTTGCCTTGCAAACACCTTGGCACTTCAACCAATGTCCTCCTTTCACTGCTAACCCAATCCAACACTTGTGGCTGCTTGTTGACTGATTATACACCTTACTATACCAAAGAGATCCCTCTGTGCTTGGAAAGCTGACTGATGGCCTTCCACTGAGAATCCTGTTCCTGCTTTGCACACGCATGCATTCGATGCTAGCTTCTCCTTGGAAACCACTTTCCCAAGTTATGCCCATGTGAGTGAACTACAACAATGAGTTTCAATATCAGTAATCGCAAGGAAATAAATGACCATTCTTTTTACCTCCACGGTTCCAAATTCCACATCTGGAAGAATGTCTTCGCCATCTATTTCGCTTCTTGGCGTCATGCACCATATGGTCGACAAAAGGGCTGTTTTTTTTGCTACAAAAATCCTTACCGAGGAAAAAATCCAAAAGAATTTGACATAAACCAATACAAGCTACACATGGCAAATACTTGTAGAAATTGAGTGCTGAACACATTTTTACATACAATTTATGCTACCACTAATCATACAACAATTTTTAAAAATGCTTTCCGACATAATCAATGAGAAATGCATTTTAAAACATGGAGAAACTTGACGCCCAAATTTTCCATTTCAATTGACTAAAAACCAAGCCAAACTAGCATAAACATGGTAAAGAAAACACTGTTGTATGTAAGTGATTTATTCATGAATTATCACTTTTACAAATTACCCACTATGGGGATATGCAACTAGTGCAAACAAATACTTACAATCTTCAACTGGACAAATAGTCCTAACATTTCTTACCGATAATGGTGACTGAACCCTCTATTTTAACTTTTCCTTCTTTTGAATTTGCTTCATGGATGCTCGCATCTTGCGCCACTTTTTCTTTTGTCGCTTCCTTTTCTAGTGCTTGCATGACTTGCTTACCTTTACCAGGATGAAATTGTGGAAAAAAATTTCAACAATTCTCGATCCAATGCCCACTGATATTGTAGTGGGTGCAAAAGTTCCTTTGAGCTATTCTTAGCTCACATGCCTTTTTCTTTGATTGAAATTTTCCTCCTCGTTCTCAATGTCAATAGACATAAACATCTTCTTGATGATGTATTTCATTTTTTCGCACTCATCTACATGGTTAGCAAAAATGAAAAAAGTGTATGGAGACATTATCCTCAACATGTCACTCAAATAAGTAGGTTGTTTTCCTTTAGGAGAAGCATTTAAATGAATAAGACGACTATAAATTTTCTTGGCGTATTGTGACTTATGCTTCCTAGATGATTAAATTACATTACAAAGAACTTGAATCAATTTCTTCTTCAAATTTTTCATCTCTCTCTGGAGATACCTTCAAGTCTTTTTTGTATTTAGAGAACCATGTAGGTACTAGTTCCAGATGCAAAGTCCAACACCTTGCCTTTTCATGTCCTCTTTTATGGTAGAAGGTACATGATACAATATAGCTGTCATCAGAAGACCATTATTTTGGCGCAACATAACCCAAGCCTTCATACTTAGGTCTCTCGTTTACCTCTATTGGGTTCTTGATACCTTGTTGATTCACACCAAGACTTAAACCTTCCTTGTAACCCATGTTTTCCAAGATCTTAGAACCAATGCCTCTGTTATTTCTTTCAAAGGCTGCAAAAGAATTTACATTAATAGATGCATGTAAATAAGGAGCATATGCATTCTCACCATTTGTCTCATCTCTTGATTGAGGCACAAAGATGGTTTCATACTCCTTTCTGATTCTGAAGGTGTCCTCTTGGACTCTTTTGTTCTCTTCTTTCAACTCGTTAACATGAGGTGTTGATTGAACCTCATACTCTAGATCATGTGGAAACAAGGCATAAACATGTCCATCTTCCATCTTGGAAGGAATTTCTACATTAGCATTTTGCATCAAAGTTGTATAAAAATGTGAAGTTTGAGTATAAGATGGTGGTTTATCACCATTCTTTTTACCTTCTTCCTTCATTGGATAACCTGCTTGTCTTGAAGATCTAGAGCCTTTACCTTGAAGTTGTGAGTTCCTCTCTTCATAGAGGACCTTCACCATCTCTAACATGTCCCAAAAATCCTTTTTGAAGCTTTCATATGTTGCCAGGCTTGTATGCTCTCCTCCTTCAGACATGCTTATTGAAGCCTCAGAAATCTCTGGAGTTAAAACTTGAGGTGGAGCTTGTGGCGACTTTGACCTCCTTCTCCTTGTTCCCACTTGGGAATTTGCACCAAAATTTTTTCCTTCTCCTCTCTGGAGCTTTAACCTTGTAAGAATTTTCACCCTCTTTGCACAAGAAACATAAGCTAACAATCAAACTGCAGCTTTGCTCCCAACTTGATCTGAATATGGAAAAACTAGTTTTGCTGTGCTAGCTTCCTCATCAGTATAAAATAAAAGTGTGCTTAAGGATTGTGTGCATAAAGTTGAGAATGAAGGAAGATTACTTCAATGGTTTCTTTTAAGTTTTCTTTAACTAGTATAATTCCATGAACAAATTGTAAAGCATTAAATCATCAAACACTTGAAAATAAATGTGCATCAAACAACAAGACACAAATCATTGATGAAGGAGTTCAACCCTCCTGGGCTACATTTCCTTGGCCTGTCAACATGACTAGACCACTCTTGTATTCGGTGTCAAAAGAACATAACACTTTGCTGCCAAACACATGTGAATATTACCCCTTCAAGGTAATTTTCTCCTGCAAAGAACTCTCACAATATTAGCAACACAACATGTCTCCTACAGAGATGGCATTCTTTCACTAGTGAGAGCTACAACCCCCTCACATACACTCTTCAATTCCACACTAAAGAATACAATTAAAAAATTCACGAATAAAGAAGTCAAACTAGAACTAAACCATGTTGGTCACAACTGCTATAAAAGTGTTCTGGAATTGGGAAAACCCCTACAAGGTATCCTCCTTGCTCAACAACATCCAAAACTGCTTCAAACATTTGATTGATCCATACACCTTACTTGTAAAACCTGAAATATGACCTTGAAGATGTGCTCAAATCAGAAAACAAAGGGTACCAATGGATTCATAAGACCCAAAAACCCTTAAGTGGCCTCTTCTGGCTCTGAAAATGGTCTTTAGGTGAAGCAGATATGGCCTCCTCTCCTGGTGGCCCTGGGCATCTTGAATCTTCAAGATGGAAAAAACACTTCTAGAAGTGCTCCTCTACCTTTGAAAACTGCACAAAACTGCTCAGAATATCCAAAAATGTTAGGATAGACTCTTTCTGAGTCCAATTTGGTCGAATTTTTCTTAAGTTATGGCTTCTTCAATTTTGCCTAGGAAAATTCCTCTAAAACTGGAGCACCTCCAGTTAACTCTGCCAGAACTGGAGTTCCCGCCGAAATTGGTGGATTCTGCCAATTAGTGCTAATATGAAATTAAGGCTAACTAGATATTAAGTGCTATTTAAGAATTGTTTAAGCGATAACTGTGCATTAATATAATCTGCAACTTAAATAGGTAGATAGATGTCTTTTGGATTAATCACATTATCAGGATTTGGTCAAAAGACGTTTCAAACCAAATAATGTGGTTCAACTTCAGGACAAGGTGAATAAATAAACCAATCTCATTAAATTAATAGTAAGGATGCATAATTTCTTGGTAATAACTGTCCTGATAATGTGATTAATCCGAAAGACATCTATCTACATTATGGATCACAAAAGTCTTAGATCTAACTTAAATAAGGTTTAGCACCTTTTAAACCAGATTAGTGGTTAATAAGTGTGGTTTAACGCTAATCCTCTGCCATTAGCATCAGCCCTCCGCCATGGTCATGAGCGTGAGGTCCTGTAGTAAGGGGTTGGCCCCGCTTACCCCCACCATAAACCATTCAAAATTTCAAATATATGCGAAGTGCATTGTATTATAAGAAGTGTTGTGTAGCCGAGGTGGTAAGCTGCTGCATTTGTGTGGGTGAGGTCACGGGTTCGAGCCCGCCGTTTGTCCATCCACTGTATAAAATTTTATTCGACCAACCTTAGACCCGTTTCGACCTTTGGAGGGGCACATGGCAACCTCTGAGCTAGCCATGTGTCAACACATCATTAATCCGACCCAAACCAATCAAATTGCAACAAATCATCAACCAATCCAAAAATGACACTTGTCAGCAACTCATTGGTCCACTTGGGGGGATATTATGGGAATATTCCAAGGAACATTCTTTTTTCTGATTGTGCTGTACGGATGCCTAGTCAGCGTCCCTGTCACCAAAATTTGTCTGTTTGTGCAATCAAATAGATCGCTCTAACTTTATCATACGGAGTCAGTTTTCGATGAAACGAAGTGCACCATAATCAGGAATATGAGACCTATCAAGTCATTCATGTTTCGAGCGATTCTGATCACTTTAATTTTTTTAGCAAATTTTTGCCCCTAATTATGTTTCTGATCATATATTCTAAAAATATTCTACGAAATAGCACTATCCTAAGTTGTGGAAAATTCTCAAAAGTTCATTTGGGGAGATGATCCCATTGCCATCAAAATAGAAGATACCGAAGGCACTCTTTATTTCCTCAACATCACGTGGGTCGTTAACAATGAAAATTTTCAACTCCATGAAATCTAAGAACTCGATGAAACTGTCGCCATCAGAATCTACCAGGATCACCATAGGTTGGAGCTTGTCATTTGTGATAGAGGAACCGAGGGATGCCATGAGCATGCCCATCTCTGACTAATAGATATTACTGTCGCCAAATTCCAATTATGACTTCAACTTCACCGGACATACATACACTTGGAAACTTGCAAGTGGCCTTCAATAGACGACAAAGGTTGGTGGGGAGCCATCCCTTAAAAGAACGCCTTCGGCGTAATTATTATTATTTTTTTTATAGTCAAAATAAAAACACATTATGTGTATATGTCGAGGCATTCCAATGGATCAAGGCCCAAGGTTTTTTTCTATCTATATATATATATATCATCATCATCATCATCAAAATAAAAAATTAGGACTAGTTTCCATGTGCCTTTCCGTTATCCATTCCTCATAATACTTTTGAAGGAAACCATGACAAGTCTCTTGTTTGTTCTTAGACACAATTCATCTATATTTTGAGTACAAAGTCATGTGAGAAAGGAAGTAACAATAAAAACACATAGATATATCATTATAACATGTTCCTGTATTTGTTGACAAAACGTGTTACGCGCCGCTGGATATATGTGCTATAATTTCTACACACACATATATGAGATGTGTAAGAAACCATGCTTTCTGTTACTCCCAGGGGTTGTAAAAATGTTTCAGCACTTGGCCTTCTTGAGTCTTGAATGCTTTCCATATTCCTTTGACCATTTCCAATCCAAATTTTGACAGAGCATCTATTTTTTTATTCTATGACCTATAAATGTATATGAAAGTAATATGAGTAAATCTACCCAATTTCTGAACTACATTATGATATGCATGGGGAAGAGTGCAATTCCTTATTCTTGCAGAGCCATTCATCCAACAAGTTGAAGAATTACTTAAGAGAAAATAATTCAACATAATTATTTGTCACTCAACTACTGTTGCATGAGAAAGAAAAGTGGTGACCCTCATATAGAAAGAGAATACCCCTAGTTCTCCCATTTGTTGAGTTATGTTGGGCTACCCTATCAATAAAAGCCTAGGGCCTTTCCTTTTGAATAAGCACCTTAGGATTTTTTTTGCAACTAATGAGAATTTGGGTGGAGGGGAATAGATTCTTGAAGAGAAAGATTATTTATGGCTAATTAAATGTAAGATTTTCCTTGATTTTTGAAAATTGCATGATTTATTTCCAACCAAATTACCCAATTCACAATTAAGGGCAGGATTTTTAGTTTTTTTGTGAGCCAATATTTTAAACAATGTTCAATTGATTCCCCTTGCTAGGTGATAATCCATTTTTTTTTTTGAATTTCTTTATATAAATTTTTTGAGAAGGGATAATGTATAAAATGGTGTAAGATTGATTTAGAATTCTCCAGGAAAAGAGGGATTCCATTGGGGCTACAAAATAATATTTTTAAAAGAATATACCAGGTGGGGCTTTATTTTTAAGTAGTAGCCACATTAATATTTTGTTTTTGGAGGTTAGTGAAATTTCCATAACCTTTAAGAACACTAGGGAGGTTAATGGTTTTCTGAAGAGAGAGCTAAGAATTTATAGCCTAATTTTGGGGAGTAGTCTCCAGTTGGACTCATCAAACAAAATAGAACATCCTCTAAATTAGATAGGGTGACGAGGGATTGTTGGAGAGCTCTAGTATAGGTCATCCAACCATCTACATCTGTTTGAGACTTAATGGAGATAATAAATATCATGATCAGTTAGTTTTTGAATCAGTGGGGTTGAGAGAAGGTTTGAGTTTTCAATGCATGTCTAGGGATATTTCCCAATAAGGAGTCGAGAACCATTTCCAATTTTCCATCTAAGGCCATTCCCAATGATATTAAATGACTTGATAATAAATTTCCCTATGATGGATCCATTTTGAGAATATTTTCTTTGGGGAATGAATCCAATCGAGAATAAAAGAAGGAAAGATATATTTTTTCACCATAACAAAAGACCAAAGGCCATACTCACACTCCACAAACCTAAATTAGAGATGCGTTTT
This sequence comes from Pinus albicaulis, assembly GCA_034641835.2. Classification (NCBI taxonomy): domain Eukaryota; kingdom Viridiplantae; phylum Streptophyta; class Pinopsida; order Pinales; family Pinaceae; genus Pinus; species Pinus albicaulis. The sequence goes on from CM076569.1 coordinate 912,632,573, forward strand.
TAGCCCCCACCCCCCTAAATCTTTTGGAGTGGCAATAAAAGACCAAACAATGAAATCAAACGACTTATTTTCTTGATAGTCTAACCATAGAAATCGCAGAGGCAGTTGTTTTATCTTGTGAAGAATTCCTAGAGGAATCTATGATAAGGATGCCTAGTAGACATGAATGGCCTCAATAACTTCCTTGCATAAGACCAATCTGTTAGCCATTGAGAGCCACTTGTTGCAGCAAGTTCTGGTTCTAAGTTCAATTTTTGAAAGAAGCCATGTCAAATCCTTTTTTTGTGTAATTATTTGGTTTTAGATAATGTAACAAACCCTAGTTGAATTTCAATGTAAAAAAAAATATAAGACCAAGGTAATGGGACATGTATTCCAAGCTGAATGGTGGGAAAAACATCCTAGTGGGTGTCACTTTTGGTTTATTATGGCTAAGGAAATTGGCAAAGGCATTGGAAAAGGAAAAGATGCATTAGTTGGAATTTTATTTATAAAAATAAAGGAAAATAGGAGAAAAGGGAGACAAAGAGTCATAAATTTGCATGCAAGGGAAATTAGAGGAAAAATGAAGGAAAATCAAGAAAAAGGAGGCCTCAATGATAAAAAGGTTTATGAGGGTCTGTTCATGGATTTTGTCAGTTTTAGCTTGCAGATCTCTCTTTATTCTCTCTCTTTCATACTCTTGCACAATTAGAGTTTCTTGGAGCATTGTGGTATACTTTGGATTTAGAGAAAGGAGGAAAATGAAAAGAAGGAAAGCATAAGGGGACAACGGGATCAACGACTATAGTTGGATTGCTTTGTAGGTATCGAGTTGCATGTATGATTTCCTTGCTAGTTTTGGCATGCATGGTAAATGCATGTGGTTTCTTGCTTATGAGATGTCACTGAAATTAGGGGAATTTTGAGGTCTAAAATAGGCCTCCTAAGGAAATTATAAAATAATACTAGAAATAACAAAATAAGATTTGATTACATCATCAAATTTTAGAGGGAAAAGGAAAAAACTATTTTTCAACTCGTATATTCAACTTATCTCCCAAAGTTTTTACTCAAATTGCGAGCGGGAGTACTCGTTAGATGCAAAATTTAATTCCTCATCCAAGGAGTACCGATGTTGGATACTTTCGATGGATCCTGCTACACGAAAAATGGTAAATACATGAAAAACGTGATTGCAATCATGTTTTTTCATGTATTTCTCATTTTTCGTGTAGTAGGGTCCATCAAAAGTACCCAACATGGGTACTCCTTGGATGAGGTATTAAATTTTGCATCCAACGAGTACTCCTGCTTGAAATTTGAGTAAAAAATTTGGGAGATAAGCGGAAAATACTTGTTGAAAAAGTAGTTTTATTATTTTATATTTTTTAATATGTTTACCATTTTACTTAAAAAATGGTGAATTATCCCCCATGGTTGATATCATCATCTTGAATCCTGTTGGTTCTTATAAAGTTTATTTTGTTGTACATTTTTCTTAGGAGGCCCAATTTAGACCTCAAATTTCTCGTAATGCATGGATGATTGCCTGTATTGACATTGGTTTTGCATAGCCTTGCCATTTATTGGATATCCATGGCGTTGTGGGTTTTCATATTTTATTTCTAATTGGTGCTCATGTTACTTATGGCCGTGGGTTGAGTTATTAGTTCTTGGAGCCTTGGTTGGAAAAACGATTTGGAAGACTTGGAACAACTTGGGTTGAGTTATTAGTCTTGGAAGCCTTTGTTAGACAAACACTCTATAGCCCTTGGTGGGTTGAGTTACTAGTCCTGGAGCCTTGGTTGGACAAACGCTATGGAGCCCTGCAGCAGATGTGGGTTGAGTTACTAGTCCTAGAGTTGGGTTGGAACAAAATTAGGTAACGATCGATCTATTGATGTTAGTGATGTATGACCGTGGGGTGGAATCAATGGTTGAGGGTTGAGGTGTTTGGTCTCTAAAAGCCTTGGTTTGGTTTTTTTTGGTTTATACCATGAGATCCCACATTCATGCTTGGAATTTGGTGCAGGGGTGATTGGATGAAATAAAATTTTGGTTCAGCTCAATCTATGGTTGGGTGGTATGTGGAAGTCCCTGAATTGGTTGGTACTTTTCATATGTTAATATGTGTTATTATTTATTGATGATCAATGAGCATAATTTTTGATTTACTATTGTTTATATTACTAGTTTTTCATGGCTTTATTGCTGGTTAAGTATATGCTACATGCATGGTTTATTTATTATTATACGATGTGCTCTTGATCTAGATCTAATTTATGGTTTGACAAGATCTTGGTTATTTTATATGGATGCATGATATAATATGTGTTTTTTGCAGCAAATATGTGAGGGAATTAATCCTTCTTGATGAAAATCTGATGAAACTAATGTAATTAGTGACCAAAATATGCATCCATGACTTACAGGTACTATTTACACAAAGTGTTTGTAAAAATGAATATCATGTGTTGGCAAGTTAGACCCCATTTCCGTAACTGCATCTTGGAAGCTGGGTCATGCATATTAATTCTTAGCTCATATCTACCTTGGTAAGTATGTTAAAGTGGGTAAATGTGGGGTGGGGAGGTTACATATAAAACCCCGTGTATTTTAGAGGGCTTCAAAGTGTTAAAGGGTCCTTAAGGAGGATTCTTGATATATTCTTAGAGCCTTCCACTTCCAAAGAATTTCCATAGGGGGATGGATTTTCCTGATTAATATGCATACCCATTGCCAAAGAAAAATGGTCCATGGTTTCTTTAAGGCATTGAAATCCCAAAAGGGAAAATCTTAAAAATATGATAATGTCATTGAAAAAAATAAGATGAGTGAGTGAGTACTCTTGGGTAATTTGAATTCCAATTATTTATTTATTTATTTATTTTTTTTTAATTTTTAATTTTTCATCTAGAATGGCTATTCTTAGGCCTTCAATGACTGGTAAAAAGAGGAGTAGGGTGAGGGAGAAACCCTGTCTAAGACCTCTTTAAGTATTGAAAAGGGGGAGGAAAAACCATCGATCAATAGGTTCATTGAGGAGGTACTTATGCAACTAAAGATATAATCCATGAACATTGGGCATAAACCCAAGTTTAGGAGGAGAAGTATTATATAGAGCTACTCTAACCTATAAAAATCCTTTGAAAGGTAAACCTTACAGATTATGGTTTTTTTTCAATTGTATGTGAATGGAGTGAAAACCTTCCTAAGCTAATCCAATGGCGTCATGGATTGATGGTCTTCTAGGAAACCAAATTGTTCAAAGGACATGTGATATGAGAGAATGGGTGATTTGAGTGGAAAGTGGTATCTACCCATGGTATTTACTTATGGTATTTAATGATGTAAATCAAGAAGGTACTGAAAATACTATAAATAATGGGCCTCACCTTTCAAAATGAAAAATTCATCCAACATGATGTAGTTGTAAAAGTTTCCTCAATTAATAAAGAGATATATTTCATTTCATATGTTGGGATGGATTCAATGTGTGTTTTTTTTATCAATGTTTTTGAGAATAGTTTAAGGGAATATTGGGTGTTTTCTCTCCTCTCCCTTTCAACATTCAAGTCTCTGATATCTTGTCCCCAAATATCTAGAGAAGTGGTATTAGAGCAGGCTAAAAATTTATGGAAATGGGGTTTTATAAGTGTTTTGACATGGATTGTGATCTTGATATTGAGTTTGGTAAAAAAATGAGCAACAATATATACCATGGTGATCTCCTTTCTTATTTTCTTCCCATGTTTCCAATTATTCCCATCCCATTGGCACTACAAATTAGATGACAAAGGGGAAAAATGGCCATGTTCCTCCACTTCGATATGAACACCTTCACAAACTTCAAATTGGAGAGCGGACAAGTGGATGCACAACTCTTCAATTCCATTGAGACTCTGGATTTTAGGAAATGGGAATCAATGGCCAAAGAATCCAGATTCTCCCACATCATACTAACTGCCAAGCACCACGATAGCTTCTACCTCTGCATGTCTTCTTACACTAATTTATCCATTAGCCTTTCCCCATGGGACCATCACGAGTCCTTCTATGGAAAAACCTTGTGCTACAATGAGTATTACCTCACCCATCTATGCGAGCTTCTCACCAACTATGGAACCATAAAGGAGGGATGGTTGGATTATACCAACGAGAAGGACATGAAGTCAATGGAGTATTATTTGAAAGAGTGGTTTAGTGTCTTTTTATTATTGTCTCCTATGTTTTGAGGGTCTTGGGAATTGGTTAGGAAATATGAAAGTTAATGGAACTCAGGGAGAGTTGTGTGGCACCCAAAAAGTAATGTAATACCCGGATGAAGCCGATGCATGGATATAGGGAAAATAAAGGAAATAATGTGACAACTAGCTGGGCTGGTTGGGTCCATGGGGATGAATGGAAAGTGGTAGGACAATCTTGAGAAAGGTAATAGGAAAGGTAAATTAAATGGACATAAGGTAATAGATGCCTTGGCTAAGTTGGGAACTATTGTTCTTAATGTTGTGCATTTTGTGCACAAATAAAGGGAGTTATATTAACCTAAACCTTATGATATTTGGTAATTATGTTGTGAACATGCTTACTCTAATGTATATATATCTATACATGTATGTATGTATTTCATTGTTTGACAGGGTCATTAGGGATCATGATTTTGAAGGAACTATTTCTTATTCAGGTGAATGTCATGAAGAGGTTCTTGGTATTATGAGGAATCAAGTAAGAAGAGTATCCCTGATAAATATATGAGGTTAGTATCGTGTGGATATGAATTGATAGTATGTGATTATACTATGTCTATGTTTATGTTATGGACAGGTAATGTTGAGGGATACATCAACAAAATGAAAGTAGTGCAGTCTATAGCAGGTTGGAACAAGCATGGATAGTGGAGAGACACTAGAAGCAAGGTTTCATGGCAGATTTAGTGTGTGGTATCTGGATGTGTAATACTACTGTTGTGTATTTGTTGTACATGTTGTAACTATAGTGTTGTGTGCATGCTGCATATGCGGTTTTGTGTACATATGGTGCTATTTACATGTTGCATATGCGGTACTATGTACATATGGTGCTATGTACATGTTGTATATCCATTTTTTCGTACATATGGTGTTTTGTGAATGTTATACATGTGTTGCTATGACCGTGTGGTATTGTGTGCATGATTGTACATGTGGTGCTGTGTACATGTTGTACATGGGGTGTTGTGTGCAGGTAGTGTTGTGTACATGTCATGCATGTGGTGCTGTGTACACGTCATGCATGTGGTGCTGTGTACATGTGGTATTGTGTACATGTCGTGTGGTGTACATTGTGTGTATGTGTATGTGATTGAAGAGAAGATAAGTATTGGGTGCTTGTCGAGTGTGGCAATCGATCCAATGTGCGTACAAAAAGGGAAAATAAAAAAGTCAGAATAAAAGAACCAATTAAAGGATAAGTATCAATATTTTATTTCAATTTTTAATTATGCATGTGATCTATGACTCCGATTTATGATGGTTACATGTAATAACTGATTTTGATTACGATGGTTGCATTTTGAGAGAACCAGACGTGATATTTTTATATATAATGATTTAATCAAGATCTAGTTTGACTTGTTGCGACATGAAGTAAATAGAATTGAAGGTGTACCTTATTGATGAGCTACAAATGAGGTATGATTCAAATTTATTTCAATTATTTTGAATACAATGGAAATTATATGTTTGGTATAGGAAAGCATGAAAATTCCCGGTTGGGTGGTTGGAACTAACTGCAAGAATTAGTAGCACTAGTGAAAGGAATTGGAATAGGTAGCAGTATGCTGGTAAAGAACTTCAGGAGTAGGGCCTTTGTGGGATACTGGTACCTAATGGTGTCCATTGATTTCCATGAGCATGATACGACTAGTACATTGGTTTTGAGGCAGGGATATGCCTTGGTATTTGGACCTTCTGATGCAAGGAAACCTTGCCAAGGGAGGGGTCGCTTGAGGGAATGTGTAGCATATAAGGGGATGCTTGCAAAACTTGGAAGGTTAGTGACAAAACATAAGGGGGTGACTGGATTTCCCAAGGGACTGTGTAGCATAGAAGCGAAGGCTGAGGAATTAATTTGTTTTGGTCATTAGCATTTCTAGATGGAATCAGAAGCAAATTGGGAGTGTTCCCTGGAAAAATGATCCCATAATTTTTAACTGAGCAGACAAGTGGCGCAAGATCATAGTGCTAGACATTGGATGCAGGTTTGACTTTGGTAGTGGATTCTAGACTTCCTGGGAAGGAGGTGAATCCTGGTACTACTTTTGAGGGTGTAGGTGTGAGCCTTTGGATTCCCTTATTGCTGATACCAACACCGTATCCTTTCATTTGCTGGTTAGAGAAAAATTGCATGTGTGTATGTGTACATTATTGTAAATATTTTATTGAGCTATGTTTATAAAGATCGATAGATAGTATGATTATTTTTTGGTTGAAGGAAATGTGCATGAGTATATGTGTTGTTTATTGTAAATATCGTAATGAGCTGTGTTATAAAGCTCCAGTAAAACAATATGATTGTCATATTTTAGCAATTTTTTATTGTAAATAATACAATGAGTTATGTTATAAATCTCCATGGGTAGTATTTTTTGTGTTTAGAATTTTTCCTGTCATAGGTGTCATAGAACATCAATGATGGTGTTCCCCCAAGGGGGAGGGTTCTGTAACAACCCCTGCCTGAATTTCCATGTAATAAAAAATAAAAGACAAAGGTCATGGGACACATATTCCAAGATGAATAGTGGGAAAAACATCCTATTAGGTGTCACTTTCAGTTTATTATGACTAAGGAAATTGGAAAAGGCATTGAAAAAGGAAAAGATGCATTAATTGGCATTTTATTTATGAAAATAAAGGAAAATAGGAGAAAGGGAGACAAAGAGTCACAAATTTTCATGCAAGGGAAATTAGAGGAAAAATGAAGGAAAATGAAGAAAAAAGAGGCCTCAATGATAAAAAGGCTTCTGAGGATCAGTTCATGGTTTTTTTTAGTTCGAGCTTGGAGCTCTCTCTCTATTATCTCTCTTTCATACTCGTACACACTTATAGTTTCTTAGAGAATTGTGGAATACTTTGGATTTGGAGAAAGAAGGAAAAGGAAAAGAAGGAAAGTGAAAGGGGATAACAAGATCAACGCCTACAGCTGGATTGATTTGTAGGTATCGAGTTGCTTGTATGATTTCCTTGCTATTTTTTTCATGCTTGGTACATTCATGTGGTTTTTTGGTTATGAGTTGTCATTGACATGGAGAATTGCCTCAATTGACAATGGTTTTTCCTAGCCTTTCCATTTCATGGATAACCATGGCATTATGGATTTTCCCATTTTTTTTCTAATTAGTGCTCATGTTCCTTATTTCTGTGGGTTAATTTATTAGTTCCTGGAGCCTTGGTTGGAAAAATTCTCTCGAAGCCCTAAACTAGCTTGGGTTGATTTATTATTCCTAGAAGCCTTGGTTGGAAAAATTTGGAGCCCTTGGTGGGTTGGGTTACTAGTCCTGGAGCCTTGGTTGGTGTTGTCATTGCTACAACACCCTCCAAAATTTTGGGCCTGCACCAAATTTTGGAGCCTACCTTGGTCTTGTATATTGTCATTGAAAACATTGAAATCCACTCCATGTATTTTCTCTAAGTGTTTTGGTCCCTTTTGAGATCAAAACAAAATGTCATATTTTCAAATGTTAAGTGTCGCATGATGTATATAAGCTTGTTTTGGTGGTTTCAAGGGGTTATATTTGTTAAAATGAGCTGATAATACCATGCAAGCATCTGTCACACTCATTCCAAAGGTGTAATTAATGTCGCACAAGTGTCATCACGATCATCGCAAAGTGTATCTGTAGTGTCTCACTTGTCATAAGTGTGCGCACATTTGTCCCACTGAGGGAATCATGTTTTTCGTGTGTCCTAGATGAGATATGTTTTTGTGTCGTCAATTGTTCTAAGTGTGTGATCATAGTTGAGTACTATCACTTTTCACATCAACTTCACTGATCCCACACTTAATCAATTTATGAAATATTTCCGACCAAGCAACTTAGCCTCATCTAGCCCTCCTGAATACGCGTTGCATAGTATCAGTCCTCTAGCTACTATCTTGTCTCTTAATACTATGAAATGCACAATTCCTTCCTCCCATGACTGTGCACTAAGTAGTTTCAAGTGCTCAAGCTCAGACCTTGGCCTCCGAAGTTGCATAATTCATCCCTCCAGCCTAGCCTCAACTGCACATTGCGAAGCATATGACTTCAAGCACAACCCTTAAGCACCTAATATATGAAATTTCACAATTAACCAGCCTTATTTTCCTTCCAGAACTATACAATAGGATAAATCAGTGCCAACCCCTCATCCTGGCTCACTGAGCTCCCTGACTGCACATTTTTCTTCCTCAGTCAATCTTGAACTACGCATTGCACAGACTCAAGGCTTAAGATTCACCCCTGATTGCTTGAGATGTGCAATTTTGTAGTCACTGAGCCTCTCTCTCATCCTACCACCTGGTTTTGGCTCAGTTAGTGGATCAACATGCACCATCTTAGAATAGGGGTGTATCAGACTGATGTCGTTTAATCGTGAGTGAATTTCAGATGCAGGTACCCTATCATACCATGACATGATGATGGAGAAGGATATCAAGAATGGAAGCATGATAGCAAACATCTTTGTAGTTGATTATCAAGATGATCAATCAAGAGAAAGCAAAGGGACACTAGTTTGCAACCAAAACTCAAGACTCGATATCATTGAAGAATTCTTACCTTTAAGCCATATGGAGATGGATAGAAGAGAATTCTCAAGAAGAAATATATCAAGGAGCAACAAAAGTGGCTTGCCATTGTCATGTCATCAAGAAGTCCATGCAACTAATGTCATGTCACGTCATGTCGCGAGTTGTCATATGCCACATCATTATTGTGGAATATGTAATTTCTTATTCGAAAATGTATTGTAAAGTGGAAGTCCAAAGGACATGCACCAAATATGAAGAGTCATGTAAAATCGAAAAGTCATGGGAAGTCAAATAGTCATGAGGGTAGTCAAAGAGTCACAAGGAAGGTGAAGCATCACCTCCCCATTGGTTATATATATGCCCTCATTGTATGAGAAAATTAATTTCACCTTGGCTCCGCCCATAAGGCATTAGAGAGACAAGCTAGTTATTTTGGGGAGCAAGGAGTGGCTCCAACGCTCCACTATTGGAGCTAGTGGTGTTCATTGTATACATGTGTCTTGGGAATTTTACTTAATATTAGAAGCGTCATGCGAAACATGTTCTTCATGCTTGGATTATGAATATTTGTAAGACTATTATGTGGATGTTTGTAATTCATGTCTACTTTCATCTGTGCTAAATTAAGTGAACTATTTCGGTTATTTTAGTACTTATCACGTTGAGAATGTGTTGTGATAGTTGAAATAGCTGTCACATCCTTGTGGACTATTCTGGTGGATGTTAGAAATATCTTTCTTGTTGTATTGGTTGTAATGATCATCGCATATTTGTGGACTATTCCGCTAGATGTTAGACGACTCCTTCTTGTTCGTGTGTGTCTCTACTAGGGCGGTACTATTACCTCTCTCTTAGATGCTCACTTCCTTTCTCCACCTACAGTAAAAGAACCTTGACATGCCTACAACCGAACACTCACTAGGCACACTTTCTTGATTTTCAAAGGCACATTTGCATTCCTCTCTCTTGCTGACAGTTAGAGCCAAGAAAAATCTTTAAGAAACTAAAAATTGGGCCATATTTCGAATGGGGTTCCTATACCAAATGGTGTGAGGTCTAATTGGGACCACATATTGGGGAGACCCCTTAAATGTTAGTGGATATAACACTATCAACATTTCTAGTGCTAGAAGGAGGGTTGCCAGATTTTTATGGCCGATAATATCACCCACCCTACTATTACTTCTTTCGGTCAAGGCAATAATATTCCCAACACCTCCCCTGCTCATATTCCTGAAGTTGGTGAATATTCTCAGCCCGAGCTTGTTCAAACTTGTGAAATATATTATGACCAAATATAGTTCATCTGTCATATAACCCGTAAGTTTACAAAAGATATTGGATTAATTCTGGGGGCACACAACCTTCCTTATTTTCTGAAGAAGAACCCAACCACCCCTACTGGGATAATGGTTTCTACAATTTAATATTTGATTATTGCCACCCTTGAAGAGTTAGAAGATCCTGCGGAAAACACATAGAAATAAGAACAAACTCCATATTACAATGGTGGTGATAGAGATAACCTTGTACTATCAGAAGATACTTTCCACGGGTTAGGTCGGGATGAAGACCAAGAAAATCTGTTAGCGTAAGGAGTCACTCCTTGACTGCAAAGGAGTAAGACTTACACATCATAGTTCACTTCAAAGAAAAATATTTTAGATGGTGGGATGGCTTCTTAAAGATTTTGAAATGATTTCAACTCTTTTAGACCTTCATGCATTTGGCAAGATGTGGCAAGTATAAATTGTATGAAAAAGTTTGTAGTATAGTGGAGAAGATTATGACAGATGAAAGGTGACATGTAGCTGGTACTTAGTCTAAGAAATAAACATATCCTAAATCATTTACACAACTATAAGAGTGACATTTTACATAAACTCTATTTTATGTAAAGGAAACAACATTTAGAAATCAGAATACATGCATAAAGAATCTCATAAATCCTTCATGAAACCTTCACTAGCATGCTCTACACAACATATACATGATTTTTAGAAGACTCAACAGTACATAATTAACTATTAAATCCTCTAACAATTATCTTACTCCTACTTTCTAGCTGTTGCAACTCATAAATTAGACGAATAAAACAACAAGAGAAACACACCACACATTAGATAGTCCTTGGAACACAAAGTCCTCCAGCATGAAGTCAAAAAAGGAGTTTTCTTTATTATCTTTAGGTCGATCAAAATCCAACCCTGAAATGGTATTTACAAATGATATTTATAGAGAGAGTTACAAACACAATCTCACCTAAAAAGAAGTATCCACTCTTCCTCTCATTAAATAGGAGTTATAGCATATTAAAGACATATCCTATCGAGCTATAACTAATAGGACAGATGTAGATAGGATGAAAAAGATGATTCGAACTGTGCTACTGAGTGTGCTAGAAACCTACCTAATTTTCTACTAATATGTCTCTCCATGATCTTGGTTCTTTAAAAACCATGTAGCTTCATTAAATGTGTCATTTAACAACCTCAAAACCACTTATCAACCATTACTTGACATGTCCATATCATTAAGAGTCCTTATCATCCTTGGACTAGCTTGAAAATTTTGTTGGCAACTGTAAAAAATCATTAAAAATAGATGCTAGTGGAACTTCCGGTAAAAACCTGTAACAGTGTAAAAAACTATAATGCTACCAGAACTTCCGGTAGTGCTCTGTTTCCTTCTAAGAAATGCACATCAAGATATTTGAAAAATTTTGTGGAGATTAAAAAATTATGAAAATTGAGCTGTTCCAAAATATAACCAATAGGCATAATGATACTTCATTGGGAAATCATTTTACCTCTCCTCCATATGAGCTACAATTTTTGCAAGCTTGTCTAAATCTATTTTACTGTCAATTGCTGATTGTGACCTTGTAGTCCTGGTGGTTGTCTCTTTTGCAACGACCTTTTTTCTCTTCTGAGCTCTTCTGGATTTGTCTTCTCTTGGAGGTTCCTGTTTGCTAGTCTGAAGGAGCTTTACCCTTTTCTTTCTTCTTGAACCCACTAGATTATGCAATTAAAGGAGTTACAATATGTAACCCTTCAGATTGCCTCTCCACATCTATAACTTCTCTCATTAATCTTGAGTTATGTAGGGCTTTGGATCTTAGCCTGAATTTGTTGCTAGCTATTGTGTGTATTTTCCTGCTACTAACAACATATCCTGCATCCTTTTGTATTTTCCTACTGCTAACAACATATCTTGCATCCTTTAGGAGCTCATCATCTGATTTGGTGGGCTGATAATCCTTCTGAACCATAGGCATAATTTTTTCTACAGGAAATTCTGGCATCACCTGTTCTTTTGATTTTTCTACAACTATAGTCTTTCCTTTCTGCCCTCTGGCATATACCTTGGGAAAAGGAGAAATAGGAGGCACAATATTCATTGATTTGGGCTTGCTAATATATGAACCTTCTCCCTTTTCAAACTTATTTTAAACTTTGGTTGGGGGAGTCTTTTCCTTTTCGTTTTTGTCCTTAGCCTTTTTATAGATATTCATATTCTTTGCTTTTCTTTTAGTCCTTTTACCAATTAGTTGGTTTCTGACTTTCTTTCTTCTTCTCAACAGGTTGAGAATGTTGCTGTGAGGTTGGAGGTTGCTAAGCAAGAATGTTTTGTGTAGGTACATATTGGCCTACCCTATAAAATTGGAAACACTCCCAAGACTGGTTTCTTCTTTAAAGTTCTTCAACAATCAACACCTTGATAAGAGCTTGATGGTAGATGCTATAATCTGAGGCTGTTGCATGGGTTTTTATTCTAGATGACATCTTAGTCAAGATTTTCAGCAGGAAGAAAGGTAGGTTTAGAGCCTTCATATCTTCAAGGTGAAATAAAAACCTCATGTGATACATAAATACAATAGTATACCTCCTTTCACAAGTAAGATAGATCTTAATGAGCTTGACGGTTTCAACCCATTCATCCTTGAGATAACTACTAGGAATCCCTTTAGCCCATTTAGGGTCTCTATATTCATCTTTGATGAAGTTTTTCAGGTCTCCTCCAGTAATAACTTAGTTTTTGAACCATTTCTCTCCTTCCCATGGGAGGTGGAAAGCTTCAACATTGGATTTTGTTGATACCTGTAGTTTGAGTTTGAGGCTATAAACATTTACTTCTTGTCCATCAAATGAGAGGGAAAATTATTTGGCTACTCCTAGATGAGAGCTTCCTAACCTTGAGTAAAATGGGTACCACCTAGCCTATATAGAAAACCTCCTCACATTCAGTTTGGCATCTATTAAATCAGCCCCTTGAGGTTAAATACGCTTAAGTTTTCCTCCATTAGTCATCTGAGCAATAATGAAGGCTGTCCGCTAGATTATAAGGGTGTCAAGGTTAGAAAAACTCACTTTACAGGTGTTGCTGAAAACCTCAATGTAAAATTTCTGAAAACTCAGTCTCCTCTTCAAGCTGCTCACTGGAACTGCTTATTCACCAACAACCGAATTTGAAAATTGATTTCTTTCCTTTTCTTTCGATGGTTTAAAGTGATATGTTGGTTCATTTTTCCATATACAATATCTTGTCATAATGGTAAGTATCATAATCGTATACCACACCTCGTGATATTCATAATTAACTTTTAGTTTCCTGCTTTATTTTAGATTCTCTAAAATAGGTGGTTGGAGCTGAACGATGTTTGAGTTGGCAGTCACCTCCATCACATTCTTTATGTTAGGCCTAAAATTCTGGCAATGCTCATGCATGATTAATCAATCAGTCACCAAATTAAATCGTAGAACATGATTAATTCTGATAATAAATATGTACATTTGACATGTGGACACAATGAATTGGGTTGAGAGACAGGACAAACAACGGTTGGTCTTCATGACTGCACATTGACACCTAACTCTTCCATGTATGACCACTACTAACTCGAAATAATTCAACTGTATAACCTTTCCTATCACGTGACATGGCTCATGATTAAAAATATTTAAACCTTAGTTGATATCGGGACATGTGGCTAACTCAAAAGAGGGTGCGTATTTTTTTTTTTTTTTAAATTATAAACAGGGGAAGTTACCAAAAAATCTGGTAGCATCGGGTAAAGGAAAAACATGCATAATAAAAAGTTAAAACAATATGTCCGACAGGATTAGAACATATTCTACCAGAACTTCCGGAAATGCTCTAAATTTTTTTATCCTAAAAGTAAAAATATTTAAAACACATTCATGACTAAGCATAGAACTATGCTAACAAAATCCATCATATTCTAACAAAGAGGAGGAAAACAATGACGTAGACACGGAAAACCAAGATTTGGACTGGGTGTCTCAGGGCCAACTTACACTGCCGGGCGTTCTATACAAGATGTCGAGGCACCCACAAATGTGCTTATTTTCTTATCATCCGACCATTGATTTCACCAGTGTATGAATATATCAATTGTGGACATTCCATAAGCATATAATGTTTTTTTGAGTCGAGAGTAGTCCAACAAACTACAAGGATATTTTTCTACGGACTGGTCACATTTATGGCTTCCGTATAAGGGCAGAAACAACCAAATATGGGTAAAATCAAGGTCTTACATGAAGCATATTGTCACTCCCTTCGAGGGTAAAAATGAACCAGTTGTTTTCGCAGATCTAATCTTTGGAAATTATTTTCTAGAAACTGATCTGGGGTGCTATCTTTCCCAACCATCCCTAGTTTCACTTGACATACAGTTGGATCTCCTTTCTAGTCCAACTGGTGCAAATAACATTTTTACAATAGATAGTAGTAGTAGTAACAATACTACTACAGTGCATAGTCCTTATACATGTGATGTTTAGACATTGTAATTTTATTTTTCAAATACGTAGGAGGGAACTGGAGTTGGATGTGTTTTAGTAGACTCATGATAGAGAAAACATTTTATCTCCAACCACTTGTATTTTGAGTGCACAAATAACACCTTAGAATATGAAGCACTCATCCTGGGCTTACAAAGTGCCATTGACCTCAATGGTGGAATTCTCAAAGTAGTAGGTGACTCAAAAATTATTTTATAACAGGTACATGATACTATACACTATGTGTCACTTCATCTGAATGGTTATCAAAAGGAGGGAGGTATGGAATTTGATTTATCATTTCAAAGATTTCAATATTATTTATGTTCCTAGAATGTGTAACACAGCTGTAGATGAATTAGAAAATGTTGTTATTAGGTTATCACTGCTTAGGGACGATTTTTCTATTGAAATTATTTATAAACCATCCGTGACTGATAATGTTACTAATTTATGCATTTTTAATGATGAACATCAAATACTGAACTTTATGGCGAACCCTGATGTATTCAAGAATGCAACTATTGATGAAGACGAGCACGAAAGAGTGTTGTAGGGTGTAGCTCACACAAGCAAAGAGAACCCCATGTTGAAGGGAGTGGTAGCGCTGGAAAAGCTGTATGACTTGAAAAATCACTTCAGAGGGCCAGTCAATGAAAAAAACCACAACTCAATTCTCTCGCACGGACAAATAAATCTTGGAATAGAAAAATAAAGTTTTTCAATCTCAGTACTTGCTGCACACCACAGGAGCGACAAGCCTTCATCTTCTTGTTCAAGTAGTACCAAGATATTTTCGCATCGACATATAACGAGCTCAAAAATTATGACAAGATAATTTTCCAGCACGTCATTCCGATCAAATAAGGGGCCAAGAAATTTAAATAAAAGATGCGAAAGGTACATATGATGCTTGAGTCTCTGATTCAAAAATAGTTGAGGATGCTAATGGATGCTCAGATCATATATAAAGTGCGACATTCAACCTGGGTATCAAATTTGGTCCTAGTGAGAAAGAAGTATGGGGAAATCCCCTTGTATGTTGATTTATGGAACCTAAACCACAGATTAGAAAAAGATAACTAAATAACCTATGCCATCTATAGAACAGATACTGCAGACAACATCAGGGTCATAAATGTTCTCTTTGCTAGATGGTTATTCAGGTTACAACCAGGTTCTGGTCTCAGAGCCTGACAAACTTAAACCAACTTTTCACACGAAGTGGGGCAAGTTTGCATTCAAAAGAATGGAATTTGGGCTAGTCAATGCCGGTGTGAAATTTCAATGTGCAATGGAAATCACATTTTGTGGAATCATCGAGCAGATTGTAGTGGTCTATCTTGACGATGTCACCATTTTTTCCAAGAAGAGATTAGACCACTTACGCCATTCGAAGAAAATTTTCGAGTGATGTAGAAAATACAAGATATACTTTAATCATAAGAAGATCATTTTTGCAGTGTCTGAGGGCAATCTCTTGGGAAATATTATTGCAAAAAGTTGGAATAAAGTAGACCTGGAGAGGGTCAAAGCTATTACACAGATTCCATTCCCAGTGAATAGGAAAGCGATGCATTCCTTCCTGGGGAAAATCAAATTTCTCTGCAAGTTTATCTCCAATTATTCTCATATTGTGAAATCGATGCAATAGATGGTAAAGAAGGATGCTAAATACAAATGGAATAAAAGGGAAAAGGACGTGTTTTCCCATGTCAATAAAGATATCCTAGAAGCACCAAATTTTTATAAACCAGATTTAAAAAAATATTTTATGCTCTATGCTTTCACTTTTGATACTTCTGTTGCCACTAAGGATGATAATAAAAATGAGCAACCAATATCTTTCATGAGTTCCAACCTACAAGGACCTGAGATTAACTATCCAACCATTGATAAGCAGGTGTATTTAATTTACAAGGTGGTGATACACTTCTGACCCCATCTCTTGAAGAATCATTGCATTATCTTTGTGCCACACCCAAAAGTCATATCACTGTTTGTTCAAAAAAAGCTGGGTGAGAGGAGAGAGGAATCGATGACTATTTTACAACAGTATGACTTAGAGTTAAATCCAATTTACACGATCAAGGGCCACGATCAATGTTGGCTAGTAGCAGAAGCAATGGATGCAAACAAAGAATATCCATCTGGATGGGAGTAGGATATTGAAATGTATAATGTTGAGCGAGCTTACCCCAATACCATCACAAAATCTTGGTACACATATGTGCACCAGTACCTTGAGCATGGAACCTTTCCCTCTCACTTATATGCACATTGGAATAGGGCACTTAGACTAAAAGAATTATCTTATGAATTGGTGCATGGGGTTATTTTTAGAAAGCACCATAATGGAGTATTGCTCATGTGCCTTGAAGCCACGATTCAAAGAGAGTATTACATGATCTCCAAGATGGACCTGCTAGGGGACACTTTGAAAGTGAGACAAAAATGCATCAAGTTATGTGGGTCGATTTCTATTGGCCCACATTATTCAAAGATGCTCATGCTTATGCCCATAAGTGCCCATTCTGTAAAAGGTGTGTCGACAGATGAAATAAGTCAACTACCCTGTTGCAACATATTGTAGTGGAAGAACCCAATAATGGGTCCTAGATGTGATTGGTGAGATTTTTCCACACTCTTCAAGGAAGCATGTAACACCCTCTTCCCACATCTACCCAAGTAACTGGCCAACTGGGGTAAATATGTGACAAGAGGCTACTATAATGAGATTCAACCTCCTAGGTGAACTTAAGGAAGTGGAACCAATAGAAACACAACATACAAACCTTGTACAACAACAAAAACAACCCCAGGACATAACCCAAACTTTTTGTCTGCTTACACTTGGGTCACACTGACATTTTTACCTCTTTGAGCTATAGCCATAGGCACAGTCTTGCATGCATGCATCCAGGAGTCATATATTGCAGACATAACACTGCATGTTAGCGTCTAGGGCCCCAAATACCTAGTTCTGTGTTAGCAGCCCCTGGATTTGAGCCACATTTTTAGGCTTAGAACCCAGTGCTCTACCCATGTTACCTAGATTAACCCCTCTTGTGGACAAGACCGATCTCCTTATAATCCTAATGGAAAAATATAAACAAACAGAAAAACAATGGTGCTTTCCTTAGCCTATAACTGAAACATGAAACATGTAGTATGTGAAAGATCACTTACCTATTAACGAATTGCTTGTAGAAGTCCTTTCAGCACTTTCCACAACCAGCTTTTTCTCAATGCTTTACAGTCTCTCCAAATTCTTTCCACAACTTCTCCATGATGTGCCAAAAGAGATCTGCATACACAAAAAAAATTCAAAGGGATCAAAGCATCCGCATATAAAAGAAAAAGTAAATGAAATCCTTAGTCTAGCATACAACATATAAATGAATCAATAATCAATTATAAACCATGTGAGTGATCAAGGAATCCCACAAATAACATCGAAATAAACACAATTAGGAAAGAACAATTGCTTTGTATTAAAATAAAAACGGAAAATAAGCTTACAACCTAGTGCCTTGATGTCACAAGCCTCTTCCAATGGTCTCCTTTCCTTCCCTTGATGACAAGCTCTTCAGACCCAAAACCAATAGCATGAGTTTACCAATCCAAGTCTCTATAGCCTCCCATTCCTATGTTGAATTTATAAGAAGGATGAGGAGGTTTCTTGTTCCACTTCTGAAGGGATATGATCCTTAAGAAAAGGATATTAGTTCCATATACCAAGGGATGAAGCGCAGGTATGTAGTGGTTCGAGGTTTCTAATTTGGATAAGATTCCTCAAACAAAGATTCTAGAACTTAGTTTTTATTTTATTTTTACGTGCGTAAATGAACCTATGCACTTTCTATTGAGGAAAACTGCGCAGGTGCACAAGTTTTGTTCAGGAAAATTGCGCAAGTGCATAGGTTTTTTTCAGGAAAATCGAGCAAGTGCTCAAAAATGGTTTTTAAGTAGTGAAAACCAAAATTCCTTTTGTCCTTGATATTATTTACTTTAGGATTAATAGGGGATTCACTTGAGACAATCCATCGGATGGCAAGATATCTGAATCGACAGTCATGGTGACAAATTTTAGTGTAACAACCCAAAACTTCAAGAAAATTCCAAAGATGAAAAAATAACAACATGACAATGATGTAGAAGCAATCACATCGATAAGAACTCATCTAGACCCCTCCTAGCCATGAATTTTTTTTTTTCAAACATGTCACAAACATGAAAGCTACAGGTATAAACAACAAAACGGAGTGAAGGGGTCTCACACTTATCTGAAAATATCTAAGAATCATTGCTCCACTACATCATTAGCTACCATACAATCTATTGGACCATAGATACATTATGCATTCATTTACAAGTAAAAACATGGAGAGAGCCATATATCATCACTGTCAACATACATTTTTATAACCAACATAATAACAACAGAAATACAGTGGATACAACAACAATAGAATCCACATAATAATAATACAATTATATATCAAATACCAAAGGAATTAGCTTCTCATTAATGAATATAGAAACCAATTGGGAATGGGACTACCATTTTCCAATTAACCATAGATTGGATAAGCTAAATCTCTCTTCAACCAATCATCCCTGTTCCATATTCCAAGCATGAATGTGGGACTCATAACCAACCAAAATTAACCAAACAAGCATGAATGCTACCGGAGTTCTACACCTACACCGTGAGGAATTTGAGTGCCTCCTAGTCTCTCAGGCTTTACCATAATCCACAATACGATCCAGGGATCACTAGGACCTACACCGATACCCACTCTCCAAGCTTTATCATACATTCCATCTCAGGACTACTAGGCCCAACGGAGAGAACATCACCACTTGACTTTACCATATATCCTGCCATTCACCGGTAAGGATTCCTAAGCACATCGAGGCACACAATATGGCTTTAATGCAACAAACAATATGGTTCAGGGGTTACTAGGCTAGTTGCTTTACTGTGATCCATATTCTGGTCCAGGGACCACTAGGCCATGTGTTTGTTATTTCAGAGATCCACCCCACTCAGCATCAAATCCATCCGACAATCCAACTCAACCGAAGTATGAGAAACCCATCTCATCAAATTTATACAGAAATGGAAAATCTAGGCTGAAAAACACTGTCACACCTAGAAAAACCCATGCCATGACAAAAAAGAACCACATGCAATACCATACATGCAAAACATAGAAAGGAGAACACACATGCAAATCGATACCTGCAAAGAATCCTACTGTAGCTGCTTGATTCCTACTCCTACTTGCTTGCTTCCTTCTTCTTATTGCTTTCTTTCCTTTCTTGCTCCAATGCCAAAGTGCTCCAAGAAAAATCTAAGAGTCCAAGAGTTAGTGAGAGAGATAGAGAATAATGAGAGAGCTCCAAAACTGAACTGACAAAAGGTTTTTTACAAAATATTTCCCACTGATCCTCATAATCCTTTTTATTGATGAGGCCCCTATTTTCTTAATTTTCCATTATTTTCCTTCAGTTTCCTCCTCACATGCAACCTGTGGCCTTTCATCTCCCTTTTCTCCTAATTTCCATTATTTTCATAAATAAATGTGCCAAAATTCCATTTTTCCTTTCCAAAGCCTTTTCCATTGCCTTTGCCAGTTCCCTTTAGCCATAATAACCGAAATGAACACTGACTAGGATGGTTTTGCCCACCATTCAACTTGGAATACATGTCCCATCAACCGTGGTTATTATTTTTAACTTTTATTACATGGAATTTTCATCAGGGTTACAAGACCCTCCCCCTTGGGGGAACACCATCCTTGGTGTTCAATGAAAAATACAAACTAGTAAACTGATAAAAATAAAAAAGGCTACCTATGGAGCTATATAACACAATTCGTTGCAGTATTTACAATGAATAACTTTCTCAAAATAGAATTCATCATGAAAATCATACCGTGTACTGAAGATTTATAACACTACTCACTACGGTATTTACAATAGTATACACATATACACATTTTCTCAACTAGAAAATAGAAGGATATGATGCCCGTATCAGCAACAAGGGAATCCAGAGGCTCACACCTCCACCCTCAAAGTAATACCGGGATTCACTTCCTTCCCAGGAAGTCCATAATCCACTTCCAAAGTCAAAGCCACATCCAATGTCCAACGCTACAATCCTGCACCACTTGTCCTCTCAGTGAATAGTTATTGGCTCATTGTTCCATGAAACATTCCCAATGTGCATCTGATTCCATATGGAAATGCTAATTACCAAAACAAATCCATCCCGGACATTCCATTCTCCGCTGCACAATCCCTCGAGCAATCTGGTCACCACATTCCATGTAGTCACACACCTTCCAAGTTTCGAGGGCATCCCCTTCTCTGCTACACAATCCCTCTGGAAACCCCTCCATTGGTAAGGTTTCCTTGCATTAGAAGTTCCAAAAACCAAGGGACATCCCTGCCTCAAAACCATCATATCAGCCATAGCATGCTCATCGAAATCAATGGACACTATTGGGTACTAGTGTCCCACAATGACCTTGCTCCTGAAGTGATTTACCAACATATTGCTGCCTATTTCAATTCCTTTTGCTATTGCTGCTAATTCTTGCAATCAGTTTCAACCACCCAACCAGGAATTTCGTGCTTCCTGTACCAAGCACATAATTTCCATTAGATTTAAAATAAATTGAAATTAATTCAAATCCTACCTCATTGGTAGCCCATCAATAAGGTACACTTGCACTTATGTTTACTTCCTATCACACAATTCAAATCAGTTGTTTGATCAAATCATCATGCATAAAAATATCACATCTGGTTAGCTCAAAACACAACCATCATAAATCAAATCACGAATCACATGAAATCAACATAAGCCATAATCATAAATCACATGTAACCATAATAAATCAGAATCACAGATCACATGCATAATAATACCAAAATAAAATACTCATACTTATCTTTCATAGGTCCTTACTTATGCCTTTGTTCTTTCTGTACTCACACCAGATCAGTTTCCACACCCGAAAAACACCCAGTGCCTTTGCTTCTCTTCAATCACGTACACATACACATAGTGTTCATCACACACATACAACCACACATGACACACAACAGCATAGAATACATGCAACTATATTCATGCATTCAACACAACACATGCACCTGCATCCGGTGTACGACACAACACAATACATATACATGCACCCGATGTAAAATACATATACATATACATAGTACAACACAACAGATACACATGTCACAATACCATGACTAATCCATGCACATACATAGTACCACATTTCCATAACACAACATGTAAGAAATGCACACAATACCACATGTATACCAGTACCATATGCACAACATGTATAAAGTACAACCTGTACACAACACTACTTGCACAACATCACATGTACATGACACCACCTGCACAATGTGTACACAATGCCAAATGTACATCGCACCACCTGTACAATGTGTACACAATACCACATGTACACAACACCACATGCACGACATGTACACAACACCACCTGCACATAACACATGTACAACATGTACACAACACCACATGTAAAATCATGCACACAACACCATATGTACATAGCACCATATGTACAGCACACACACAACACCATATGTACATAACACTACATATACAACATGTACATAACGCCATACGTACACAACAATGCATATCCAACATGCACACTGTTGAGGCAATTTAATTACCTATCATTTAATTGTTAACCTGGGGGTTTCGTAAAACTTGCGAAGCGTACGTGCACTATATATGCTAGAAATTAACCTCCAATTTAGATCAATATAACTACAAAATCAAATGATGATAAACCAAAAACATAAAGAAACTGAAATCAATCTACATAAAGGAAAAACTTAATCTATGAAAGGCAACTCAAATCCTATTCACAAAAGTTCTCTAATATGAATGTGCACACATTCTCTTGAAAATGAATCTTTTAATATAGGAATGAAAATAAATCTAATCTTCTTGCATGAAATGAAAAGCTGATCTATACATATACTTGCATGATTGAAATTAGAATTAATCTAATGAAATCTATGAAAATAGGAAATCTAATCTAGGAAAGCATTCAAAACACACTTACTAGAATTGAAATATTGATCTACTACACACACTTGCATAGAATTGGAAATCTAATCTACGCACACTTCATGAATTCAAAATCTAAACTTCTTGCAAGAATTGAAAAGAACGATTTGAAATTTAAACAATCTTAACTACAACGAAATAAAAGTGACCAATCCATCTAAACCTGCAAGAGCACACAAACAAAATGAGCATATGAAAACTTAACTTATGAAAACATGTAAATGAACATAACGGAAATAATAACAAATCATGAAATGAAAACTAAACTAAACATAAAGAAATGAATAAAATTATGATACAATCTCACACTCATTTAGGTGGCCAATCCAATGATGCATGAGGATGTCAAGTGAAGAAGCTCCATAGGTAAGCAAAACCAAGTTAAAGTGAAAGAACACTCATGAGTAAGGTGCTAAATCCAATTCTTTATTCAAAACATGAGCATTACTCCAAACTGTACACATGCCTTTGAAAGGAGAAGGCTCTCTTATTTATACAAGAACATAAGAAGCTACCTCATTAATGGAGGTCCATTATTCTCTCCCTAGATCCCTAGAAAATCTCATAGAGTTTCAATTCAAATAGGTAATGATGAGACACATATCCTCTTATAGTTACAACTCAAATGTATCCAAATCTCCTTCCATATATTGAAGGGAATTCGAATTTGAGCATTGGAGGCCACATAAGGGTGCCTTGGAAGCTTCCAAATGACCTACACATGTCATGAAACTCAAGCCACTTTTAAGTATTAGAAAGTATGTGTTATTTTTCTAAATTTTAATCATTAATTCACTATAAACACTTGAAAAATATAACTTTGGAAAATACAATTATGAACCCATATGATGGTGGAAATGTAGGGTTATATAGTGACAACGCGATGGAATGAAGGTGATAAAAGTGAAATGAGGATGTGAGTGAAGTGAAAATATATGTCATTTTTAAATACATTTTGCAAACTCAACACACACAACACCATATGCATACAAAACTGCATATCCAACATGCACACAGTAAGGTATGTACACAACACCAAATATGCAACATGTACATAGCACCATCTATACCTTGCACTGCATATGAAATATACACACAACACCATATATACAACAAGCATACAACATCATAGGTACAAAATACTACATATGTTACATGTACACATCACCATAGGTACAATCATTGAATATGCAACATGCACAACACATACACAATAATAGGACTACACATCCATAGACCACACACTGACTCCACAAAGAAAAATTGCTTCTAGTGTCTTTCCATTATCCATGCTTATCATCGCATGTCGTAGATCACAATACTTTCACTTCGTTGATGTGCCCCTCAACATTACCTCATGGATCTATCAAGGCTACTTTGCCACTTGATTCCTCATAGCCAAGAATATCTTCATGCCATTCACTTGCATAAGCAATCATTCCTCCACAAGAATGATCCATGAAAACCCTATTAGATAGTGACATAGATAGATATATAGATACATATATAATCATTAGCATAAAACAACCATCATCCTGTTAGAAAAAGACACACACACACACACACACAAACACACACACACATATATAAATTTAGCATCAAACAATCATGATTCATGATGAACCTATCAGACACGACATACATACATACATACATGTATACCTATATAAACACCAACATAAATCATGATCACACCATAATCATAATGTCAAGGTTAAGATAACTTCCTTTATCCTTGCACAACATTGAGAACACCAGTTATCGATATAGCCAAGGAATTAAACACCTCAGATTAATATTATTTACCTCTTATATTTCCTTTCTCATGTCTGTACTGCCATTTTTCATTTACCACAATGGATCCAAATAGTCCAATTGAATGTCATATTATTACCTTCCACTGTGCTTACTCATGCACCGAGCTTCATCCACGTCTTACATCACTTGTTGGGTACCAAAAAGCTCTCCCCGAGATTCATTAACTTTCCTCTTTCCTAACCAATCCCTAAGACTCTCAAAACATAAAGGAAAGAACAAGAACAAACAAGAATAAGACCATGAAAACCAAGGAAATACGACACTGCAACAAAGTGGCATGATCATGCACTAGACACAATCAAGACCACAAATCAATCACAACAAATCACAAAATAACAAAAGCACAAGACTATCAATAATCACCATTTCTCAATCCCCATGGTTCCAAGTGCTTCCTAGAAAAATCTCAACCTAAGCCTTCTTCAAGATTTCATAAAAGTCTATTTTTCCATGCAATCCCCTGCATCATCCTGCCATAAACACATAACTGTCAGTGCATAAATATGCATAACAATATGCTAGTTACCTTACCTTTTTGTGCCAAGCATGCTAACCTATAATTGAACACACATGCCAACAATATGTACCAAACATCAAGACAACACATCTATCTATTCGAAATCAACCTTTACCAAAACTAACAAACATATCATAATCAACTAACAGTCATAAGATATAATGCTACAACTATCACCTGCTTATACTCAAGTACACATCAGCTATCTCAACACATTTTGCGTTAGTAAAACCATCTTAGGAACAAATCATTTCTTCATGCAATCTTATAGACACATACTCATATGATGTGATTAATCAAACATTCAACAATAATTATACGACATAATAGAAACCAACACTCAAACACAAAATAGACAACATAATCAAACATTCAAACACCAAGTAGACAACATAAGCAAACTCATATCTTAATGTACATCAAGGGAGGTGTTGTGCTATACATCACCCACCATTTATTAAAATAAATGGGGACCCTTTAGAAATAAACAGGAAATTTATTTTTATTTTTAAAAACAAAAAACTTTAGGAAATAAAGTTTTCTTTGAGATTTTCAGCTTTATTCCTTAGTGCGCATCACAAAACACGTAACTTATAACCCAAAAGACTTGAAACTACTAAGTCACGGGGGCTGCGAAATGCACTACGACTTTTCTGAAGTTATATTAAAAATTTGCAAACGCTTCAATCACCGTTATAATTTGTTTATCGCGTCACACCTCATTTAAACGATCAAAATTATAAAGTAATTTGGTATAAGTTGAGATTACGCAGACCCGACGAGCCAAAAAAGCAATAAACATAAAGCTATAAAGTCCCATAAAGTGCAACTGTTTAACTTCTTGAATGCGCACTTCACATTTCGTAGGAATTAACCAAAAGAAAATTCATTTACTGGATAAAAGTTGTGATGTGTGATTTGCACAGATCACATTTCACAGAATTTATGAGTAACATCGTAAACGGTAAAAGTTATAAGTTGCAATATGAAAATGAATGGCATTTAATTACTCAAGCATGCGAAATGAATTATTTCATATCAAACCAAAATCTGAGATCCAACGTCTTAAATTGATTGATAGCTATTTCATGTAAAGGTGTAAGAGATTTGATTTGAAAAGATTATTGGTGATTAATAACATTTAATAGAAATAAAAGTTTTAATAGATTCATATATATTTGTGCATGTTTGATATAAATGATGGATTTGATTCTTTGTTATCTATACATTTTATGTTCATTCTGTTTACTTGAAATCAGGAAACCACTTAACGGAGTGAGGAAGATTGAAATGAACAAGAAAGGCAACGAGATTGCTCAAACACCATTTACCGAAGACTCAGATATGTCTCCCCTGTTTTCAGACACCATCTACAACAAGGAATGCAACAATTCATCATGGGAGGCAATGTATAAGATTTTCGAGGACAAAAATCCAAGGGTAATAACCAAAGTCGCTACAACAGGCACGTCAGTTACTCCAGATGCGACTTACTTCGACGCTACATGTTCATTCGTCCACAAGGTAGCCGCAAGGCCAAAAATTCTCCCTTATACATACATGGTTAAGTAGGTAATTGACCACTTAAACATATAAGATAGAAAATTAAAAGATTCAAAAGGTGAGAATATTGGGTCATTCATGGTAGAATACTTACAAGCAATGTACCATCTACCCTCCCCACAACAAAAATATGACAAAGATTTTCTTCAAAGCTTTAGAATAAAAAATCCAGATCTGATGAAAGTCATAAAGGAATGGAAAGAATACCAAGGCAAACTTAAGCGAGATAAACTCGGTACATACCCAATTGCCTAAATTCCTTACCCTTGTTATTATGCTGCCAATATGTTGTGTAGATTATATGCAAAACCTGATACCACTAGGTTTTTTGTAGATTGGGTCCCATCAATTGACACAATCGTCAATTCTTTAATTCTGAATTGGGAAAATATCCTATCTGATAATTTAGCTAAACACATCATGGAGTATAGGAATAAAAGGAGTGTTTCATCTAGAGAAATACCTCCCTTTTATATGAGTGCCTATGTCATGGATGCAATTTGCTTTTCTTCTAGTTTTCCTACTATGGGATGGAAATGGACTACTCAAGACCCTACCCCAATCCACATTTACCATAGATCCCTTTGGGGTTCAGACTTCCATCTGCATTTTTATAAAATTTTCCATGGAGTCATGTTGCCTATGCACCAGATGATATTCAATGAGAAATCCCTTAGGGTTTCCAAAGAGGCTAGTACAAATATTCTTTCTGTGGCTAGACGGTTTGCAGAGGAGAATTTTACATATGTCAGAGTATTTGGGAGTTATGCTTCTCCCCACGTCCTACCATATTATGTTCCTGATAAGTTACTTGTAAGAGAGATAGCCTACCAGCTTATTAATGGTATTTCTAAACAACTGAAAGATGCTAAGAAGGTCGTTTGGCCTAATTTTCCTTTACGGTGCGGTACTTTTGCACTTTTTGATATCGGCCATGTGTACAAGGAAGTTTCAAAGATTAATCTACTGAATTTTGCAGTAATTCCAAAGAGGTTGTATGATCCAAATGATGTAATTAAAAACTACATCACAGAGCTCAAAATGAAGCCTTTTGTAAAGGAAATAGACATATTTGATGATCTCTTTCAAGGCATGGAAAATTTTTCAGATATAATTAAGTTTTCATCCAGTCAACTCAAACAAGATGATTTGGAAGCCTTCCAAACATACAAAAATAAGAGACTGGAGAGAATTCCTCTTAACTTGTTAACTATTGAAGATGACAACAGACCTGCTCCAAGTATTAGCTTGGATAATGAAGCAAAAGACATGTCTGAGGATGAGTCAGCACAATCAAAGCATCAATCTCACAATTCAGATCATTCTAAAAATGAACCTGAAAATAGAAAGGAAAGCCCAGAAAAGATAATTGATCAAGTAATCCAAGAGATTGATATGCATGAGAAAAGAGAAAGTAATGGAACAGAGTCAACTTCTCAAGAAGTTCAACATAGTCATGATACACTTCATCAGTCAGAAAAGTCCCAACCAAAGAATTTGAGTAGTGAATGGGATGATTTTTCTGAAGCAATAAAAACTTCTAAAACCAATCCCAATGCTAATCAAACTACTAGTTTTCAGACACCTGAACATTCCCATAAGTTAGTGGAAACTGCTACTCCACTACAACAAGTTCCAGAAACTCATGATCGAGAGATCATACCGACCTACCCTACATTACAAATAGTTTTACAAGTTGAGGAAATTCCATCATTGGATATCTTCTATAGTCCTAGTCATAAGGCTGTAGTCAAGAGAAATAAAAGTAGAAGAACTGATGAAACAATCTTAGATCGTACAAATGAATCTGTTGATGTTTTATGGAAGGATCCCTAAGCTGATCCTACTGAGAATTTAACTAAATTATCACAGTTTCCAGGGGCATATGCTACTGCCACTGGTGATAAAGATACTGAGGTTAAAATGTTGCTGAAACAGAAGGAAAACAGAATACAATAACTAGAGAGACTGTTAGATGAAGAAAAATCTAACTCCAAAGAGCAAATGAAATCGAATATGGCCCAATTTCAAAAGAATTTTGAAAAACTTAATTTATAGCATCAGGTACAAATCACTGAGAAGCAAGCACAACTGGAAGCAGCAATGACCAGGTTACAAAACCAACCACAATTGGAGCAATTCATAAAAGAAGCATTGGATGTAAATGCTAAGTTAAAGCAACAATAGGAAGTATTTTTCAAACAAGCTTCTATTATTGAATCTTGTTGTGACTCAAATGAAATACTGATCCAACAAGTAGCTATCCTGGAACTTGAATGTGAGAAGCTCGAGAAGAAAATAAATGAACACATTCAATGGAAATCATCAGACTCAGGCAAGGAAGTTAATCTACCCAAGGTAGATAAGTTCCACAAGGAGATATTATTCAAATATTGGGAAGCACAAATAAATCATGCAGAGAAAGAAGATGCAAAAAAATCAAGATTATCAAAGGAAATTACTGAATCTGTATGTGAACAACTGGTGAAAGCAGAACTTATCAAAGAGTACATGTCTGAAGTGTTCTTAGAAGTCAAACAACTAGAAACACAGTGGAAGAAAAAGGTAGTAACACTGGATGAAATAATTAAAAAGGTAAATAATTTTGATCAAGAAAATTATTGGAATTTTCTGATCAAACCTTATCATCAATACCAGATCCTGCAGTATTTAACAGATTCAACTAGAATATCGTAGCCAATACTCTCAAACGCAGTATTCAAGGGATAGGTCAGATCGAGGATTTTGCAGCCAGCTCAGCTCAAGCCCATGCTAGATATTTGTCAACTTCGTGACTAAATCCAAAAGAAAGGGCGGTATTCATAAATCATATTGTTACTTTATTTTCCTAGATTGTAGTTTAAGTTAGTCTTACAAGGATGGTTGTTTGAAACCTCCTCTATATTTTTATAATAATATATTTTAGAACATAGTTAGTTTAGTATTTAAAACCCTCTCATGCATTTAGAGAAGGGTCAAGAAATTTTTCAAAAACATTTGTGAAGAATGCACTATTGTAAGTTTGTGAATGCTTTGATGAATTAATGGAACACAATATGTTATCTTTTGAAAATTAAAGCTTTTTAACTGATGTTGCACTATTGTACTCTTTAAATTACTTGAAAGTGAAGAGGAGTAGATCAATTACTGTCAGTTTACATGAGTAGAACTTCGTACATATGGTATTTCTATTCACTTGTATTAAGTCTTTCTTTATAGATTGACAATCATATTTTTATTGCATTATATATTTGAAACGTTATTATAGATGAATGTTACATGCACTTCTATTTTAATATTTGTCTGTGATTTCTTATTAAATATATAATCATATATATGAATGCAATACATTTTTCACAATTCTTCTACTCAAACTATTTTGTTAAAAGAATCATCATACATAATTTTCATCTCTTTCAACTGTTAAATGATCTATATTACTAATAGTTGAAGGATATATTTTTAGATCGCATAAAGGAAGAAACACCCCGGGTATATAGTAGGATAAATATTTTAGATAAAGGCATATGATAGATTAAAATAATTCTCCATTTGCATCTTCTATAATCAAAACACCCTCAAAATCATCCTTATTGGGAAACTGGTCCCATTATCCCTAGTCAGAGCCACTACGCCAAATGGAAAAGGAGCTGCTTTAAGGTCCGGACCAGGTGGTTTTCCCCCATGTTTTGGTAGCGGAATTTCGAGGCCTCAACATTTTGGCGCTAGAAGGAGGGCCTTGTGAATGGAACAAATATCTGATCAATGTAAAGGTCAACCTAACAGTCTCTCTCCCTATATATCCCCATCAACTTCTGGAAAATTATCTAGATCCTCATCTTTAAAATCTGAATTTGATCATCCTTCTCCTAAGTCTCCTAGTGATACTCAACCCATACTATCTCTTGATTCTCATCAAACTTCCCCAAAATGTCAGTCTTTGATAGAAAAGTTAGAGAGAGTATCCATTTCTGCTGAAAAGCCCGAATCTTCTCAGTATTTCGTCTTATTTACAACCTCGAAGAATATTAACTCGATCATAAAGTCAAAAGAAAATAATTCTACCTTTTGAATTTCTGAAGCAACAAAACTATATGCTTGTTGACTTTAATTGTAAAATACACAAGAGGTATTTGTAATAATAATTTATTATATATAAAATGTACAAGTGATGATAAATGTTTACAATGAGGCCCCACTTATATACCTATGCAAGTGACCTTTCATGATTGGGCATGTCTTTTAGACATGAATTTTTAGTTAACTAATGAATATTTAAATAACCATTATCTAGATTATTTATTATTTACATTTATTGTATTATTTATTTAGTTATGAATTATATTCATAACATTGTCTCTTCCTTCAAAAGCTTTGTCCTCAAAGCTTAATTTCTGGCAATCTCCTTCATCTCGCGTTTGTCATCTTGGCTTATGTAATTCATCACTGCTACCTTGGCATGTATAATTCACTAGTAACATTGTCTTGAAACTAGGGTTTATTATTATTATTTTTTTTAATAATATATATATATATATATATATATATTAAATAACATATATATATTTTTAAATGATTTAAATATATATATTATTAATTAAATTAATCAAATTATATAAATTAATTAATTAAAACTACTGATACCACTGGAGCAACAAAAATATATGCTTGTTGACTCTAATTGTAAAATACACAAGAGGTATTTGTAATAATAATTTATTATATATAAAATGTACAAGTGATGATAAATGTTTACAATGAGGCTCCCGCTTATATACCTATGCAAGTGACCTTTCATGATTGGGCATGTCTTTTAGACATGCCTTTTCAGTTAACTAATGAGACTAAAGTGACTATTTAATTATGTCCCATCGATAGTACTCGAAAGAGACTAAAGAGGACTCAATCAGAGTCAATTTCCAATGAGATCTTATCCCATTCATCATCATTACCTCCGCTCACTTCCACAACTTCCATTCCAACAATCAGTGTTACTTGAACTAGTTCCAGTACTCAAACTACTATCCATTCAACTAGTCCTAACACTCAGCCCACCTCTTCTTCAACTCAAACTCCATCCATCACATCCACTCAAAATCCAATGGTAGCCCATCCATGGAACAATCCAAGGGCTGTAAATATGCCCGCTCCTCTTCATGCTTTTCCAAAATACCCTGAAAGGTGGTTACCTAAATTTAATCCTGATGATGGTCTTCTGGCAGAAGAACACATTCATAATTTTATGTAAGCCATGAATTTAAAGGAAGTAGTTGAAGATGATTGCGTTGTAAGATTATTTCCGTATACTCTATTAGGATCCGTAGGATCCTAGTATTTTTCACTGCCTGCCCGCTCTATAACTAGCTGGAATATGTTCAAAGAATAATTTATAGCTAAGTTTGGGGATTACAGGACCACTGCTACGCTCATCAATGATTTGTCAAATCTAAAAGCTAAATCAGGTGAGAAGATAAAAGATTTTAATTCAAGATTTAATAAATTACTCAATAAAATTCCTGCTATAGCAGTTCCTGGTGTAGAAGTTCAAATTGAGTGGTATATTTCATCTCTTCCATCCAATATAACTATTTTTTTGATAGAGAAAAACTGGAGACACTTGTAGAAAACATGAAGGAATCTCTATCTGTAGAGAAACACATAACCTCTCTTGAGAAAAAGAATTCTCAAGAAGATCTAAAATCAAAGAAGGTATCTTTCAAAGATGATTCTAAAAAGAAACTGACAAAAGACCCTTTTGATGTAGAAGGTCTTCAAAATTTTTTGAAGACTATGAAAAATGAGATGGAAGATATCAAGAAACAAGTCGCTGAAAATTCTAGCTCAAAAAAGACTTTGAGAAAATTCAAGAAAGGTCAGTCCTCTAATACTCAACCTCCAAATATCATATCTAAAGTTGAATCTAATCAAGATACAGAGGAAGAGAAAACAGAGGAAGAAGAAGACGATGAAGAAGAATAAGTTTAACTAAATGGATTATGGGATTTCATCCTACCAAATGAAGAACAACATGAAGCTTTATCTGTGAGTACCAAGAGAAAAAAGACTACTGAAGCAACGCAAACAAATAAATAACAAAATATTTCAACTCCTGCTAAGGATAAATCAGTAAGAAAAAAGTCTACTTCAAAGGCTACACAAACAAGTCCCGTTACTTCATATACTCTACCTACATCTAAGACAATGGTAGTCTCAGACACCATTGAGTATAATGTAGTTGAAGATATGAAGAAAACCAGGGCCAAAATTTCAATTACGAGCTTACTATATTAAAGAAGCAACATAAAATATTACTTAGAGACTTAAATGCGGTTCCTGCTTCAACCTTACCTGCTCCAGTGATAGTACAAGCTGCTAATGAAACGGGTAAGACACCTTCCCCTTCAACTAAAATAGATGCTACAGACTTGATTATGATAGGTGATTGATTCATCTCTCATACTCCTCCATTTCTCTTAACCTATGAGATCTATAATAAAAACGTTCATAATTGTTTAATAGACTGAGGGGATTCCTCTAATATAATGCCAAAATCGGTCTATGATAAGTTGAACATAACTCCTTAGATTTCCCCTGTTCATATAGTACAACTTGATAGAACCAGAGTAGAGATGGTAGGAGAAATAAATTCTATTTCCATCAGATTGTCATCAAATCCCAAGGTTACTCAAATAATTGATATACTTGTGGCTGATATTCCTGAGTTTTACGGCTTAGTTTTAAGCCGAGACTGGTCTGAAAAACTTCATGGATATTTTGCAATAGACTGGTCACATATGTGGCTACCATATAATGGAAAGCCAAATCAAATTCGGGTAGACCGTGAAAATTTCATGAAGCATACAGTCACCGATCTTGAAGGAGTAAATGAGCCATTTGCATTCAATAATAACATTATTGGAAACTACTCAGCAAAGTCGCTTTTGGGAAATTTCAATGCTCAACCATCACCATTCTTTGATAATGCAGTTGTTTCTCAGATTGAGAATTTTTCCGAGAAAGATACTTCCAAATGTATAATTTTGTAGATAGAACAATAGTTAATTCTTTATTTTGGACTCTTTATTTTGACGGTTCTAAATCTGAAGATGGTGCAGGAACATGCTATATTTTAATAAACCCAGAAGGAGAAAAAACCCATGTTATCATGCAGACTAGAATTCAATTGTACAAATAATATAGCTGAATAAGAAGCATTAGTCCAAGGTTTGTACAAAGCCATTGATCTTAATATCAAATATTTGAAAGTCCTAGGAGATTCAGAAATCATTGTTAGACAGGTAAGAGATACCATTCATTGTAATTTTGGACATTTAAAGTATTATCAATCATTAGTCCAAGATTTAACCATTCATTTCTTAGCCTTTAACATTTCTTCTGTACCTAGAATGCAGAATGCTAGTGCAGATCTATTGGCTATTGTAGCATCAAAGTTAATTCCATCTCAAGAGTTTAGTCCCAATATATTTTCCATTGAATTAATTTTTAGTACATCTTTTCCTGATAATATTACCAATTGGAGAGTATTCAATGATGATTCAAATATCATAGATTTATTAACATCTGAAGGATCTTATGATAGTCAAATTTTGGATGAAAATGATTATGAAATTCAGATTAAGAAAGAACAAGATGAAAATCCTATTCCTAAGTATGTTGTCAAGCTAGAATATCTATATGATCTTAAATATAGGATTAAAAGAGTTACTAACTCAAAAACACAAAGCTCTACCTTAATATTTGAGTTAGTAAATATAAAAATTGACAAAAAAACTCAAAATGTCAATCTAGGTCTTGGTCTATCTTTCGAAGAAAGATTATCATTTATCAGGTTATTTAGAATGTAAAAAAGTGTCTTTTCTTGGGATTACAATGATCTTAAAACATATGAAACTTCTGTGATTCAACATACCATTCCCATGATCTCAGAAGAAAAACCTATACAACAAAAATTGAGGAAGATTCATCAAAATCTGGAAAATAAAATCAAAACAGAACTACACAAACTCCTCAAGGCAAAAATCATATTTCCAGTCATGCATTCTAAATGGGTATCAAATTTGGTACCTGTTAGGAAGAAGAATGGCGATATTAGAATTTGTATTGATTTTAGGAATTTAAACAAAGCATGTCAAAAGGACAACTTTCCATTACCAACCATGGAACAAGTACTATAGACAATAGTTGGTTCTGAACTTATGTCCTTTCTAGATCGATTCTCGGGATATAACCAAATTCTTGTACATCTAGATGACAGATTAAAAACTACATTCAGGACCAAGTGGGGAACTTAAGCCTATCAAAAGATGCCATTTGGATTAATTAATGCAGGTGCAAATTTTCAGAGAGCTATGGACATAGCTTTTAGGGGGCTCATAAATAAATCAATGGTCATTTATTTAGATGACATTATAGTCTTTTATAAACAAGTAACCAATCATGTGAAGGACCTAAAGCAAGTATTTGAGCATTGTAAAAGGTATGGAATCTCATTAAACCCAAAGAAATAATTATTTTTATTAGATGAAGGAAAAATTTTAGGATTCATTGTTTCAAAAAGAGGTATCTATATTGATCCTGAAAGAATTGAAGAGATTAAAAGATTTCCTTTCCCTCATAACAAGAAAGCTATGCAGTCATTTCTTGGGAAAATTAATTTTTTTAAAAGGTTATTTCCTGACTTTTCACAAATAGTTTTACCATCACAGAACATGATTAAGAAAAATTCAGTCTTTAAATGGGGGCATAATGAAATAGAACCATTTGATTTAATTAAACAATCCATTGTCAATGCTCCATTCCCGACTACCCCCAATTTTCTTAATCCTTTTACTCTATATACTTTTTCATTAGATACATCATACACTGATTTTTTAACATAGCTTAATGAACAACAAATTGAAGCACCAATATCATTTTTCAGTTCCAATTTTTCAAGGTGCAGAACTAAATTATTCATCTGTCGAAAACCAAGCATTTGCTGTCTTTAAAGCTATAAATAATTTCAGGCCATTTATCTTAAAAAATCACACCAAAATCATAGTTCCATTCTCTACAGTGAGACAACTATTAATGCAAAGAGAATTAGGAGAGAAAAGGGCTAACTGGGTTACCGCTTTACAAGAATATGATGTAGAAACTAGACCCTATAAAATTGTTAGAGGTCAAGGTTTTTGCAGAATGCTTACAGGAGAATCCCATCTATCATTAGAAGAAGATTCGGGTAACAATGTGCAAATATCAGAGGTAAGCCTCAACGATGCACAATCTCAATACTCTGATATCATATTCTATTTGAAAAATGGATATGCTCCGACCCAACTCAGTTACAAAACAAAATAGGCTTTGAGATTAAAGGCCAAGCAATATGAATTAATCAATGATGCATTTTTTAGGAGAAATTTTGATTATGTACTAATAATATGCCTAGAAAAATCTGAAGCAGAGAAGGTCTTGCAGGAACTCCATGATGGACCAACTGGAGGACATTTTGGAGGAAATACGTCAGCTCACAAAATCCTGCGTGTATGTTACTATTGGCCTACACTTTTCAAATATGCTCATGAATATGAAAGAAAATGAAAAGTGTGTCAAAGTGCATCTGGAATACAAAGGAAGCCAACTTTCCCATTACATCCAGTCAATATCAAACAACCATTTGAACAATGGGGATTAGATATAATCGGTGAGATTGTTCCTAACTCTTCCAAACAACATATATATATATATTCTCACAACTACATATTACTTTACTAAATGGGTGGAAGAAATTCCATTAAAAATAGCCAACTCTAAGAATATTATTGATTTCATCGACCAATATATCATAACTAGGTTTGGCTTACCTACTACTTTAATGTTTGATAACGCATCTTACTTCTCAGGAACTGCTATGATGAAATTTGCAATCAAAAGAGGTTTTAAACTTACATATTATGAAAATTATTACCTGCAAGGAAATGGTTTAGCAGAATCCGCGAACAAGAACTTGATTAGAATAATCAAAAGAACTATTGATCAAAACCAAAGAAATTGGAATAAGTCATTAATATTTGCTCTTTGGCAGACTGAATAACTCAGAAAGCTTCTATTGGCACTTCTCCATTCAATCTTGTCTATGGAAAAGAATCTGTACTTCTTACCAATGTTGTTATTCTCTCTCTTTCCTTAGTATAATTTATTGATGAATTTCCTTCTTCTTCTTTACAACATAGACAATGTAAAATTCTTAAGTTAGAAGAAGAAAGAGAAAAAGCTAAACATACTCATGCACATCATCAACAAATAGTGAAAGCCTCATTTGATTCAAATTCTGTTACTCCAAAATTTTTTCAAATTGGTGATCTGGTATTGAAATGAGACAAAGCACATGAGGAAAAAGGTAAACACACGAAGTTTCAAAAACTCTGGCTAGGTCCATTTCAACTAATTGGAGAAATAGGCCCATCAAAATTATTATTGCAATATCTATCCGGAAAAAGAGATTCTTTTCCTATTAATGGGCAAATTTTGAAAAAATATTTTTCATAGGAGGTAACCACTTCTATTCCCTGTATACTAGTGTCTTTTTTCTTTTCCTTAGGAAAATAAAAGTTGCTTAGTATAAATTTTTGGCTTTTCAAAATAAAATCTCAGATGATCCTTTTTTATTTATCGCTTATAGAAATGAGAAGTGTTAAGGAAATAATTGAAAGATTTGAAAGACAAATGGATTTTACTTTTCACTGAAAGATGCAATTTCACTGAAGTTATTTTTTCTCTGATGAACTCTCATCCTTATATAGCATGATTATTCTGTCATCAGTCAAGGAAAGAATCCTTAACATAGTAAAGAATAATTTACAAAGAAGAAATCTAAAACTGTAATATTCCTAAATTAGCATGCAGCTAATTGGAATATTAAACTCTAATTTTTCTTCTTAGTTAGAAGAATAAGTGGGTAGGGAGACCCATAAATCTCCTTAGTAGGAATAAAACCACTCCAAATGTGAATGGAGGGCATCAAAAGAGCTGGATAAAGCTACCCTATGTGTGAACAAGGGAAGAAGCATATGGACTGGGTCAACTTTGACCAAATCAATAGTGTTGGTATGGAAGTAGTGGACATTCAATGAGGGACAACACATTTTTGGAGGGAAAACCTTTGCATGGAAGTAGTGCCTTTAATGAGTGGGGCCAAGGGTGAGGAAGCTCACCAAGAATATAAGGAAGAGGATGGCAGCCATTGTGATCATTTTTTATTATTATTATTTGATTGTGGTTTGTTAAGAATTTTGGCTCTCTTCAACTATTTAGCTAAGATTGCAGTGTTGTTTAGAGCAAGGGTGTTTCTGAGCGGAAATCCCACCTTCATCCTCGGGGGACTTAGAGTGCCTACTCAACAGAAGTTCTTGAGCATTATTTCCACATTCTGGCATTTTGCCAAGATACATCTTTCTTCTACAACATAGATTCTGTTTAGATATGTGCTGAGTTGCAGGGTGCAGTAGTGGAAGGTTTCTTTGGGCCATTTTTGAGCTTGTATTCAGTGGAGGAAGCTTTCTTTCCATTGGGAGATCATCAAAGAAGGTCCATGTTACACCATTTTTTGGTCATCTAACCTATTATCATTAGATGGACCCAAGTACATCGTGTAAGACCAATTTTAATCCAAGTAAAATTTCTTTCACTATGAAAATAACTTAGTAAATTACCTTTATTAAGTTGTTTATGGTCTAAACAGGAAACCCCATAAGGAAATATTAAATAAATATACATTTTTTTTATTTTCCTCAAGAAATAATTAGTTTAAAAGTAGTTTAATTAATATTTCTGATTATATTTAACCCAAAACAAGGAAATTAATTAGATAAGTCATTATTTATCTTATTATTTTCTAAAGAATAATTGTTTAAATATGATTTAAATAATATTCTTTGTTAAATATGACTAATTCACCCTTAAATAATTAAATAAATCATTATTTATTTGATTATTACTCAACCATATCCTTAAAATGATAAATAAATGATTTATTTATTTATTATTACTTAATCACATCCTTAAAATAATAAATAAATCATTTATTTATTTATTATTTACAAATAAGGGGATTTGACTCAAGTCAAATATCTTTTCCCTCCAACAAATATAATAAAATATTCCATAAAAGTTGGATCTAGATTTGGTTAATAATATTTTAATTATGCACCAATCTCTAGACTAATTCAATATTTTGTTATAAATAGAAGGGTTTTCCCATTCATTTGTCACCTTTTGTTGCCTAAAGATCACTCTGGATATCAACACTTGGTCTGGCTATTGATCCATAATCATAGCCATACTTTTCCATTTTTGTCTGGGTTTTCTACACCATCAAGAGAGATAAGTTCTAAATCTAAAGTGCTGAGGACTCACAAGAACCCATTCCATTGAGGAGAACAGGGAACACCCTCTTGCGTTTTCCTCCCAGATGCCATTAATAAAATTATTCATTGGATATATTCTTGAGTTGTCTATTCGATCTATGGAGTAAATCTTATTTTTCTACTGTTTAATGTCTTCTAATGCATAGATCTAGATTTTTGCAGCATTTGTCTTGATCATCTAATTGCAGATCTGAAGATATTAGCAGTCATTTATGATGTTAGGGCTATAAGTTATGCGTAGCTAAAGTGGTATTTTTTCGTACACTTCGAATAAAGATTCGTACTAACAACTGGCGACTCCACACGGGTTTACCATTACGACCGCTGTCGTTTTTCTGATCCTTGCATATCCACTTGCTTCAGACCCTAGGATTTCTCTTCAGCCCCTTGTTTTTCTTATTCTTGATGTTTTTTTTAATTCATAAAACCATAAAATGATAAAAATTATAACTTTCGCGTGTTTTCGGACCCATTGCGCAGGTGACAGACATCAGCCGCAGCTGAGATGAATTTTTTTTTCTGAAACCTGCTACTGAGAGTGTCGGAAGTGCATGTTGTAATTTTCTGCCCAAAACCTGTGACCTGGACCTCCAGGGCACACTTTACAGCCAAAAAAGTGCGACCTCTGCTGAAAACAGGCCAAAAACTGCGACTTGGACTTTCTGCAGGGATTTTTCTGAAAGTTTTCTGGGTTTTGCTGAGCCTCTGTTCAGGGTTGTCTGACCTCCGTATCCACCCGTTTTGGACCTATAATTGTTCTATTTCACTCAACTAAGTGGGAACCTAGCCCCCTAGGGCTTAAGTACCCTGCACTTTTTGTGGAAGAGTGTTTGCTGTTGCAGGTTGTCTGAAATTTCAGAGTCTTCAGCCATTTTTTTTTTTTTTTTCAGATCTGATACCTCATCTTTAGATCCACTTCAGATCAGCTTGTTATCCATCCAAATCTTCCCATTTAGTTTTTTTTGGGTTTTCCACTAGGGGGCACTCCGCTTCCCTCCTGGAGATAACTTTTCGCCACCTCTTTTTACAGTTATTTTCCTCTAATTTGTTGCTGTTTTCTGCACCACTTTCCAGCAGATTTTGTCTTTTAGATCTCCGTCCCTCTTGACCCAAGATCTATTAGCCTTTTTTAGTGTGTTTAAATTAGTTTTTTGCTCACCTATAGACTAAATGTTGAGAGACCCACCTCCTTGGGTTTAGATTATTGCATTGTTAGCTTTTTATTTTCTGTTTTGCAGGCCTATATACTTCCATTTGCAGGTTTATTCATAGCTCAACACCACATTTTTTATTTTCTCTAATAATGTCTGGGTTTAAAAATTAAAATTTACACACTTTTACATACACACCCTAAGTGAAAAATGGTTTGGTTAACACCACCAAGCAAAGACTCTAAAACATTGAAATCAATTGATCCTGCACCTCTCTGCCCTTGTTTCGACATTGTAATCAGTTGATCCTGCACCTCCTTTCCCTTGTCGGTTTCTTTTTTCGTTGTGCCGTGTTTGTGTCGTCACCATTGCGCCACCAAGGCATTCATCCCGGAGACTTCTTGGCCTTCATCCTCAGTTTCCGGTAGGGAGACTTACTCCTCCGCATAGGATTCGAGTTAGTCCTCAACTGAGTCCGCACTCCGACTCTTCTTCTGGTCCTTTGGGTTCTCCTTCTCCTTTCACCTTCGGTTCTACCCCTATCACCTTCACCATGTCTGGTGTAAGACCTAATACTGGGGATAACCCCGGCCCTCCAACCGGAAATACCACCAGTGGGACCGCAACGGACACTACCTTGGCTGCACCCTTGCTCCCTTTCATGGCAGGCCTCAGCCTCCCTGACTTCGACCAATTGATAAATGACCCTATACACCATGACGCTAGTTGGCCCACTATGCCAACAAAGCTCCCTTCAGACATCCCAAAATTTTGAAGGTCTTGCTAGACAAGATCCCTCAAATCATGTTAGATCTTTCCACATGTGGTGTTCATCCAATTCCATTACCGATAACTCTGTCCGTCTTCGGTTATTCCAACGAATGCTTACTGGTGAAGCTTCTAAGTGGTATGTTGATCAGGCCCTTTCCTCTCATACCACCTTTGCAACTCTTGCCTAGGAATTTTTGTCTTATTTCCAGTTCCCCCTTCGTTACGACACTGGGACCGAGCTCTTGACCTCCTTCCGTCAGTCATCTGCGACCTGCCTATTCGACCATGTTTAGGAATGGCGGAGAAGAAGGAGCCTATGTCGAGCCCCTCCCTTCGAAGACCGTGTCTACATGGACTGGTTCCTTAGGACTCTCTTGCCGGCTATCGGGAAAGACGTTGCATCTCACTTTCCTCAAACTGAAGAAGCCACTCTCCAAATTGCGTTAAATATGACCTGATCTATGCTTAGTCTGGTTATGTTTATACCGTTCTACCTGATCTTCCTAGACCTGGTGGTGCCAATGCACCGTGGGCATCTCACGCCACCGACGGTATCGTTGGAGCTCTCTTTAATCTATATGCTCAACCTCCCATGGGCTATCGTTTCTCTCAGGGCGGGGCCAGCACCTCCAGCACTTTTCCCCCTCCCGGTAGCACGTATCCAGGATGCGACATGCCTCCTCATTTTTCCCAACCTCCTATTTACCACACTGATACCCAACCTCCTTACTATCCGTATTCATAGCCTGGTGCTCTAGCTCCTCCAGCATTAGCACCTCCTTCTCCCTTGCCTTCTCAACCCCCACAACAGAAATCGCCACCCCCTCCGGGGCAGGTGTATGCACAACAGGGCATGACTAATCCTCCTCCCTCAAAAAGGAAGAGGAAAGGCAATCAAAATCAAGCTGCCTCTAGTAATCATGGACCTAATCAAGGTAATGCTCCTAACACTACAAACTAGCAACAAGGCCCTCAGCCCAAGCAAGACAGGTCTCTTCATACAAACAAACCCTGTTCGTGTTGTGGTGTTTATGGTCGCATGATTGTCCCCTTCTACCGCAAATGCGACAACTATGGGTGTCTCAAGCAACATTGAGAGGATAACAAGCCATTCCTTCCATTCCTCCCAGTCCTGCACCTAGTCAACCAGCTGTGCTTACCGATCCTTTCCCTCAGCAGGGATTTGTGGCTACCCAACCACCTGAAGGACAAGTGGCCACTCAACCTCTTCCATCTGGTTCCCCCGATTACTAGGTTTTCATGATGTCCTCTGATTAGCCTCCTGAACCTTCTTCTCCTAGCCCTGTATCTTCAGTTGGTACTCATGAACCCCTTTACCCTTTTGGAATGGTTCCTCCAGGCCTTAACCATTTTGGAGCCGACCCACCTGGTCATCACCCCTTTGGTCAGATACCATTCCTAGCTCCCCCACCAGGAGTATACATGGTACCTGTTATGGCCACCCTCTCTCTTCCTGACCTAACCCTTGGGATTCCCGTCTGGTACCTCGATCCTTCAGCCGCTACCCCGCCTGGTCACCCAAAAACTTATCTTGCTTTGACCCCAGTTCAACCAGTCCCTATGACTTCTCCCGCTGCAACAGTGCCTCATTCACCTCAACAGGAACCACCTCCCGTTGTGACCACTTCGGGTAATAAGGGAAAAGCTCGCAAGGGGGCATCAAAGCATAAGGCTACCCCGACAAACCCTTCCCCCTCTTGGCCTCCAAAGCGTACCATCCAGTGTGCTTTGTGTGACAGTGTTGGCCACACCACCCATACTTGCCCCGAATTTCCTCACCTCAAGTCCATGGTCAATGAGTCCTTTTCGGAATCTGATATCCCAGAGGTATATGTCACTATACCCGATTCAATCTTTAAACTCAAACCATTGCGCACAAATCACCCTTGTGCTTTATGTGATTTCCATGGTCATTAAACTCAGTTATGTCCTCGCCTCGAAGAGTATTATTCCTCTTTAGAAGCCTTACGCCAATTCGAGGCTAAGCACCATGAGTCACCCGCTCCCTTATTTTTGCATCTTGCTTTGGCAACACCCGAGGACACAAATGCTCCCATTAACGTTTCCCCTTATGATGTTGAGATAATGGGGCCTTAGTCGAAAGTCCACGATGAGACCTCCCCTGATGTTTCTCCTGACCTCCCTTTAGCCCCCTTCCTAGTCTCAACATCGGTGGATCCTTTATCTACTCACTCTCCCGCTACCCCTTGTGACGATGCGCATACGAACCTCTCCTTTCATGATGAGGAGTAAGGTTGTTTCATCGCATCAGGTGGCCCTTCTTCCATCAGTCACCCCATCTTCTATTACGATGATGAAATTATGGAAGTAGCGACCACTCCTGACTTTATATACCCCCCTTACATCGAACTCATGCATTCGATCCACATGCACCGTGTGGCAATTACATTGACACCCAATGTTTGGGTAAGGGAGACACTCATATTGGAGAGACAAGGAGAAGCAGTTCTTCAACACTCTCCTAGTGAATCTAGTCGTGACGAATCTAGTCCCATCATTCTTCCACATTTATAAGAACTTCTAGAGTCCCATCTCACTTCAAGATAACTCTAGGAATGATACCCCTCATCATTCCTTCATTTTTTATTAGCAACCCAGTCTCATAGACATTTTGGTTGACCAACCTATAGGTTTTTTGGGAGAACATCAGTTCATTATCCCAAATACTATCTTTGGGGTATTAGCACCATGTATGCCAACCTAGAAACTTAAAATCCATTTGATTCATATAGGCAGTACCAAAAGAGATTGGTAATCATCTATTTTCTTTCTCAAAATGCGTAACCATACCGAAAACAAATGGTGCACCACATCATTAAAATGTGTTTAGATTTCCCTTTCTAAATACATTTTGGCATGTCCACAACATGCTTGGGGGCACCTATGCCCCCCAACCATAAAAATCCCAGATCTCAGCCAAAAAAAGAACTGAAAAACCCCTTTTTCTGATAGGTCACACTATTTAGGTCATTTCTTGAGACAAGTCGCAGTTTTCTGCTCAGAACCTGCTACCCAGGTCATAGAACAGACCCCAAAAAGTGCGACCTGGCCTATTCATGAGATCTAGGTACCTAAACTGAACTTTCAATCCACTGAAATAAAAGAGTAGGATTAGGCCTCTTACCTACAACTGATAGATCTCAAATTCCAATGGTTGGTTTATCCGCTACAACTTCCGCAAGATTTAAGGCCTCCTCTCCTCACAACATTCACCACAACTCCACCGGAAAATAAGTGAATCTAGAAGGAAAATGCCTTATTAAAAGAAAACCCATGATTTTTCTTTCGCTTACTGCGACCAAAATGTATCTCAGTTTGATGAACTGTATATACCATTGGAAATATCTCACCAAGCCCTCAAATGGGTATCTATTAGCTTTTTTGATTTAATACTTCACCAGGACACATTTTGTCCAAGAAGCACCACTTCACCCCTCCTCAAAATCAAATTTCTTCACTTGCAACACTCGTACTGGGGGCACCATGTTGTCTCCATACTTTTCCACGCTCGTGTCGATTTTAGTCGTGAGTTACCATCTTGTACTCATGCTTTTATGGTCCCCATTGGACCCTTTACATATGTGGCAACACCATTGATTCACCCTTATTTAGAGCATCATCGTGGAGTCATCATTGCATTCATGGAGTCTATCCCGAGTCCCTTTGCATCTCGCTATAGTCCTC
This sequence comes from Pinus albicaulis, assembly GCA_034641835.2. Classification (NCBI taxonomy): domain Eukaryota; kingdom Viridiplantae; phylum Streptophyta; class Pinopsida; order Pinales; family Pinaceae; genus Pinus; species Pinus albicaulis. The sequence goes on from CM076569.1 coordinate 912,677,248, forward strand.
CATCATTCATTTCTTGGTCCCTCTCTCGTGTCGCACATTATGGCCTTCAGTCCCACTATCCCCTATCACTCATGATATCATGTCAGTCGTTGCCAGGTCATTCATGCTCTAACAAAGGAAGTCATCTGTTCGCTACTCAGTTCCCCCCATTTCATCATCATCATTGGTGTCAATCTGTCAGTCACTCTACTATTTTCTCTCGTGCCCTAGTTGAGGATCCCTTATTGCCTCAACTATGGCAGACCTCCTTCTGTCAACATCAACTCATTCATTCCAGAAGAGAGGTCTAGAGGGTAGTGTACCTTATTTCCAGCTTACACTTTGGTTCGGTGCCTCAGATCAGGCAAAGGGACTCCTTATTTCCCTTTGACTTGATTGTTTCTTAGCTCTAGCTCCATTTAGCATGATCGAGATCCGTATACTTGATGGTTCAGTGATGCAGCAACTGACATTGATGATTCCCGAGTGTGTGTGAGATGTATCAGCCCTCATGAGGGGGTGGCCCTACAGGTAGCCCCCCATACACTCGGATGACCTCTTCATCACAGCCTTCGATGCAACTCCATACATTTGATGATGTCAGCCTCACCCGCTTGCAGCGCCTTTTTGTTTTCATGTATTAGTCAGATTTTTAGAGCCCTTTCCTGTTTTCAGGGGCATCTGGGTTGTATTTATATCTCATGCACTCAGATATTATTGTACAAAGTCCTGGCTGTTATCCCAGGCACAATATGTATGTGGGATTCATTATCGTGTTATTTATCTGGCTGATGTTCAGGCCAGCATATGCTTTATTATTGCGTTTCGTGGTTTTCCGGGCGCCTTATTGTTTGTACTATTGCCTCGGCGGGCATAGGTATGCCTCCCCCGCCGCCTATAGCAGGTACTCACTCAAAAAGACTTGTCGCACTTGCAAGTCGCCACCTCAGGGTCTAGTTCTTTCAGCACTTTGGTTTACCTTATACTTCTCTCTCTTTGACTTCCCTTCGATGTCTAGTAATTGTGTTCTTACAACGTACTTCGGTCATACGATTAGCTCCTAATGCTCGCACGTTGGGGGGCAATCTGTTACACCATTTTTTGGTCATCTAACCTATTATCATTAGATGGACCCAAGTACACCATGTAAGACCAATTTTACTCCAAGTAAAATTGCTTTCACTATGAAAATAACTTAGTAAATCACTTTTATTAAGTTGTTTATGGTCTAAACAAGAAACCCCATAAGGAAATATTAAATAAATATATATTTGTTTGATTTTCCTCAAGAAATAATTAGTTAAACAATAGTTAAATTAATATTTCCGATTATATTTAATCAATAACAAGGAAATTAATTAGATAAATCATTATTTATCTTATTATTTTCTAAAGAATAATTGTTTAAATCTTATTTAAATAATATCCTTTGTTAAATATCACTAATTCACCCTTAAATAATTAGATAAATCATTATTTATTTGATTATTACTCAACCATATCCTTAAAATGATCAATAAATCATTTATTTATTTATTATTACTTAATCACATCCTTAAAATTATAAATAAATCATTTATTTATTTATTATTTATAAATAAGGGGGTTTGACTCAAGTCAAATACCTTTTCCCTCCAACAAATATAATAAAATATTCCATAAAAGTTGGATCTAGATTTTGTTAATAATATTTTAATTATGCACCAAGATCTAGACTAACTCAATATTTTGTTATAAATAGAAGGGCTTTCCCATTCATTTGTCACCTTTTGTTGCCTAAAGATCACTCTAGATCTCAACACTTGGTCTGGCTATTGATCCATAATCATAGCCATACTTTTCAATTTTTGTCTGGGTTTTCTACACCATCAAGAGAGAGAAGTTCTAAATCTGAAGTGTTGAGGACTCACAAGAACCCATCCCATTGAGGAGAATAGGGAACACCCTCTTGTGTTTTCCTCCCAGGTGCCATTAATAAAATAATTCATTGGATATATTCTTGTCTTGTCTATTGGATCTATGGAGTAAATCTTATTTTTCTACTTTTTAATGTCTTCTAATGCATAGATCTAGATTTTTGCAGCATTTGTCTTGATCATCTAATTACAGATCTGAAGATATTAGCAGTCATTTCTGCTGTTAGGGCTATAAGTTATGCATAGCTAAAGTGATATTTTTTCGTACACTTCGAATAAAGATTCATACTAATAGTCCATGCCTATTATAATATTTTTACATCATGCCAAGGTTGCATCATCCCCTACAACGTATTTCTAGTCCATGACTATGTTATTTTAGTGAGTTATTGCAGGGGTAAGTTCAATGCTCCACTGGGAGTGTTTTCTTTCCATTGAAGGGATCAACCCTTCATTAAGTGAGTCTCTTAGAGGATTTATTTCAGATCTACATTAGATTCATACAACTCCTTTTCAGGTGCCCAGTTGCAGATTTTATTCATTCCTAGCATTGCATTCTGGCATTTTGATATTTTGTGTATTTCCAGAAACCCTTCCTAGGTTATCTAGGAAAAGTGTATGCGAGCATAGATCTCCATTTTTGGACTTGTATGAGGATGATATCATTAGATCCATTTATTTACATTTCTAGTCAGCAGTATTTAGCTGGCTACGTTGTGTTTGCTTCATTATTTTTTGTAGCGGTGTATTAAATGTTTTGGGTGCTTTTGGGCATTGGAGGCTTCTTTTGCCTATCTTGAGGGATTGATCCCCAAGATCTTGTACTTATTTATTGATGTTATACATAATACCATGGATCTATCATTTGGCTCATATGTAATGTGTTAGCATTTGCTGCTATTTCCATGTTTTTGCACTATATTCGTGCTTTTCATATTTGGGAAATACATAAACTCAAAATTATCATCCAAAATCCTCAAAAGGAGCAATGATTCGCCCCACCCGAGAAAACTTATTAATTTTTAGAAGAAATTCAAAAAAGGTTATACTAGAAAAGCTTAAAAGATAATAAGTCTCATCACGAGCTTGTTTACCATGTTCATAGGAAAATACTTGAACTGACATTACCAATACTGCCTACCAAAACATGGTAATGACTTAAGATTACATCAAGAGGAGAAGGGGTCTCATCAAGAGCCATCTTGATCAGTTTAATTACAACTAGTGAATGGCATTGTTATTATTTGGTTACCAAGCCAAGACAATGGATTTTAAAGTAAATAAAAATATGATACAAAAAGAAAAAGTTTCAAAAAGGATCAAGTGAATAAAGTTGGAATTTATTTTTGGAAATTGTAAGAAAGACTGGATGGGACAATGAATCATTGATGGGTAAAAGGTAACCCTACCAAGAGCTTAAATTGCCTATTGGATCAGAGGCTCTACTAGTGATAAAAGAGTAAATATTTATAAATTTGATCTGTAAGAGCCACCTGCTTTATCTTTTTGAACTGAGTAAAGATTGGTATAGATTCTCATACTTATATTTTAAAAAAAGAGGAATTCTTATGAATTTTATTTAAGAGAAATTAATGCTAGCAAGATATTATTTGTTCAAATTTTTCCTTCAAGCACCATTTTTATTTCAAAAAAAAAATTCTGCAAAAACAACATAGGATAATGTCTCCCCTAAATGCAATCCAATTAAAGAGAAAGAACACTCCCCATTTATTTTGTGTCATGTCATGATCCTTTAGAAATAAATAGGAAATTTAATTTTATTTTTAAAAAGAAAAAACGTTAGGAAATAAAGTTTTCTTTGAGATTTTCCACTTTATTCCTTAGTGTGCATCGCAGACCGCATAAATTACAACCAAAAAGACTTGAAATCCATTAAGTCACGTGGGCTGCGAAATGCGCTAAGCCTTTTCCCAAGTTATATTAAAAACTTACAAATGCTTCAATCACCGTTTTAATTTGTTTATCGCATTGCACCTCATTTAAATGATCAAACTTATAAAGTAATTTGGTATAAGTTCCGATTACGCGGACCCAACGAGCCAACAAAGCAATAAACATAAAGCTCTAAAGTCCCATAAGGCGCAGCCGCTTCACTTCTTGAATACACACTTCGTAGTTCGCAGGACTTAACCAAAAGCAAATTTATTTATTGCATAAAAGTTGGGTTGTGCGATTTGTAAAAATCGCATTTCGCACAATTTATTGGTAACATTGTAAATGATAAAAGCTATAAGTTGAGATATGCGAATGAATGGCATTTAATTACTCAAGCATGCGAAATGATTTATGTCATATCAACCCGAAATCCGAGATCCAACGTCTTAAATTGATTGATAGCTATTTTTTGTAAAGGTGTAAGATATTTGATTTGAAATTATTATCGGTGATTAATATCATTTTAATATAAATAAAGGTTTTTAATAGATTCATATCTATTCATGCATGTTTGATATAAACGACAGATTTGTCTTTCTGTTCCATGTATTTTTAATGATTACTCTATTTGCTTGAAATCAGGAAACTACTTAACGAAGTGAGGAAGATTGAAATGAACAAGAAAGGCAAAGAGATTGCTCAAACGTCATCTACCGAAGACTCAGATATGTCTCCCCTATTTTCAGACACCACCTGCAACAAGGATTGCGGAATTTCATCATGGGAGGCAATGTATAAGCTTTTCGACGACGAAAATCCAAGGGTAATAACCAAAGTTGCTACAATAGGCACGTCAGTTACTTCAGATGTGACTTAGTTTGACGCTGCATGTTCATTCGTCCACAAGGTAGCCGCAAGGTCAAAAATTCTACCTTATACAAACATGGTTAAGTGGGTGATTGACCACTTAAACATAGAAGACAAAACATTCAAAGATTCAAAAGGCGAGAATGTTGGGTCATTTAGGGCAGAATATTTACAGGAAATGTACCATCTACCCTCCCTACAACAGAAATATGATAAGGTTTTTCTGAAAAAATTTAGAGCAAAGCATCCAGACCTCATGAAAGTCATAAAGGAATGGAAGGAAGACCAGGGAAAGCTTAAAAGAGATAAATTCGGTACGTACCCAATTGCCCAAATTCCTTCCCCTTACTGTTATGCTGCCAGTATGTTGTGTAGATTATATGTGAAACCTGATACCACTAGGTTTTCAGTAGATTGGGTCCCATTAATTGATGAAATCATCAATTCTTTAATTCTGAATTGGGAAAATATCCTATCTGAAAATTTAGCTAAACACATCATGGAGTATAGGAATAAAAGGAGTGTTTCATCTAGAGAAATACCTCCCTTTTATATGAGTGCCTATGTCATGGACGCAATCTGCTTTTATTCTAGTTTTCCTACCATGGGATGGAAATGGAATACCCAAGACCCTACCGCAACCCACATTTACCACAGAGCCCTTTGGGATTCAGACTTCCATCTGCATTTTTATAAAATTTTCCATGGAGTCATGTTGCCTATGCACCAGATGATATTCAATGAGAAAGGCCCTAGGGTTTCCAAAGAAGCTAGTACAGATATTCTTTCTGTTGCTAGATGGTTTGCAGAGGAAAGTTTCACATATGTCAGAGTATTTGGGAGTTATGCTTCTTCCCACATCCTACCATATTATGTTCCTGATAAGTTACTTACAAGAGAGATAGCCTACCAACTTGTTAATAGTATTTCTAAACAGTTGAAGGATGCTAAGAAGGCCGTTCGGCCTAATTTTCCTTTATAGTTCGGTACTTTTGCACTTTTTGATATTGGCCATGCCTACAAGGAAGTTTCAAAGATTAATCTATTGAATTTAGAATTAATGACAAAACGACTATATGATCCAAATGATGTAATTAAAAACTACATCACTGAGCTCAAAATGAAGCCTTTTGTAAAAGAAATAGACAGATTTGATGATATCTTTCAAGGCATGGAATTTTTTTTTGATATAATTAAGTTTGCATCCAATCAATTCAACCAAGATGATTTGGAAGCCTTCCAAACATACAGAAATAAGAGACTGGAGAGAATTCCTCTTAACTTGTTAACTATTGAAGATGTCACAGACCTACTCCAAGTATTAGCTTGGATAATGAAGCAAAACACATGTTTGAGAATGAGTCAACACAATTAGAGCATCAATCTCACCATTCAGATTATTCTGAAAATGAATATGAAAACAGAAAGGAAAGCCCAGAAAAGATAATTGATCAAGTAATCCAAGAGATTGAGATGTGGGAGAAAAGAGAAAGTAATAGAACAGAGTCAACTTCTCAAGAAGTTCAGCACAGTCAAGATACACTTGATTAGTCAGAAAAGTCCCAACCAAAGAATTTGAGTAGTGAATGGGATGAGTTTTCTAAAGCAATAAAAACTCCTAAAACCAATCCCAATACTAATCAAGCTACTAGTTTTCAGACACCTAAACATTCCCATAAGTTAGCAGAATTTGTTCTTCCACTACAACAAGTTCCAGAAACTCATGATCAAGAGATCATACCAGCCTACCCTACATAACAGATAGTTTAATTACAAGTTGAAGAAATCCCTTCACTGGATATCTTCTACAGTCCTAGTCATAAGGTTGTAGTCAAGAGAAATAATAGGAGAAGAATTGATGAAATAGTCTCAGATCTTACAAATGAATCTATTGATGTTTTATGGAAGGATCCCTTAGCTGATCCTACTGAAAATTTAACTAAATTATTAGAGTTTGCAGGGGAATATGCTACTACCACTGTTGATAAAGCTACTAAGGTTAAAATGTTGTTGAAGAAGAAGGAAGACAGAATACAAGAACTAGAGAGACTGTTAGATGAAGAAAAATCTAACTCCAGTAAGCAAATGAGATCTAAGATGGCCCAATTTCAAAAGGATTTTGAAAAGCTTAATTTACAGCACCAGGTACAAATCACTGAGAAGCAAGAAAAACTGGAAGCAGCAATGACCAGGTTACAAAGCGAGCCACAATTAGAGAAATTCATAAAATAAGAATTAGATGTAAATGCTAAGTTAAAGCAACAATAGGAAGTATTTTTCCAACAAGCTTCTATTATTGACTCTTATTGTGACTCAAATGAAATATTGATCCAGCATGTAGCTATCCAAAAATTTGAATGTGAGAAGCTCGAGAAGAAAATCAACGAACACATTCAATGGCAAGAATCGGACTCAGGGAAGGAAGCTAATCTACCCTAGGTAGATAAGTTCCACAAGGAGATCTTATTCAAAGATTGGGAAGCACAAATAAAGCAGGCAGAGAAAGCAACAGCAAAAACATAAAGATTATCAAAGGAAGTTACTGAATTTGTATATGAACAGCTGGTGAAAGAAGAACTTATCAAAGAGTACATGTCTGAAGTGTTCTCAGAAGTCAAACAGCTAGAAACAAAGTGGAAGCAAAAGGCAGAAATGCAGGATGAAATAATTAAAAAGGTAAATAAGTTTGATCAAGAAAATTATTAGAATTTTCTGATCAAACCTTATCATCAATACCAGATCCTACAGTCTTTAACAGATTCAACAAGAAGATTGCAGCCAGTACTCTCAAAGGAAGTATTCAAAGGACAGGTCATATCGAGGATTTCGTAACCAGCTTAGCTCAAGTCCATGCTAGATATTTTTCAACTTCGTGACCAAATCCAAAAGAAAGGGCAGAATTCATAAATCATATTGTTACTTTATTTTCCTAGATTGTAGTTTAAGTTAGTCTTATGAGGATGGTTATTTGAAACCTCCTCTATATTTTTGTAATAATCTATCTTAGAACATAGTTAGTTTAATATTTAAACCCCTCTCATGCATTTAGTGAAGGGTCCAGAAATTTGTCAAAAACATTTGCAAAGAATGCAATATTGTAATTTTGTGAATGCTTTGATGAATGGATGGAACACATTTGTTATCTTTTGACAATTAAAGCTATTTAACTGATGTTGCACTACCGTACTCTTTAAATTGCTTGAAAGTGAAGAGGAGAAAATCAATTACTGTGAGTTTACATGAGTATAACTTCGTACATATGGTACTTCTATTCACTTGTATTAAGTCTTGCTTTATAGATTGACAATCATCTTTTTATTGCATTATATATTTGAAACGTTATTATAGATGAATGTTACATGCACTTATGTTCTAATATTTGTCTGTGATTTCTTATTAAATATATAATCACACATATGAATGTGATATATTTTTCACAATTATTCTAGTCAAACTACTTTGTTAGAAGAATCATCTTACATAATTTTCATCTCTTTCAATTGTTAAATGATCTATATTACTAATAGTTGAAGGATATCTTTTTAGATCGCATAAAGGAAGAAACACCCCAGGTATATAGCAGGATAAATAGTTTAGATAAATGCATATGATAGATTAAAATCATTCTCCATTTGCATGTTGTATAATAAAAACACCCTCAAAATAATCCTTATTGGGAAACTGGTCCCATTATCCCCAGTCAAACCCACTATACCAAATGGAAAAGCAACTCCTTTAAGGTCCGGACCGGGTGGTTTTACCCCATGTTTTGGCAGCATAATTCCGAGGCCTCAACAAGAGGCTATCTTGTCCGCAAAATATATCTATATTAGCACAATATAACTTCACAACACATCAACTCAAACCTAAATAAGGTCATGATATCCATAACAATATCTAGATAACATGTTCACACCCTAAACTCATAAACAATTGTCATTAATGCATACAATCACATATGCATAGTCAATCTACACATAATACAACACACTATCATAATTAGGTCGACTCATGCCTGAATGTCATAACCCTAACGATAAAGTCACTAGCATGTAACAAAAATAAGTTATATATCATGCTCATCAACAACATGTAACCTAATCATCAAGATAACTATCATACAACAACAACAGTTAACCCATAACATGCTCATCAACAACATATAAGTTATCTAGCATAAAACAACAATAGCAATGCATACCACCACATGTTTCTATTATTCATGACTATCTGCTACATTGCTATTATTCATGACTATAAATGAACTAATAAACTAGCATCTATAAAGTATGTAACCATAACATTAATAGAATGAAAGGAATACTCACAACCATAATGCATATAACAATCCTTAACATACATACCTACATTCCCAACATCCAAACCTATATGGTGACATGATATTTTGCCTTGAGGTCCAATGATGCAACTTCACTTTGATGGTATGCATCTACTGCTTTATCTTAGCCAACACATTAGCATAATAACATACCAATATCATGATCACCTAATTTCATACAATGACCTTATGCACAATAACCTTCACCAAATCAATGAAAAATTGACCATATGCACCCATTTGACATGTATAACCATCATGAATGACCAATGCATGTACCATATATAACATCACATAAGCAAGCATACACGGAAAACACATAAGCATGACCAATATGTGATCTAGCATAAACAAGAAATGCAAACACAACATGTAGAAACATATAAGAAAGCGTGCATGAACAATCCATAAGAAAGAACAACACATAACTGGTCATACACTCATGAAAACATGTTGCCAACAACACCATTAGTCCTTCCATGGCGACACCACTTCCACCATGGCCAACACAACACCGATGAAACAAGCACATACACCCTAAGTATGAGAAACACATATGAAACCAATAGAAAAGCATGACCAACACACTACCTGTCCAATCCAAGGGTTAAACCATGCGCTGATACCATTCTGTAACACCCTCTTCCCACATCTACCCAGTTAACCAGAAAACTAGGGTAAACATGTTACGAGAAGCTAAAAAAATGAGATTAAACCTCCTAGGTGACCTTAAGGAAGTGGAATCGATGGAAACACAACATACAGACCTTGTACAACAACACCAACGCCCCCAAGAGGTAACCCAACCTTTCAGGCCTATTACCCCTGGGTCACATTGACATTTTAACCTCTTTGAGCCATAACCACAGGCACAAGATTGCATTCTTGCATCCATGAGGCTATAGCCGCAAAAATAACACTGCATGCTAGTGTCCAGGGCCCTAAATACTTCGTTCTGTGCCAACGACCCTGAGATTTGAGCCACCTTTTTAGGCCCATAACCCAGTGCTCTGCCCAGAAATTCATGGAAATTTAGGAGATGATAAATAACAACAAGACAATGATGCACAAGAAATCACATCAATACGAACTCATCTGGACCCCTCCTAGCCATGTAAAGCATTTTGTCAAACATGTCACAAACATTAAAGCTACAAGTATCAACAAAAAAAACATAGCAAAGGGGTATCATACTTTTTTGAGAATCGCTAAGAATAATTTCTCCCCTACATCATTAGCTTCCGTACAATATATTTTACCATAAATACATTGTGCATTCATTTACAAGTAAAAACATAAAGAGATCTATATATCATCACTGTCAACATACATGTTTATAACCAACATAATAACAACATAAATACAATGGATACAACAACAACAGAATCCACATAATAACCAATAAAATTTACATCAAACACCAAAGGAATGAATTTATCATTAATGAATATAGAAACCAACCGGGAATGGGACTGCCATGTTCCACCCGACCATATATTTGCTGATCCAAATATCTCTTTAGCCTATCACCCCCATGCCATATTCCAAGCATGAATGCGGAACTCATAACCAAACAAAAAGACCCAAACAAGCATGAATGCTACCGAAGTTTTCTGCCTACACCATGGGAAATTTTAGGTCCTCCCAGGCTCTCAAGATTTACCATAATCCATAGTCCAATCCATGGATCACTAGGCCCTATAGTACCGATACCCACTCTCCAGGATTTACCGTAAATCCCATCCTGGGACTATTAGGCCCAAGAGAGTGCAATCCACCTATTGATTTTACCGTATATATTGCCATTCACCAAAAAGGATTCCTAGGCCCACCTAGGCACACAATATGGCTTTACTGCAACCCACAGTTTGGTTTAGGGGTTACTAGGCCAGTGGCTTTACCATGATCCATAGTCTGGTTCAGGGATCACTAGGCCACGTGTTTGTCATTTCAGAGATCCACCCCATTCAACTTCGAATCCATACATCAATCCATCTCAACCGAACTATGAGAAACCCATCTCATCAAAGTTATATGAAAATGGAAAGGCTAGGCTGAAAAACACTGTCACACCTAGAAAAAACCATGCCATGGCATGAAAGAACCACATGAAATATGATGCATTCCAGATATAGCAAGGAAAACACACATGAAAATTGATACCTACAAATAATCCTGCTGTAGTTGCTTGATTCCCACTCCTCCTTATTGGCTTCCTCCTTCTTCTTGCTTTCTTGTCTTTCTTGCTCCAATGCTATAGTGCTTCAAAACTAAACTTACAAAATTTTTTCGCAAAAAGCTTGTCCACTGATCCTTAGAATCCTTTTTATTGATGAGGCCTCTATTTTCTTCATTTTCCTTTATTTTCCTTCAATTTCCTCCTGACATGCAACCTGTGATCTTTCATCTCCGTTTTCTCCTAATTTCCATTATTTTCATACATAAATGTGCCAAAATTCCATTTTACCTTTCCAAATCCTTTTCCATTTCCTTTTCCAATTTCCTTTAGCCATAGTAACAGAAATGAACACCCACTAGGATGGTTTTTCCCACCATTCAGCTTGGAATATGTATCCCATCAACCGTGGTTATTATTTTTAACTTTTATTACATGGAATTTTCACTAGGGCTATTACAAAGCATCACTACATTTTCACTGCTACATACTACTTCACACAGTGGGAAAAATCAATTCCACTCAAACATGTGAATGATCAGGAAGTCATCAGCTTCCTTAAGTAGAACATCATTTCCAGGTTCAACATTCTGACTTCACTTATTTTTGAAAATGAAACATATTTTTCATCGTTAAAATCATATGATTTTGCATTGGAAAATGGAATTGCATTGAAACATTCAACTAATTACTATCCACAGGGAAATGGTCTCGCGAAGTCCAGAAACAAGAACCTCATCCGTATTATCAAGAAGACCATTTTATCTAAAAAAGGAACTAGCACTCCACTTTGGTGAATGCGCTATGGGATGGCTGAGTCATGCCAAAACCTTCTCTGAGTATGTCTCCTTACTTCCTGGTGTATGGAAAAGAATCCATCCTACCCTCGAAAATCTAGTTTCTTACCCTCTATATTTCACAAGAATCGAAAGGCAAGCCATGCTTATTGGTTCAACCTAGGATAGACACCCTTCAAAAGCTACAGGAAGAAAGACTAAAGGAAACGGAAAAAATTTCTCTTCACTAGAGTCATATAAAGAGGTGGCTCAAAAATAAGACTACAAGGAAGAATAGATTTGGTGTGGGTGACCTAGTCTCGAAGAAGGAAAAATCCCATGAAGACAAAGGCAAACACAATAAATTAAAATCCTTGTGGATTGGACCGTTCACTATACAAGAAAAGCTTTACCAACACACATATCGTATTAAATCACTAGATAGGAAGATTGACTCTCTTCCTGTCAATGGACAGACTTAAAACATTATTTTTGATGATGATCTGGGGCTATTCCCTACACTATGTACACATTTTTTTTTTTCTTTGCTTGTTTGTTTGGTCTTGTATTTTGTTTTTTTATGTAAATAAGTGTCATGTAAACGTGTTTACCATCTTCTTTGTGTATGAATGAATTGAAAAGAGTCTTGTGACATTACACCATTTGACTAATCTTCGGTCCTCCTTATTTGTATTGGTTACATATTTTGGTGGATGAAGTTCTGTCTAAAAATACGATTTGTCTATAAAGATATTTTTGGTCAAACCATGATACTTGTTTCTATTCAGGAAACCTTATGCCCACACTCATTATTTATGTTTCAGTATTTTCATGCTTATCCAATCAATAGAAGAGGAAAAAGGGAAAAATATAAATGAGAAAACCTAAATCAGAGGTCTCTATATTCTTCTTTTAAGGAAAAACCTCTCCTTCTCTCAATAAGTTGAGATCCCTCTTCCGCCCATAAATTGAATAAGTGATAATCCACAATCCTATTTAAATATATAACTAAAGGCAAAAGAAGAGAAAGGATTCCTGCGTAGAGAGGTGAAGCAAGAAACTCCATCAGGATATTGTCCAAGCTCATTGGCAGCAGAGCAATATTTGTGTTCCTATAGTGACTTTGTCGGGGTACTGTCCACGCTTGATGGCAAGAGAGAAACACCAAAGATAAAAAATTATACTATGAAAATACAAAGTTCACGAACTTCATTATTCTTTCCAATTCAAAATGCTGCGATATTGTTGAATCTTATGTTTGCGTTCATCTAAGATGGTACAAAGGGGAACATGTTTATTCACGGGGTAAATGGGGATGCCAAAGTGATCTACACAATGAATCAATACTCCTTGAAGAACTAAGACCTTGCACAAAAGAGTCAACCAAGACAAAAAAGATGGAATTCTACCAGTGTGTCACCAAGTGTTGTCGCTGCCACAACACCCTCCAAAATTTTGGCCTACACAAAATTTCAGATCCTACCTTGCCCAGACCCTGGCCTCCAAAGTTGAACAATTCAACCCTCCAACCTAGCCTCAAATAAGCATTTCTCAATCTCTAGCTTCAAGCTCAGCCATTGAGCTCTTGAGATGCGCAATTGTGTAATTACCCAACCTCGTTTGCCTTCCAGAACTACATAATAGGCTGAACCAATGCCCAACCCCTCATCCTAGATCACTGAGCTCCTAGATTGCACAATTTTCTTCCTCAGTCCATCTTGAATTGCGAATTGCACAGTCTCAAGGCTCAAACTTCACTCCTGACTGCTTGAGATGTACAATTGTGATATCCCCACTTGGAAATATTGCTATGGGAAATATCAATCTTACCCAATTTTATCTTATTTCATGTTGGCACTTAGGAGATGTGGGTTTAGGGGTCCCACGTGAATTTTGGGATTAATTGGGGACCCAAAATATTAGGAAGGAAGGGAAATATTGCGACTCTAGTGGAGTGTGGAGGCCACCCCATGGAAAATTACGACCCACATGTGGAATACACTCTCATTGGAGCGAAGTTGGTGGGGGGGAAGTCGAGCTGGGCCCACATGGAAATTTTGGAGACTCTTTGATAAAAGGAGAAAGAGGCACTCATTTGGGGCATTCTTGATCATTTGATAATTTTTCTTTAACAAGCACGCTTGAGCTGAAGCTAAGTTTGTAAGTGTTGTTTAGCACACGAGTGTTTTTGAGCGGAAACATCAACCCTTGCTTCAGTGGACTTTGAGTGCCAGCCCAAGGAGGGAGTATCACAAATTTTTAGTTGATCCAGGAGAAAAAATTCTTAGGTTGGGGCCAGCATCACCAAGAGCTATGTAGGAACTACACATTAGAGGTTGGAGCCACACGTGGGGGTTGAGGAGCGAAGATAATTTGGGGCTGACACTTGTGGGGAAGGGAAGAAGGGAGTTTCTTGGGTGATTGGAGGAAATTTTGGGGAATTTTCGAGCAATTTTGTGGAGTATAAAACACAGTATCTGTTGCAGGCTATATTTTCTGCTCATGGAGGAGGGCCAAGCATTTGGGGTCAATTTTGGAGTGTCGAAACTAGAGCAAACCATTTCTGGATTTTTCTAGGTTTTTGAAAAGAACCTCATAAATAAATTGGTAGAAATTTCTAAGTGGATTTAAGGGGTCTAATAGGGATCCCAACTCAACCAACAAATAGAGGAGCTAGGGGGAAATTGGGCTGAAATTCTGAGGTCAACATTTGGCCAATTCCTTCATGGGTTTTTGTGGTTTATTGGTGGAGAGAACATGGTTAATTTGTTGGAATTTTCTAAGCACCAAAGGAGGCCCTAACAACTATTATTTATTTTAAACAATGTAATTTTCACCAGGACAATGTAGAGATTGTTGGGGAAAACCACATTGCATGTTAGAGCAATTTATTTTATCACTTGGATATTATTAGCTTTCCTTGAGCAAGCCTAGATGCATGCTTTCCAATTTTGATTTCTACCCAACAATAATATCAGTATAGTGACTCAGATCAACACAATTCATGGAGATTTCTGGTTTTTAAATGTGTTGTAAAATTTGTATGTGTTTTTGTTATGTTTTTTTTGTTTAGCATTGTATATTTACATTAGGAATATTACAAAAAATGTGCAATCAATGAACCTGTCTCTCAACCTACCACCAGGTTTTGACTTAGTCAGTGGATCAACATACACCATCTTAGACTAGGGGTTTATCGGACGAATGTCACCTTGTCATGAGTGAATTGTAGATGTAGGTACCCTATCATACCATGTAAGATGATGAAGAAGGGAAACATGGTGAAAGGCATATTTGCATCTGATTAAGCAAGCTGATCAATCAAGAGAAAGAAAAGGGACACTAGTTTGAGACCATAGCTCAAGAATTGATATCATTGAAGACTCCTTACCTTTAAGCCATATGGAGATGGATAAGAGAGAATTCTCAAGAAGAAATATAACAAGGAGCAATAAAAGTGGCTTGACATTTCCATTTCATCAAGAAATCCATGTCACCAATGTAATGTCATGAGTTGTCATATGCGACATCATTATAGTGGATGATGTAATTTCTTATTCAAACCTCATAACTCCATCACTATCGATTAATACACATCTACCTTACCAACAAGCATTGTGCAATTTGTGAAAAGAACTGCGAAAGAAACTCTAGCAAAAAATTACGAAGAGGAAATTGAAGTTAAAAAGGACTTGCGTGCGATCAAAGTCATCATGGATGATGAACCATCTAAAGACTCCAAAGACAAGGGTAAAAGGTCTCAAGCCTCTGTAAGCAAGGAAGCTATAGATCTTAAGAACTTGACCACACCATTAAGTCTATGTCTAATGAGTTGGTAGAGTTGAAAAAAAGGTCAAGCGAGACCATCGTGACCAGTAAGCCTCCTAAATTTAATTTTCTGAGAAGGGCTTCCAACTTTGACAATAGCAGCAGCCAACCAGCCAAGTCTACACAAAGCTCAAAGATTGTGCTAAATTTTTAGAGTATGGGCATGGATCAATATTGTTCATTTCATCAAGAGTAACATTAAAAAAAAAAAAAACATTCCCACAATGGAACCACAACATGAATGCTCTTGTTGCACATATCATTGATATAATACTTTCTGATGAGAAAAATGAGATGACAGAAGAAAAGGAAGAAACTGCTGTAGTTGAAGAAAATGAAAGTGTTGGACACGCGATAAATACACTCAATTGCATTTATGTAACTAAAAATAAAAGTTCCAAAGGAAATCCACTGAGAAAATCCCCCAACCAACAACAAAACAATCGATACAAATTGAGAAGCCAAGGGTCGGTTTTTGAACCAGAGTTGACAAGTCAGAAATTGAAAGAGAAATTGTTAAGAAATATTACACTGCCCTTCAACTCAGCGCCGAACACTCAGAGTAATTCTAGAACAAAAAAAGTAATTCCACCATTCTGGAAGTAGCAGATCAAGTTACTCCTCCAGACACTTTGGAAATGTCTCTCGCACTGGATTATAACATAGTTGATGACATGAAGAATATCCATGCTAACATTTCACTCTTCGAACTTACAAGGATCGCATGCCAGTGGGAACCGCTTGTCTGTGATCTCGAACAATACGCCTGAGGTAAGGACGCTTCTTCGTAGAAGGGATATGGTAAGTCCTCTTGTTCCATGGAGTCTATACTTAATGATTTAACATTACATGTGAACACACTCTACCATCGATTTTGTTAGCATTCAAAATTTTCATTTATAATGTACACAATTTCTTAGTTGATTCTGATGCATCTGTAAATGTAATGCCAGTGTTTGTAGCAAATAAAATCAATGCAAAATGGTATAAAATAGATGCACATGTCATTCAGCTGGATAGGATTCTCGTCCATGCTATAGGTGAACTCAGAAATGTGCTTATTTTCTTATCATCCAACCACCAAGTTCACTAGTGTATAAATATAGTAATTTTGGACATTCCAGAAGCATATGGAGTTTTCTTGAGTCTAGATTGGTCCAAAAAATTACAAGGCTATTTTGTTACAGACTGGTCACATTTATGGTTTCCGTATAAAGGAAAAATTAACCAAATCTAAGTAAACTCATAGCCTTACATGAAGCATATTGTCACTCCCTTCGAGGGTAAAAATAAACCAGTTGCTTTCGTAGATCTAATATTTGAAAATTGCTTTCTAGAAATTGATCTGGGTGCTATCTTGCCCAACCATCCCCAGTTCCTTCTAACACATAGTTGGATCTCCTTCCCAGTCCAACTGGTGCAAATAACATTTGTACAGTAGATAGTGGTAGTATTAGTACTAGTGTAGTGCATAGTCCTTGTACATATGTCGTTTCGAAATTATATTTTGATGGTTTAAAGACACACGTGGGATTTGGAGTTGGCTGTGTTTTAGTAGATCCATGAAAAATAAAACATCTGATCTCTAACCGCTTGGAATTCGAGTGCACGAATAACACCACATAATATGAAGCACTCATCTTGGGCTTACAAAGGGCCGTTGACCTCAATTTTGAAAGCATCATATTGGAATTCATTAGAAATTGGCCGAAAGTACACAAACTGTTTTTTCCTGTGTATCAATTTTAGAGCCGAAGGAGGAAACAGTGACACGTGGCACACCATACAAGTTCTCTCTACTGAACCAGTGCATAATTAGGTCATTGTGGGAGATTGGGCATAGCTTTGTCTTGAAGCATCCAAATCAGGTCATACCTATGGCATTCGAAAGAAGATTCAGAGGGCTACTACGTGACCAAATTTAAGATATGTAAGATATGAAATCATAGAGATAATATAGTTTCAATATCGAGCTCCTCAAAATCAAGAAAAAGGTGTATTTTTTTCAAATTGCATAAGTCTTGTTTGAAAAATTAGTTTGAAGTGATTCCAAGGGCGTATTGAAGCATAGATACCAATATTGGGTTCTAAAATGCCCCCTGAAAAGAATTAAACACCGATTAAGCCCTCAGAATACTCTACTATGACCCATGAAGATGAAGAAGTGGAACTTGATATATCAAAATTACAAGGGCAAGTGCACCAAATTTCGCTCTCGCAAAGAACAACAAAAAATGAAATGGAAGTTTTCAAGAAAGGTGTGGAAGCGAAGATGGATGGTTTGAAGAAGGGAGTGGAAACTGATATGGATGGTTTGAAGAAAGGAATAGGAGCTAATATGGAGGTTTTGAAGAAAGGCGTGGAAGCTAATATGGATGGTTTGAAGAATGGCATGGAAGACATGGAAGAAAAAAATGAAAGACAACATGGAATACATGAAGAATGATCTAAAAGAAGACATGGAAGGTTTGAAGGAAGGTTTGCAAATTTGATACAAGAAATGATTCCTTAATGGCAAAAATATAGTAGAGGAAACTCATGATGAGAACAAAATAAATGTTAATCATGATTTCATGAACTCTAATGTTGGATCAAAGACCCACCATATTCCAAAGATCGATATGAGGGAGTTTGATGGAAAGGATTTTTGGTTTGCCAGCAAAATAAAGTTGAGACAATTAAGACCCTAGGTCTTCTACAACCTTCATCCATTCCAAGTCAACGTTGGGAGGAGATTTCAATAGATTTTATGACAGTTTTACCTAAGTCCAAAGGAAAGAGTGTCATCATGGTGGTAGTTGATAGACTTACCAAGTGTGTGCACTTTTATGTATTATCTCGTCCATTTAAAGCCAATACAGTTGCTACTGCATTTATGGAAATAATTCAAAAGTTACATGGAAACCCAAAGATTATTGTAAGCGACATAGATCCCATTTTTACTGGAAATTTTTGGACAGAATTATTTTCTTGTTTGGGTACTCAACTAGCTCATAGCTCATCTGATCATCCTCAATCCAATGGGAATACTGAGATAGTGAACAAATGTTTGGAAGGATATATTCGTTTTTTTGTATCTCATAAACAAACACAATGGGTCAAGTGGTTACCTATGGCTGAATGGGGATATAACACTTCCTTCTATACTATAGCCAAAATGACCCCAGTTATGGCACTTTATGGATATCATCCACCATCCATCACATAATCTTTAAGGGAAAATTCTAAGGTTCAAGCATTGGAAGCTAACATCGAGCATCAACAACAAGTTCTCTAACTCTTAAAGGATAACCTAAATTTGGCACAAAATCGAATGAAACAACAGTCATATCAATATCGCATCCAGAGAAGTTTTGATGTAGGAGACTGGGTATTTTTATGGCTACAACCATACAAAAAAATTTCCTTCAAGAAAGCTAAGAAGGATAATAAATTATCGCCAAAGTACTATGGTCCATACACGGTGTTGCAAAATATTGGTACTATGGCATACAAATTGGAGCTTCATGCTTCTTCTCGAGTGCATCCAATTTTCCTTGTTTCATGCTTAAAGAAGGTTGTAGGTGACAAACTTCCAGTTCAAACAATATTTCTAGAACTTTTTGAGGAAGGAAAAGTCATATTGGAACCTGAAGCAGTCATGGAAACAAGAACTCGATGGCTACAAAATCGATCAATTTTAGAGTATCATCAAGTGAAAGAATTTACCCACTGAATATTCTACATGGGAGGATGATAATTTTATGAAAAATCATCCATATCTACTCAAGCGTTGAGGACAAAATTTTTTGAAGGAGAGGGGAATGTTAGGTCCCTATATTACTAGTGTAGTCCCTTATTGTTGTTAGTGTAGCCCCCTTATGGTTATTGTTGTACCCTTTTAAACCCCATATTGTTATTATTGTGCCCTTACATTATTATTTTTAGGCCGACTAGGATTATATTGTGACCCCATTGACTCCTATATATGGAAAGGAGGTTTTGTCATTTGTATCATCAAAGAATTTTTCATTTATGTAATGTAAAGGAGGTTTCCCCCTTGAAGTGGCTTATTTCTAAGGCATTGATCTCTCTTTTCTTCTATTTTGGAACTGGTTTCATAATAGTGCTAGCTTTCCCAACCATCCCCAGTTCCATCTAACACATAGTTGGAGCTCCTTCCTAGTCCAACTGGCGCAAATGACATTTGTATGGTAGATAGTGGTAGTAGTAGTAGTAGTAGTACTAGTGTAGTGCATAGTCCTTGTACATATGTTGTTTTGACATTGTATTTTTATGGTTTAAAGACACATGTGGGATTTGGTGTTGGTTGTGTTTTAGTAGACCCACAACAAATAAAACATCTGATCTCTAGCCGCTTGGAATTCGAGTGCACGAATAACACCACATAATATGAAGCACACATCTTGGGCTTACAAAGGACCATTGACCTCAATTTTTAAATTCTCAAAGCAGTATGTGACTCAGAAATTGTCGTATGATAGGTACATGATATTATACATTGTGTGCCACCTCTTTAGAAAGGTTATCAATGAGAGGTATTTCGTTTGATTTCTCATTTCCAAGAGTTTAATATTATTTGTGTTCCTAGAATTCGTAGCACAAGTGCAGATGAATTAGAAAATGTTATAGCTATGTTATCATCACTTAGGGATGGGTTTCTATTGAAATTATTTATAAACTACTTATTCTTGATAATATTACTAATTTATGCATTTTCAATGATGACCAAAAGATACTGCACTTTATGGAGAAGATGATGTATTCAAGGAAGCAACTATCGATGAAGACAAGCACGAAAGAGAATTGCAGGATGAGACTTGGGAAAATAGAAAAAACCCCATGTCAAAGGGCATGGTATCGTTGGAAAAGTTGTATCACTTTCAAAATCGCTTCAAAGGGAAAAACGATGCAAAAACCCACAACTCAACATTGTCGCACAAACAAATAAATCTTGGAATAGAAAAAGATCTGAAGTTTGTTAATGTCGATACTTGTTGCAAACACATGAGTGATAAGCATTCATCCACTTATTAAATTAGTACCGAGATGTTTTTGCATGGACATATGAAAAGCTCAAAACTTATGACATGTGAATAATCCAACACGTCATTTCGATCAAAGAAGGTGGCAAGCCTTTCCAAAAAAAATTGAAAAAGGTACATCCGATGCTTGAGCCTTTGATTCAAAAAGAGTTGAGGAAGATGATTGATTCTCAGATCATATATAAAGTGTGACATTCAAGCTATGTATTGAATTTGGTCCTAGTGAGAAATAATTACAGGGAAATCCACTTGTGTGTTGATTTCCGAAACATGAACCATGCCTCAGAAAAAGATAACTAACCTGTGTTGTATATGGAAAAAATACTATAGAAATTACCGGGCTATCAAATTTTGTCTTTTTTGGATGGTTATTCAGGTTATTACTAGGTTATGATCTCAAAGCCTAACAGAATTAAAACAAATTTTCGCATAAAGTGGGGCACATTTTCATTTAGAAGAATTCCAATTGGGATAGTTAATGTTGGTGCAACATTTCAATGCGCAATGGACATCACATTTTACGAAATGTTCAGGAAGAGTGTAGTGGTCTATCTTGATGATGTCATGATGTTTTCCAAGAAGATACGAGACCACTTACACCATTTGAACAAAATTTTAGGGCAATGTCTAAAATACGAGATATCCTATAATCCCAAGAAGAAAATTTTTGCAGTGTCTGACGATAATATCTTGGGCCATATTATTATGAAAATTGGGATTAAATTAGATCTGGAGATGGTCAAATAAATTATGAAAATTCCCTTACTAGTGAATAAGAAATTTTGAAGTTTGCAACAAGAAACAGTGAAATTAACATCTAGAAACAACATGAAAACACCTACAGTAGCGTGGGACCACATGTCATGTAGTGATGCGTCCTAGAGATACATTAGTGTGCAATTCAATTTATTTAATAAATTGGATATGTGTCAAAATTAAGTATCCCTTAATTAAATTAGACAATAAATTGTAATCTTATCTCATAAACACTTGTAATAATTAAATGAGTGTGATAGAATCAGTTAGCTCATGAATTTCAAGTTGAGGGTAGTTGGTGAGGCATGCAGAGTGATTCTATGTGTTTTAGAGTTCAAGTTGCAGTTAAGTGATTGCATTTAATGCATGAGAAATCAGTTAACTCAGTTAAGTGAGTTAAATTTAGTTGAAGTAGTTGTAAATTTTTGTTGCACTAGTGAGATATCAAGTGAATTAAATCATATTTAATTCACAATCAATGATCTTCCATGAAATTTATGATTTACAATTATTAGGTGCATGTATGTTAGTTCCAGTGGAGACCTAGTTGAGACAGAGTTTAAAGGGAAGTTAACTATCAGTTGTGATATTAGCAGGATGCCAAAATTCAGTTAAAACACCACAACATACCCATGATACTCAGCGTAGTTGAGGAAGGATGAAATTATTAAAGAATAGGGATTTAATTCATCAAGAATTGTGTGAGCAAGGTAGGCTGAAGACAGGCTGAGAATTGGCTAAGTGTTGTCCCGATTTTGTCTGGATCAGTGTGAGACGATAGGAAGATTACAGGAGACTTTTGTGAGAAGAGTGCATTGTAATTGTTTCATGATTCCTTGAGGAATATAATATATATAATAGAGGGGTTTTGAGCAGCAATATTTCCCTAAGAAAATATCTGTGTTGTGGTTTGATTTTATTCTTTCTTTACTTGTTGTGATTGGCGATTGTGTTTCATTTCCACAATTTATTTGTAGAAGGATTCAGTATCTAGCTTTAGTACATTTCTTTATTGGATTGAATCTATTGATATACATATGTTTGTATAATTTCTACATGGTATTAGAGCACAAGAAATCAATATAGTGGAGTTGAAGCTGAGTTTGTGACTGAGTAGAATTCAAATTTTCAAAAGTTTCTTGGTGCGACAGGTAGATCAGGATCGAAATGGCTTTCAATGGCTTGAGATTGGAGTATGTAATTGAGGGCAGTTATAACTATATTGCGTGGAAATATAGGATGGATTTAGTGTGGGAGGACAATGGGTTGAAAGAATTCATTGATAATGATGTTCCCAAACTCACTGTAGCAGATGCCGCAAATATGGATTCCTGGCAAAAGAAGGTTGCAAAGGCGAGGAGGATCTTACTGGAGGGAGTACGAGATCACATTGTCTCAAGTATCCATGGCAAATAAACACCATATGCAATGTGGAAAGATTTGACATATCTGTTTCAGAGCAAAAATGATCATAGAAAATTGGCACTGAAGGACAAGCTCAGGAAAATCAAAATGGAGAAATGCGACACTATTTTGATATATATAAAAAAGTTTGTCCAATGTCGGGATGAGCTTGGGAGCATAGAAATTACTGTCACGGATGATGACTTGGTCAGCCTAGCTCTTCTAGGCCCTCCCAAGAGTTGCAATAGTTATCAAGACTCTATCAATGGGAGGGAGAAGCTGCCAGACTGGGAATGAATTTGGTCGGATTTGGTGCAAGAAGAATTCAGGCAGAATACCAGAGAAGGATCTTCATATAAGGAAGATGATGAATACAATTACACCTTGGATGGTAAGGCGAAGAAGGGGAAGGTAAAGAAATCCTATTCCAAACATGAGTCCAACGAAGAAGGAAAGGAACGCAACATGTCCAGAGTGAAGTGTTTTCACTTTCACGAGCATGGACATTATGACACTAATTGTCCACAAAAGAAGAAGAACAAGAAGGCTTCAGAATCTGTAGTTGGTGAGGCTTTGGCCTCACAATTTGAGCTTGAATTCTCGCTGATCACATGCATGGTTTCAAGTCTGATGGGATTAGGGTGATACTTGGATAGTGGTGCATATTTCCACTTGACGGGAGGTAAAGAAATTTTCAGTATCTTGGAGGAGAATGAAATCTAGATGCATATCGAAATGGGTGATGATGAAAGGTATAGTGCTACTGGGATTGGTATAGTTACTTTCCAGAGACAGTCAGGTAAACCATTTTTATTAAAATATGTAATGCATTTACTAGGCTTGAAGAAAAATTTAGTTTCAGTCACAATGTTGGAGGATAGAGGCTATGATGTTTTTTTCAGTGAAGGAAAATATTTCCTTTGACACAAAGCAGCACGACAAGCCAAGAAGGTTGGGATTCATGTGAAGAATCTCTATAAACTTGATGTAGATGGTTGCACAACATTGATGGGTAAAGCATACAAAGTGGTGAGCCGGGATGAGGGTGAGTTACACCATGGAGCTTTGAAGGTCATGCAACAAATTTCTACGGAGCTTCCAAAGGGTACTCTTGCGTAGATAGACACATTCAAGGGATGTACCATGGGGAAGTGTGAGAAAGCCATGTGATTTTCCCTTGAGATGGAGCTTGATTTGCATGCAGATGAGGAACTATTGGTTACAAAGGATGAACCTCAATATGTGGAGCAGCCACATGAGGAGGATCATGGAGTGGCAGAAACCACTCAAGTAGAGAAATTTCGAGCCAGATGGGTAGAGGGAGTACATGTAGCTATACCTCTAGATGTGAGGTGGGGTGATGTGCAAAATTAATCCCAAGAATAAATTTGGGCAGGGTCCTAGAGATGGTGCATCTCATGGACCGAACCTGGCTACGAGGAGCCCATAGTACAATAGTAGTAGGATCAGTTAGATTGGTTCAATTATATGTTAGGAGGACATAAATTAGAGTGACAAGTGTCGGATATTGGAGCACAGATCAGAGTTGGCAGCAGTGCAGAGTGCATGGATGTAGATGTCAATAATGCAGAGAATCCAGTAGAAATTTGCAGTAGGTACCAACAGTCAAAAGAGTCTAATGACATATGCATTATATTGATTCAGTTGTTTGGAGGCTATTTAGTTTTAGAAGTGTTGCATGTCACATGCAAGGACATTCCTTTCTTGTTGAGAGGGAGAGTTGAATTTTGCAACAAGAAACCGTGTGAAATTTGCATCCAGAAACAAAATGACAACACCTACACTAGTGTGGGACCATAGGTCATGTAGTGATTGGTCCTTGAGATACATTAGTGTGCAATTCAAATTATTTTATAAATTGGATATGTGTCAAATTTAATTATCCCTTAATTAAATTGGACAATAAATTGTAATCTTATCTCGTAAACACTTGTATTAGTTAACTGAGTGTGATAAACTCAGTTAGATCATGAATTTCGAGTTAGCTCAGAAAAATAAAAATGGAGAAGGGCGACAATATTCCAAAATATCTCACAAAGTTTTTCCACTGTAGGGATGAACTGGGAAGTGTGGGGATTACTGTTGATGATGAATACTATGTGAGCTTGGCTCTCCTTGGGCTTCCAAAGAGTTGGCATAGCTAGGAAGACTCTGTCAATGGATGGGATAAAGTGTCAGGGTGGGAGAAAATTTTGTCGGTATTGTGCAGGAGGAGATAAGGCGAAGTACCAGGGATGGCTCTTCATTGAAGAATTAAGATGAAGAGAATTGCGCTTTGGCTGCCAAGGCAAGGAAATGGAAGGGGAAGAAATTTCCTTCAAAATCCGAAGCTAAAGGAAAGAAGCAGGATTTGTCCAAGGTGAAGTGTTTTCACTGTCACAAAAATGGGCATTTTGCCATTAACAACCCACAGAAGAAGAAGAACGAGAAGGTTGTTGGAGCTGTAGATGGAGAGGCGTTAGCCTTGCAATTTGAACTTGATTTCTCTTTGATCGCATGCTTGGTTTCAAGCTATATGGTATCGGTGTGGTATCTTGATAGTGGTGCATCTTTCCATATGACAGGAGTCAAGGAGTTGTTTAGCGACTTGGAGGAGAAGGACCTTCAAATGCATAGAGAGATGGGCAACGATGGTCAATATAGTGTGACCGAAATTGGGACCATTACCTTTGAGAGGGAGTCAGATAATTCATTTTTGTTGAAATATATTATGCATGTTCCAGGTCTGAAGAAGAACTTGGTCTCGGTCGCAATGTTGGAAGACAGAGGTTATGACGTTGTTTTTAGTGATGGAAAAGCTTTCCTGTGACATAAAACAATGGGTCAAACCAAGAGGATATGGATTCAAGTTAAGGATATCTACAAGCTGGAGGTAGATGGCTGCGCTGCAATGATGGGAAAAGCAGAAGAAGTGGTGAGCCGAGATGAGGGAAAATTATGGCACAGGAGATTGGGCCATCTTCAGCATGACGCTTTGAAGATTTTGCAACATATTTCTACTGGAATTCCCAAGGGTACTCTTGCGCAGTCAGATCAGTGCAAGGGATGTACTATGGGTAAGTTTTTGAAGACCACCTTTCATGAGAAGGACAACCATGATTCAGTGATCCTGGAGAGAATTCACACAGACGTGTGTGGACCTTTCTCGGTTGCATCAACAAAAAAAACAGGTATTATGTTATATTTGTTGATGAATATTCTCGTAGATGCTAGATATTATTCATGCAGAAGAAGAGCGAAAAATTCTCAAAGTTCTGTGAGTTTAAAGCATTGGTGGAGAAGGAGTTGGGGAAGCAAGTGAAAGCTCTACGGAGCGATAATGGTGGTGAATACATCTTGGGCAAATTCAAAGACTTCTGTAGCAAAGAAGGAATTCGAAGAGAACTCATAGTGCCTCATAACCCACAACAAAATGGGGTTGCAGAGAGGAAGTATAGAACGATTGTGGGTGTTGCACGAGTGATGCTGCATGACCAGGGCCTACCGATGCACTTGTGGGCAGAAGCATGAAACACTACGGTTTATGTGAAAAATCATTGTCCTCATAGAGTACTTGGCATGAGTACACCTGAAGAATATTTTACTAGTAAGAAGCTTGATATTTCTCACTTGAAGATTTTTGGCTCATGTGTTTACATTCATGTGACAAAGGACGCCAGGAAGAAGTTGGAGCTGACTACAGAAGTTGGGATATTTGTGGGGTACACAGAGACACCCCATAATTATCGTGTGTATTTTATAGACAGTCCGATGACTGTGATGCGACGGGATATAAAATTCAATGAGGTGAAAGCCATGAAGTTTTCGCTTAAGAGGGAGCTACACTTGTATGCAGAGGAGGAACTTCTTGTTCCCAAAGATGAGCCTCTAGATGTGGATAAGCCACAAGAGGAGATTCATGGAGTGGAGGAGTCCACTCATGCAGAACCAAACATCAAACAAGGCAAAAAGCGTACCACAAAAGCTGAGAGACTGAAGCTTGATGTGGCACAGAATGTCGGAGTCCCTACATCACAGTGCAGATAGAGACATTCACCTGACTGATTTACTAGATACATGGCTCTTATGAGCAAGTGTATCGTGATAGAGCCATCTTCTTTTGAAGAAGTAGTGCAGGAGCCCACATGGGTAGATGCCATGGTGGAGGAGTATGACTCCATTGTCAGAAACAATGCTTGGGAGATTGTTCCAAGGCCGATGGGTAAATCAGTTGTAGGATCAAGATGGATCTACAAGGTAAATTAAGCTGCTGATGGGAGCATCGAGAAGTATAAGGAAAGATTTGTTGCCTGGGGCTTCTCACAGATCGAGGGGATTGATTATGAAGAAACATTTGCATCTGTCACATGGTATTATTCCATAAGGACCATCCTTGCTCTCTCAGCGCAGATGGGTTGGCAAATTCATCAGATGGATGTGAAGACTGTGTTCCTTAATGGGATCATTGAGGAAGAGGTGTACATTGACCAGCCTGAAGGATTTGAGATCTTCAGCAATGAGTCGCATGTGTGTAGACTCAAAAGAGTGTTGTATGGGCTGAAACAAGCACCTCGTGCTTCGTACACACGGAATGACAACTATTTAACTGGACTTGGCTTCATCAAGAGTGAGGCAGATGCAAACCTGTACCAAATTGTGGTGGAGGGTAAGATTTTAATCGTTGTTATTTATGTTGATGATTTAATACTAACGGGTGATGAGTAGTTGATACACTCATGCAAGGAAGATCTTGCAAAGGAGTTTGAGATGAAGGATTTGGGCCTCCTTCATTATTTCCTTGGATTGGAAATATGGCAGCGGGAAGGTGAACTGTTTGTGTCTCAAGGCAAGTATTCTCAGGAGATATTTGAGAAGTTTCACATGCAAGGCTGCAAGCCTATTGATAATCCTCTTCCAAGAAATTGGAGGAAAGAGGATGTTACATTGGCAAAGGTAGTGGATGCCACTGTTTATCGACAATTGGTGGGGTCGCTCATGTATTTAGTTAATACAAGACCCGAAATATGCTATGCGGTGAACTAGCTTTCACAAGCGATGGTTAAGACTACCAAGCTCTTTTGGAAGGCAGGCAAGCATGTCCTGAGGTATCTTAGGGGCACATCTGAGTATGGATTATGGTACAGACAAATGGATGAGGTGAAGTTGCATGGCTTCATGGATGCAGATTATGTGGGAAACCCAATAGACAAAAGGAGCACATCAAGAGGGATTTTTAGTATCAGATCTACATCAGTTTCTTGGTACAGTAGGAAACAAAGATCCGTGGCACTCAGTTCAGCGGAAGCAGAATACATGGCAGCAAGTCAAGTTGCATGTGAGGCTATCTGGATGAGGAAGATCCTGGTTGGTTTGTTCGGTTCAAATTTAGATCCTACATTGATACATTGTGATAATCAGAGTTGCATTAAACTCTCGATAAATCATGTGTTTAATGATAGATCTAAACATATTGATATCCGGTATGATCATATCATAGATTGTGTGCAACAAAAGATCATGTTGCTTCAGTACATTCCTACGGAAGATTAGGATGCAAATATTCTGATGAAGGCACTCACCAGGAGAAAATTCGAATACCATAGAGGCAAGATCGGAGTGAAGTATAATCCCTATCTTGTTGAGAGGGAGTGTTGAGATTCAACAAGATGATGAGCTTAGTGAAAATCAGTCACCTTCACTAAGTGGGCCCACAGGATATTTTTAGGTGCAAGTCTATTTTTAGAGATGGTGATCATATTTCAGAAGTTGCAGCATGCTATTTGTGGATGGTAGGTCAAGTTGGAAAAATAGATGAAATTCTATTTTTATAATATTGGGCGAAGTCTATTTATAGATCGTCGATCTAAAAATAGAAGTGTCGATTATTATTAGCTCTTAATAATAATCCAAAAATAAACATCAACTTATTCTCTTGGAGCACTTAATTTTAGTGTACATATTTGGAAAATCAGTGGGCTGAAGGAATTACGCAATTCCTAGGGTTTACTGGTGGTTCATGCATGGAGGACTCAGATAGAACTGAAGTGGCAAAGTTATGAAAAATTTGGAAGAGTAGTTCATGGAGTTGTTATTCAGTTTAACTCAGTTAATGGAGTTAAACTCAGTTGAGCTAGTTGTATCTAGTCTAACTGAATGATACACTAGTGAGAGTGGAGTGAATTAATTAGTTAATTAATTCAAAAATAATAACTCATTAATCAACTAAACAAATACAGTAGTTAACTATAGTGCATGTAAGTTCCAGTGGAGACCAAGTGGAGGGATAGGTGAAAGGGCAAGATGGACTATCTGTTGTGACTATAGTGATGCATTGATTGCATCACACACACATTGGAGTTGCCAATGAGGATCGCACAGTGCAAGAAAGGGTAATTTGAATTCATTCAGAGATATTCTTCAGCAGGGATTGCGCAGTGGAGGCATGCTATCAGGTGGTAAGAAATCGGTGCATGGATTTGCAGATTTCTTCTTGTTAGTGTGTAACGATTGATTGTACTGAGAGCTTGATGTACTAAGCTTTGTATTAGATTGTTACATGATCTCCATGATACATAATATATGATATTTGGGTTTTTCAGCTTCAGGCTTTCCCGTTAAACAACTGTGTTACGTGCGCTTGTTTTTATTGCTTCATGCGTTTGCAATTGATTTTAATTTCTGCAAAATATTAACAGTGGAAGGATTCTATATTTGGCAAGAAGATAAATATTGTTAGATCAGGAGAATCTGGATATATACATGCATCTTGTATATAATTTCTACAGAACCCACCAGATCCCATTCATCAATACACTTACCAAGGCTAAATGCAAAAAATAAGTCTGACAAGAGATCGATTAGTAGTTGAAGTAGTTGGAGCATATGGCCACCCAGGAGGACATGGATATCAACAAACGGAATTTTCATACCTACATTGGTGGCCTAGTTCATATCAAGATTATTTTGCACTTGATTGAATAAGAATTAAAGACTGGTTCCAAGATATTGTACCTCGATGAATTGGAGGCAAGAGTCCACTTCCAGCCTAAAAATATCTAGCAGTTTGGGGAGACCATCGCACATTATCAAGATTGGTATGAATCCGTGACTGAGAGACATCAAGTCCAAGATGCTCGGGTTGAGTTTACCCTAACACCATCATCATTGTATTTTACCTTGTTAGGCTATCAAGTTGTCTCTACCCTATTTTGTCTTATATGGGTACGTGTGGAAATTGTACTGTTATTTGTAATTATTATATGAGTGAATTCCATGTGTCCATGATGGAATGTGAAGAGACATATGTAATGTGAAGAGTCATGAGGGGAGTCCAAGAGTCACCAAGGGGGGCATGCCAAGATTCACCTCTCTTTGGTTATAAATACATCCTCATAACTCTTGTAAAGGGCTTTTGGGAGCCAATATTTTGGCTAGGCTAAGGCTTAGAGAAGGCTTTGGAGTTTTGTGTCAACCTTGGCTTCTCCGTAGCGTAGAGGGAGTGTACTTCTTTGGGAGGAGCAGGTGCTGTCGACTTCAGGTTCCACTATTGGAGCAAGTGGTTCATCATGTTGTATGTATGAATGGAACTTTAACTTATAATATAAATCAGAGCCGACACGTCTTCATGCATATATTGTAAATGTAGTTGGATTATTCTAGTTATGTTTGCGATGTATGTTATATTTCATTTTCATTTATACGAATCTCGTTGAACATGTGCTCATGTTTTAATTCATCACCTTTAGCTTGTGGACTATTCCACTTGTTAGTTTGTGTGATGTATTTTCAGCTCGTGTGTTCCTTTCAAGCTGTGTACTATTATAGGCTTCCAAGGGTTGCAATTCCTTTTCCATTTTCTATTAGAACCACTCATGTATCATATTGTCTTTCTGTAGGGTCACACACTTGCTTTAACCAAAGACGTTTTGCACCACTCTATGTGTTTTGAAATCCAAGGCATATCATTAAACAACCCACTACAACGACTCCTACTCCAAACGATGTGAGGTCTAGTTGAGACTTCATATCGGGGAGATCCCCTGAATGTTGGGGGATCGAGCACCATCAACATTTTTGGCACTAGAAGGAGGGCCAGATGACAAGATGAGCCCTTTTAGTCTGTTTTGAATTTATGTACTCATTTTTTGTGACTTCTTCCCAAATCATACACCCGCCATGTTTTTCTATAAAAAATAATTTTTAAGTGCCAACGAACATCATTGATGACTTGTCACATCTTAAGTTTGATGGCGAGGGTGAAACAACCATCCTTGAGCATACATATCGTTTAATTCAGTTTTGTACAGAGCACAACATCCCCCTTGAGGATGCTAGCTGTTGGTTGTTTTGACTCACATTCGAAGGGCACACAAGGCAATGGTGTTACACATTGACCGATGCCTTTGTCCACTCTTTCAAACATCTTCTCATAGAACTATTTTTCACTTTTTCTGAATTTGATTATAAAATTTTTGTGCGAGAGAATTTTAGAATTGCGAAAATTATCTGATGAATCAATACATCATTTTCTTAATGATTTTTTACATATTTGTTTTGAATTTCTTGAAGATGAAGTTGATTGGTATTTCTTAATGAGGATATTTTTGTATCTTATTCAAATTCCACTTACTCCACACAAGTTATGATCACTTAAATCACACCCAACGAACCTTGGTCGTAAAGCCTCTAAATATGCAACAAAGAAAGGTGATGTTTCAGGAATTTCCTCGTTTGTTTTTCATCTAAAAAATTTACTTCTGTAGGATGTGGTGGGAAATACTTGGAAAAAATTTGCTCAAGAACCACCATCTCCTCCCAACTGACATACTCAGCTTCCCTGCATAGTTTTGGACTATAAGCCTAATGAGTGTAATGAAGTGTTTTTTCCTCATCCTCCACCCTTTGGTCCATCTAATCCTTTGAATTATGAGTTTGTGTGTTCATACGTTTCAAATATTTCCCTTGATTTTCATGAGGATCAGGCGTTGGGTGGAGTTGTTGTTGAGAAAAAAAAATGTGATGTCATTTGTGATGAGTATGTGCTAGAACCCATTATTGAACAAGAATCTTCGATGAAGGATGACTCTCTACCTTCCACAACTCTTCTGCATTATACTGACACTTTCCGTGATTCTGTCATTCTGGTTGAATCAAGTGAAAATTCAGTTTATGATATTATCAATGTTCCCAATCATTCACAGAATTCGTGGAATGTCAGTTTTTCATTTGAATGCAGAGAGGATGAATCTTCTATCACTGATCTTCCCAACATCTCATCATACCTTTTTGGAAACATAGAGGGTGAAAATTATTATTTTCCATCTTCCCCCATATATGATTCACTAGATCATGAGGATACCTCAGTTTGCGATCTTGAACTTTCTGATCGTGGCTATCGTGACCTTTTCATTCATTCAGATGATCACAATTATGATTTTCTTGTTATTAATTTTTCAAAACCACCGATATTTGACGATATATCTTCCGATGAGATGGATCTTCCTCAAGTTTTCGAGGCACTTTATCTTGAGCTGATGGTTATGTCAGGTTCTCGTAGCCTTGAGGTCAGTTCCACCTCTGATCAAAAGAGTTTTGAATCTATTGAGGATCCTCATCACTCCATTGTACATATTGAAAATCTGTCTCATTTAAAATTTTTGCATCCTCCATCTATTGTTCACGATCCCATTGCTTGATATGTTAGGTTCCTAGAGTCTAGGAATCTAAGATTTTTCCTATCTTAATATTTCATTTTGAGGGTTTGTTTGTAATTTAGCCTATGTTTCACTAGGTGTCATAGTCTAAAGGTTCATGTCAAAGGTTAAAAATGGTTATGTGTCTAGTAGTGCAAGATTTTATCCCTGTCACCTTACTCCTTCTAGTAAAATTCACCATAATTTGTTTGAAAGGGACATGTGAATGACATGAAAGCCCAAATGTATTAAAAAAGCCTTCTATTTTCTCATTCATTTCAGTAAGACTTCGAGCTCTAAATTTGCAAACAAATTCGAGGGAAGGTTTCCATACAGTCGCTGCACAACTGCTGCACAAGTGGATATCAACCATCTAGGAGGTATACAAGTATTGGATAACATACTTAAAGAGTTATACACCATAACCCATTTGATCCATTTTTCTAGAGGAACTGTGCAACCATACAGATAATGGAGGGAAACTTGAATTACTATGAATTTGCTGCAAAACTGACTGTTTTAGTTGTCAGTTTAAAATGATGTTTCCGACCACATGGAGCTTAATTTTTGAAAATTGAAAGATTTTTTTCTCAATAACATACCAATGACGAAAAAAATCCTTCATTTTCTGCACAAGTGTCATATATTGAGAGATTTAGATGTATCTTCAAAGCCTATTTCTCAGACTATGCAATTTATTGCTTTAGCCATGATTTTGGGGAACAAATTTTGAGGATCCGGGGCAAAATTTGAGGAAACTGAGAGAGGTTTCTCTAAAAAAAAAGTTCATATATAGAAAATTATCTCCCTTTTTACACAGGTGGTATATTTTGGGAGTTACAGGTGTCACTTGGAGGTTCATTTTCGCAATTTCTTGTTGACAAAATTATGAAATTTTTGGAATTTAGTTTGTGAATGTGGAAAATTATGGTTACATTTTTGTAAATTTGGATGTTGCTGGGTTAGAAAAAAGGATATTATGATTGGTTGTCATTTTTGGTTTGGTTTGGGGCGGGAAAAAATAGCGCAATCACATGTTTAAATTTTGTTGTGCATTTGCTGCACAAGTGTTGAACTGGGCAATTTTGAGCTTGCACGTGTGGAAAGAGGCATGAGATGGTCCCCCATCCAACTCAGTAGCTTAGTCATCATCCTTGTCGACTTGTTTTCAGTCGATGCAACACGTGTACATGTCGAGCTGGAGCTTACTGCGTAAATTTTGCACAATTCCTCATTTGTTGTGCAACTTAGGCTTCATGTTGTTTCTGCTTTTGTATTTAGTTTTGAACCTTGTAATCACAATGTTAATAATATGGACAAGAATGAATGGATAGATGTCAAGTAAACATATAAGATAAGGTGGTTTTCATTCAAAGATAATGTTATAACTTTTTCATCAGTTTATTTTAGCTTTAGCTCAAAATCTTGATGTTTCTAAAGTCAACTAGTTTCGATCCACTGAGTGGATAGTAGATATAGTGCATCTAGTCATGTTTCCTTACTTTGCTGAAATGTATAAAAACCAAAACAAAATATGGAAGAAGGGTTGGAATCTAAAGAGACCTCATGTGTATGTGCTTATTGTTTCTTGAATAAAAATATTAGTTAAGGTTTTTTGTCACTCTAGGTTCAAAGATTCATGTGGTATGAATTTTGAGTTATTGTGCTTCTTTTCATGCAATTGTTAATTTGAATATCTTATTAGAGTCTCGCTTTA
This sequence comes from Pinus albicaulis, assembly GCA_034641835.2. Classification (NCBI taxonomy): domain Eukaryota; kingdom Viridiplantae; phylum Streptophyta; class Pinopsida; order Pinales; family Pinaceae; genus Pinus; species Pinus albicaulis. The sequence goes on from CM076569.1 coordinate 912,711,639, forward strand.
AAAGTATAATTTTGAGGTAGTTCTCTATAATTCATATTTTGATGCTCTAGTTGGGTATTGGTCCTTTTATTATGATGGAATTCATCCTTATTTAGGTGCTTCATCATTGTTTTTCTTCTCAATATTTTGTCATGAAAGTATGTAGTAGAATTAATGATATGCTTTGTTACATTTGATAAGATATTGTTATCTGTTTTTATATTTTTAGTACTATACTACAACTAATGTCAATTTTAAAATATGTACCTACCTTCCTCTGTTTTTACAGGTGGCTTATGTAAGCACTGATTTTTATTTGAACTACGACTTTTGTTTCATGCCTCGGTGGTCCTTTTTTTCCTAAATCTACCAACAACTCTCATTGAATCTTAGGTTCCTTTTTCAGATCTAGTCTTTGCAGTCCTTGAACTTTAAGTTTTATTTACCGTCAAACTTTTTTCTAGTGAGGAAACTCTCTCTAGTTAGAAAAGACCAGTTTCTAGCCCAAAGAGGTTTGTGGTTACCTCTGGGATTTCTCTCCTTCGCTAGGAGAAATGTACAAAGTGCTAACATTCTGGCGCCATTTTCAGGGAGCGAAAGGTCACATTTTTCCTGGGAGTGAATGATAAGGATCACATCTAATTGTTTATGGTGAACAAAAATTGGATATCAGAAGGCTGAACCATTCACCTGAAGACTTCAATAAAGTAGAACCCAGATTTTCAAGTTCCACTGGTGTCTCCACGTTTTCAAGATGAATTCTCAATCCAGGAGGTATGCTCCCATGAATTGAGATCATATTCCAGGATTTCCAAACTGCATGCCTCATGTAGATTGGAAATTTTGTTTTCCAAAATTCAAAGATCAGGAAGGAGATGACGCTGCTCTTCATTTGGTAAAATTTTCACATACATACACGCAAGCTTAGGGTTCAATTTCCTGAAGATTGTCTGATGAATATGTTCATGGCTACTCTTGAATTAAAAGTGAGATCTTGGTATGAAGGTTTTCCATCTACTAGTATTTATTCTCTTAAAGGTTTTCATTCAACATTTTTCGAAAAATACAGAGAATCTCATCCTTCTTTGTCATTGGTTGAGAATTTCTATTAACATTTTTAGGTTTTCATTCAAAATATGGAAAATTCTTATGGCGATGAAAATTTCATGGATGAAGAAATACTAGAAGATTTGTACGAGAACCCTTTTCATCACCAAGAAGAAATAGTGGCTCTTCTCTTGGATGAAAGTGAAACTGAGCATGATCTCGATAATGGCCATCATGTTCCATCCTCTGCAGTTGATGATAGCTTTCAGCAGTCTGATATATATGAATATGGTTGTTCCAGTTTCCCTTCATTCTCTTCTATTCCTGAATTTTTCATTCAGGAAGAAATTTGTGAAAATCATAATTTTGAGATTGGTTGCATAGAAACACTAGAAAGTCATGATTCATCCACTCATATCAACAACAATGTACAACATGACAAGACTTATGAAGAAATTTTTTATGAAAAAGCATGAAAAAAAACTTTAGAGAGTGAAATCGTTCATGGTGATAACTACCCAAGATTGTAGGAAAATTATGAAGAAGAGTAGGTTGTTTTGGACCCCATGGATGTGGACATTTTTTCTATTGACAACGTGGCTTCCTCAAATGAAAATTTTAAAGAACATGTTTTTCTTTTCCTTGACGCAAATGATAAGCTTAATGAACAAATTTTTTTTCTTTCATTTTGACAAAGATTTTTCATTAGACAATGTAGAACAACTAGTGACTGAAAACAAAGGGTGTGCTTGTCTTTTTGCTGACTTTCAAGACAGGGTAATGTTTCAAATTACTGAAGACCCTTTTTCCAATTTACTGCAGTCGTCAAGGAAGATGAATTTTCTTGTATTTATGGATCATGAGCAGATATTCAGTGGAAAGTTTGAGTTGACATTTTATGAATTTTTCTTTATGCTTGGTGGCACTGAATACATGCATAAGTCTAACAATAATTTTCTTGATTGGATACACTGGAGGGATAATTTCACATGAGTGTATATATATATATATATATATATTCAGTGGGTGTAGACATCTATCATCAATGTTTGAAGCCCGAGAAGACCCTAAGGCTTTGGTGATTTGTTGTCAATTTTCTTTATAATTTCTGAGCTTGGTAATGTATGTGAGGTCATTCAGTCAGTTAATTAGTTACATTTTTCATTTTTTATGTTGACTCCATTTCCCAATGGTCTAATTAGGCTACTAGTCTGCGGTAATGTTCTTGGCACCTCACTAGAGGTCGCCATCCCCATTGGAGCCAATGTTAGGGTCCTGAATTCTAGGAATCAAAGTTTTTTCCTATATTACTATTTCATTTTGAGGGTTTGTTTGTAATTTAACCTATGGTTCACTAGGTGTCATATTCTAAAGGTTCATGTCAAAGGTTAAAAATGGTTATGGTATGCTAGTGGAAGATTTTATCCATTTCACCTTACTCCTTCCAGTAAAATTCACCATAATTTGTTTGAAAGGGACATGTGAATGAAATGAAAACTAAAATTTCTTAAAAAACCATTCTATTTTCTCATTCATTTCAGCAAGACTTCGAGCTCTGAAGTTGTAAAAAAATTTGAGGGAAGGTTTCCATACAATCGGTACACAACTGCTGCACAAGTGGGTATTAACCATCTAGGAGGTATGAAAGATTTGGATAGCCTACTTCAATATTTATAGACCATCAAAAAGACATTTAAATCCTACCCCTAATCGATCCATTTTTCCAGAGGAGGTGTGCAACCATACAAAGCATGGAGGGCTACTTGGACTTACTATGAAATTGCCGCAAAAATGACCGTTTTAGTCATCAGTTTCCAAATATGTTTTCGACAACATGGGGATTAATTTTGGAAAAATAAAATAGGTTGTTATCAATCATAGAACAAAGAACAAAAGCCTCCGCCATTTTCTGCACAGTTCTCATATATTGGGATATTCAAATGCATCTTCCAAGCATATCTTTTAAGATTGTGCAATTTATTGTTTTAGTCATGATTTTGGGGAAACTATTCTGACGATATGGGGAAAAATTTGAGGAAACGAAGAGAGGTTTATCTAGAAAAAAGTTCATATACAAAAATATATCTCATTTTTACACATGCTATACATTTTGGGAGTTACAGGTGTCGTTTGGAGACCCCTTTTAGCAATTTCTTACTAACATAATTATGAAATTTTTGGAATTCGGTTTGTGAATGTGGAAAATTATGGATACATTTTTGTAGTTTTGAATGCTGTTGGGTTAGCACAAAGGCTCATATGATTGGTTGTCATTTTTGGTTTGGTTTGGGGCGGGAAAACATGGTGCAATCAAATGTTTAAATTTTACTGCGCATTTGTTGCGTAATTGTTGAACTGGGAAATTTTGAGTTTACATGTGTGAAAAGAGGCATTAGATGGGTCCCCCTCCAACTCAGTAGCTTATTCATCATCCTTTTCAGCTTTTTTTCAGTTGATGCAACATGTGTACATGTCGAGTTGGATCCTATTGCACAAATGCTACGCAATTCCTCATTTGTTGTGCAACTTAGACTTCATGCTGATTCTTCTTTTGTAATCCGTTTCGAACCTTGTTATCATGATGTTAATGATATGGATAAGAATGAAAGGATAGAGGTCAAGGTAGAAGATAGGATAAGGTATTTTTCCTTCAAAGATAATTTTGTATCTTTTTCATAAGTTTAATTTTAGCTTTAGTTCAAAATCTTGATGTTTCTAAACTCAACTAGTTTCGATCCACTCAGTGGATAGTAGATACAATGCATCTAATCATGTTTCTTTACTTTGCTGAAATATATAAAAACCAAAACATAATATGGAAGAAGGTTTGGAATCTAAAGAGACCCTGTGTGTATGCACTTACTGTTTCTTGAATAAAATATCAATGCAGGTTTTTTGTCACTTTGGGTTCAGAGATTCATGTGGTCTGAATTTTGAGTTATTGTGCTTATTTTAGTGCACTTGTTAATATGAATATTTTATTACAATCTCGCTTTTAAAGTATATTTCTAAGGAAATTATCTAGAATTCATCTTATGATTCTCTAGTTGATTGTTGGTATTTTTATTATGATGGAATTCATCCTTAGTTAGGTGCTCTGTCATTGTTGTTATTCTCAATATTTGGTCATGAAAGTATGTAACATAATTCATGATGTGATTTGTTACATTTGATTGGATATTTTTATGTGCTTTTATATTTTCTTCACTGTAATACAACTGATGTCAACTTTAAAATATATACCTAACTTGCCTCTATTTCTACAAGTGGCTTATGTAAGCACTGATGTTTTAGTTTATAAATTTGAAATATGGCTTTGGTTTCATGCCTTAGTGGTCCTTTTTTTCCTAAATCTACCAACAACCCTCAATGAATATTAGGTTCCTTTTTTCAAATATGGTATTTGTAGTCCTTGAACTTAAGTCTTATTTACCTTTAGAATTTTTTCTAGTGAGCGAGCCCCCTCCAGTAAGAAAAGACCAATTTATAGCCCAAAGAGGTTTTTGGTTACCTCTACGATTTCTCTCCTCAGCTTGGACAATTTACAGAGTGCTAAGACAATCATTGGAGTCGTACTTGGTGAGCATCGTGGCGAAATGAAAATTTATTTCTTCCTTTATGTTTTCTCACTTTCATGGTTCGAAAGTTTGTGCTTGTAAGTTTTTGGCTCTCGATGTGTCTCGACACCATGATACGTCCACAAATGTCTGCCATGTGCTTTTCACCATTTATTTTCTGCGTGCGCATTCACACTTCATACGTTTTGGTTTACAATGTCATATCTTCCTTCTTTCATGTTTTGCATGTATATCTTTCTTGACATGTATTCCCTCGCTCACGTAAGCCTACCAATGGGCCAGTGGTTGCATTAGAAGTATCACTTTACGTGACTTTGCCTACTTTCTGCTTAGGTTAGGAGTAGGAGTAGTGTTTGATTTTCATTGCTCTTTGCTTTGATTTGATTGCACTAGTTTCTTTCCGTTTCTCATTTTTTTTTTTTTTTTTCAGTCTCAGGTTAGTTTCGCATGAAACTGTGTTTGGCTTATGAAACGGTCATGGTGAAATCCAAGAGGAAAGTTGTTCTTATACCGACACTTGGTTTTCTCGCTATTCCCTCTCTTTGCGAGAATATTGCTATTTTATTTTGGTTGATGATACTCATATGGAAAATACATTCCCTATCAGAGAGAGTCATGGTGAAATCATGATGTTTTGGTTTTAAATAGTTCCGCTTACTCTAATCGGTTCTTATATATTTTGTTAATCCTTGTCACTCTGGTCTAGTAGATTAAGGAGGGGAGGAAAACCTTAACAAATATGTCAGAGTTGTACATAAACATACTTCTATGAAGGAACAAAATCTTCTACTCTCAATAAATAGGGATCCCTCTTCCGCCCCATGAAATAAATAAGTTCCTATGCACAGTTCTTTGAGCAATTGAAAAAATGAAAAAATGAAAAAAATGAAATAAAGGGCAAAAGAAGAGAATGATTCCTATGCGGAGAGGTGAAGCAAGTAGCTCTGCCAGAGTAATATCCAGGCTCGCTGGCATTAGAGAAATGATTGTGTTTTTGAAGTGACTCCGTCGGGGTACTGTCTAGGCCTACTGGCAGTGGAGCAACACCAGAGATGAAAATAAAGAGTTTGACATTTTTCTTTTACTTGTGCATCTAAATAATCCTCATCTCCAATTGAAAAAAATTAGTGTTAATTGGCTTGGTTATTTTTTCATTGATGAAGAGGATGGAAGGGGCTATGTCTTTAACTTAGAATAAGTGAGGGAGCTGTGGTAATCAATGAATTGAAAAATACTTTCGTAAGGGTGAGAACTAACTTAACACGAAGACAAGATTCATTTAGAGAGCTGGAGTTCTACCAATGTGTCGCCAATGTTGTATCGGGTACAACCACCCTCCAAACTTTTTCCATTTCTTAGATTTTGGAGCCTAACTCCCCTTCACGGGAGGATACCTTGCACTGCTATCAGGTATCTATGATTTATTGATGTTTATCTTTCAGTTTTTCTTGTGTTCATTTTATTTTCCACTTAGAAAAAATTTGCTAAGTCACAAGCTAGCCTTATGTCCAAGTCTTGCACAACAGTTTTGGGCTTGCCTCCATAAAATGTGCAATTCATGAAGCCAATATTTTCCTTCATGTCCAGAAATGTGAAGTCATGACTTGCAACCTAGCCTTGAGCTCGGTAAATGTGAGGTCATGACAGGTGGACCAAAACTGAGCTTAGAAACTGCGCAATCACTCACTGAGCTCAGAAACTACACACTACACTAAGCCATGAACTGCCTATTCCCCAGAACAGCGCAATCCTTTCAAGTGAGGTGCATGGCAAGTTTTCCCGGAAAAAGAAGAAAAGAAAAAAAGAAAAAAGGAATCCCTAAAATCTAGGGATCTATTTTTGGTAACCCGAAGGAAGCACACTTTCTATTTTTGGAAACTGTTGCCAAGTGTCACTTTTCCCTTGATTTGTGGCATGCGCGTCATAAACCATAATTTCTAAAATATAGTTAATAGAAATCCCTAGAGCTCATTCTCACATTCAATCTTGAAGCTCTAGAATTCCTAAGGAGATCAAGAAACCTTCGACACAATCGTTGTCACTTTTCTGGGTGAGTTTTGCCTTTATCGCTTTTAGTCACTTTTTTCCATTTGGCTTGCATGAGTGTTGTTTTTCTTGATTCTTTCCATTCATGCTGAAGTTTCAACATGATTTAGCTTGTAGAAGTTTTTTTTCAAGTTTTCACAAGTGTCACAACGATTTTTGCATTTTTACACTAATGGTCACCATTGTGGCAACTCTCCTCACCGATCTCGTTCACTTCTCCTTTGTTCAAATTTTGAACTTGATTCATTTTTTTTTTTATCAACGCATGTTCAAATCTGTACTCATTCCTTGACCATATCTTAGATATGCTCATTTTTCATAGTTCCCTTGGGAAGATCTACCTTTTCCTTGGCCATAATTCACTTTTCCCACTTAGGCATTGCACAATTTGGAGGCTCAAGATTCAAGCTTGGCCACTGCATAATGCATAGTATTGGTTGGCCTCACTACGCATTACGAAGTTTCAGGCCTCAAACAACAAACTTGGTCTCTAATACTGTGCAATGTGCAGTCTCTCTAGGCTCACTTCCTAGGTTGAACCACGCGTTGTGCAGTTTCAAGCGACAAGCTTTGACACTAACTGCTGGGGCTGCAAAGTGCACAGTTTCCCCAGCTAGTCATACCCTCTTTCCATAAAAAAATATACAATCCTTCCTTTTAGTTTCTTGGCGTGGTTAACTTTCCAGTTTAATCAGACACTCGACTGTTCATAAAGAAGTGATCTAAACTGACATGGAACCAAAGCAAAGATGATTTCACAAAGGACTTTCAGGTGGACTTAGAAGACCGAAAAGTGTATCTCAACATCATGCAGTTAGGGCTTTACAAGGTTGCATGCAGGTATCTAGCCTTCCCATGTGCGGATGTGATTATATAGGTTGTATCAAACATCAACGTAGAAACCATGACACTGAACATCACTAGTGAGAAAAATATTTCTACATTCCTAGCAGCAGACTTCAAACAAATGTATTATCTTCCTGGGAAATTGAAGAACATGGAATCACTACTCTATGCCACTCACAACTATACAAACATGAGAGATATCATTAAGGGATGGGTGAAGGAGCCAACTTAGTTTAGATAGACAACCACCCATATGTACAAGGTAAGAGCACTTAAGAAATCCTATCAACTTTTGGTCATACTAGCTTGTAGAATCTATGGCCAATTAGACATAAATATTATTCCTAAGGGGTGGGCTATCTTGCTGAACCAGGTAGTGAATGAAAGGCAGCCATTCAACTGGTAAGACCTATTAGCTCATCAGATGAGATTCCATGGGACAAAATATCATAATCCACCTAAGGGCGAGCAAGCACGCTTCTACATGTATGCATACTTGCTAGATTCAATTTGTGCACATAATTAATTCCCTGGAATGAACTAGACATGGACACTAAGAAACACTGGCATACATATCTATTGCAAGCTACTCTCAGATTGTAGTCATTGAAGAGTCATGGAGCAGCTTATCACTTCATCATCCCACTCTATAGGCTCATATTTCAGGAAGACCCACCTTGCATATCTTGAGCAACTATGGAGGCGATATCAGAGATTGCTGATTGGTTCACCTTATAGGATGGCACATTAATCAGAGTATTCAGTGGGCAGAAGCCACTACATCTTTTACTGAGATATGCCACCGACAAATTGTTCATGCAAGAGGTAGCATATCACCTCTCCACATGATTGTCAACAACACTACACAAGATAAAAAAGGCACCATGGCCAACTCTTCCTTTGCATTTTGGATTATACATGATCAAGAATCTCAAGATTGCAGATGCCAAAGGGAAATACATCGTCAAATTTGAGTTTGGAAAAAAGAGTTACAATCCGTATGATACAAGGGGAATTTTCAAAGAACACTGTGCGACCACTTGAGATTATCAGTACAACCGAGACTTCTCAAGTTGTTCCATAGGCAGCAACAATTCCAGAAGCAGCAGCAACAATAAGAAGTTTTCTGATGCATGGAAAAGGAAAGAGGAAGGTAGCAGACAACACAAAAGAGGATCAAAGCTGGAAAATGAAAGAAGATCCTCTCATTGAGAAAGTAGATTTGGAGATTAAAGAGAAGAGGGGAAAAAGGAAGCAAAGAGCAAAGCAGAGGAAGGGAGAGAAGCAATTCTTAGAGGAAGCAATGTAGAGAGTGCAGAGAGCATACCAAGAGTTGACGAAATAACGAGAGCTTAGAAGAAGAGAACAAGAGGAGAGATAGAAGCAAGAAGAGGAAGAAAGGTAAGGTGACAAAACAAAAGAGGCAACACCCATACATGTTGAAGAATCAATACACGATCAACTGATAGTGGAAGGAGTGAGCGAACATATACATGAATAGGAGTTTTCTCAAGTGCTTGAACAATGGATTGAACTCACATACATGGAAGTGGGTCTAGAGCCACTAAGTGAAGATGTGGACCTGATGCCCAGTGCACCTCAGGTCACCGTTCAGAATTCACCACCTCCAGTTGTAGAGCAAGAACCAAGTAAGGAAGGGGAGGTAGTTCCCTTTAATAATGATCTAGGAATGGATTGTATAATATATCATTTGATGAACTGCAAAATAAGATTGTACAAGTGTGAAGAAAGCAATTATCGGATGATCATGCATCACCTACGTTCATGAGAGAAAGTGTGATCGTGGCAAACACTAGTAGGAATCCAAATGCCATTACCGACGCTAGCTGGGATTTCGTAGGAGCAACCAAATCCAACACCTAGTGTTTGGTTTTCGAGAACAAGCAGTTAGCATAGAACATACATGCACTTTGGAAAGAGAATTAAAAACTTCGTGCAACAACGCATAGTGCACTATCCACACAGGTCTACTGTGATGAGATAAGAGCAATGATACTGGTTGAAGTATCTGTACTTGGAGACACTATGCAGGGTCTTGATGAGTAGTTGGTAACCGCCCATAAGGTAGTTTTCCACCTGAATGACCTGCTACGATAGACGAGATTTTTTCAGGATACAAAATTCCATCATTACCGTGCATGAGTGGACAATATGATACAAGGCCATGCCCCTTACATTGGTAAAGAAGATGGAGCCGCAGGAAGATTTAGAGAAAGCCAAAGTTCAGATGCTAATCCAGAATATCAAAAAATGCGCCTCGCTCATCGGAATCATTAAGATATCATATGGAAGAATATACAGTAACTTGGATTTCATGGTGAGAACCCACTGGATCCCATCAATCAGTACACTCACCGAGGCTAAACGCAAACAACAGGTTCGACAGGAGATTAATCATTACTTGAAGCAACTAGAGAAAATGGTCACTGAGGTGGACGTGGATATCAACAGACATAATTTTCATACTTTCATTGGTGGGCCAGTTCAAATCAAGACAATGTTGCATCTGATTGAAGAAGAAGTGAAGACCAGTTCCAAGAGATTGCACTCCGATGCATTGGAGGCAAGAGTCCGCTTCTAGCTTAATACTATCTCGCATTTTGGGGAGACAATCGCACATTATCAAGCTTGGTATGAGTACATGACCAAGAGACACTAAGTCCAAGATGCTCAGTTTGAGTTCACCCCATCACCAACATCATAGTATTTTGTCTTGTTAGGTTGTCAAGTTGTCTCTACCCTATTTTGTCTTTTATGGGTACGAGTGGAAATTGTAATATTATTTGTAATTACTTTATGAGAAAAATTCCATGTTTCCATGATGGAATGTGAAGAGCCATATGTAACGTGAAGAGTCATGAGGGGAGTCCAAGAGTCACCAAGGGGGACATTCCAAGATTCACCCCCCTTTGGTTATAAATACATCCTCATAACTCTTGTAAAGGGCTTTTGGGAGCCAAAATTTTGGCTAGGATTAGGCTTAGAGAAGGCTTGGGAGTTTTGTGTTAGCCTTGGCTTCTCCGTAGCATAGAGGGAGTATACATCTTTAGGAGGAGAAGGTGTTATCGACTGCATGTTCCACTATTGGGGCAAGTGGTTCGTCATGTTGTATGTATGAATGGAGATTTCACTTGTAATATAAATCAAAGCCGACACATCTTCATGCATATATTGTAAATGTAGTTGGACTATTCTGGTTATGTTTGTGATGTATGTTGTTTAACTTATGCATATGCTTATGAAATATTTCATTTGCATTTGTACAAATCTTGTTGAACACATGCTCATGTTTTACTTCATCGCCTTTAGCTTTTGGACTATTCTACTTGTTAGTTTGTGTGATGTATTTTTAGCTCGTGTGTTCCTTTCAAGCTACATATTATTACATGTTTCCAAGGGGCACACTTCCTTTCCCCTTTGCTTTTAGAACCACTCATGCATCATATTGACTTTCCCCAGGGTCACACGCTTTAAACAAATACATTGTGCACTACTCTATGCATTTTGCAATCCAAGGCATATCATTAAACACCCCATTGCTGGGAATCGTGTTCCAAACAATATGAGATCTAGTTGGGATTTCATATCAGGCAGATCCCCTGAAAGTTGGCAGGTCCAACACTGTCAACAATAAACCAATAATATTTGAGGTTCTCCAAGTTGCGAAAATCAAATACGTGTAGTCTTTACAACAAAGATATCACAATATTCTTTGTTTTTTTTTGCATTTAAGCATGGTTGAGTTAGTCATAATTAATAAATAACAAATGATGAAAACCGTTTACATGCAGAATGAAAGAAAACTAGCTTGGGTGATGGTAGCTTATCTCTGAGAAGATATGACTACATACATTCTGAACTGTGTTGCAATGAAACTCAATGGCTTTTTTATCATGAAGAGAAAATGTGAAACCATAAACACCCAAAAAACTAACTCTAAAAGATGAAGTGCCAAAAGGTATGGGCCCTGATGGGGTTAGTTGGAATGTCAAATTCTGAGGGTCGTAACTTTGGCAAACGATCTCCATTTGGCGCGCAAGATATTGCGTTAGAAAGGTCTATCTGAGGAAAAAAATATCTATTGAAAATGTGGATTTCCCCATTTCCCTAAAAATATCTGTTTAGGGCCTCAAAACAACTCTAGAAGTTTAAGACTCGATAACTGCCAAAAATAGAAAATTGCCGAAATAATAAATTGTGCTGAAAAATAGGAAATTGATAGAAAAGAATGTGGGGAATCCAAGTGGAATGATTAGGTGGCCACGAATATCTACCTGAATCAGGATTTACGATAAAATTTTAAATAAAATGGGTTATGATAAAAAGGACATAAGCAAAAGAGGTTAAATAATTAAAAAGCTTGAATACAAATATATGTAAGGACAAAGAGATGATGGCCTAGGTTATGAAGGAAAAACGAATAATGCAACTAACAAATTTATGAAAAGAGAAAAATTGATAGCAAATGAGCCATCTAGAACTAATATTACTACAAGTCAAATGCAAAAGCAAGAAAATAAATAAATATCAAATCCTCATATCATTTCTATGATGAAATTATTATTATTAAAAACAAACTTACTCTAAAAGTCTATCTATAATTAAAGATGAGGACAATAAGAGAAGTTAAGAGAAGTTAGAAATATAGATCACATAAAATCAACTAAAAAATTTGTGAAAGTATCCATATTGTTAATTCTTCATAAACACCTAAATTCTGTATTTCTAAGACTCACGTAATGTATTAGTGTGTGATAATTTAATACAATGTAATCTTTTTAGTTTATACGTTGTAAATTTAATAAGGATGAATAAAGATAACCATAAGTAATATCCTTAATCATAAATCATAAAATATTATTATTATTTAATAAAAAATAAATAAATATTTTTTTTTATATATTTAGTATAAGAAAATATAATTAATAAACATTGTATTAACTTTTAACTAATTTAATTTAATTAAAAATATTTATATTTGTCAAGTTTACTTTTCCCACAAGATCATTTTTCTAATTAAATTTATATTAAAATATTAGAAAAAATAATTGTTCGGTAAAACTATTATAATAATTAAGAGAATCGATGCTTCTTCTCCGATTCAGTTTGGAGAAGTGACATAAAATGAATTTCATTGTAATTATTTGGAACATTATTGTTAAATGTGACCAGCCAAGAACATCAAATTTAATTTAGAAAAAAAGAGATCAAGATATTAATATCTTTAGAATGTCGAGGTTCTAAAGTGAAGTGATTGATTGCCATTTTGCTTTGTGTCGTTCATACTCACAATGGGTTGATCTATTCAATAAAGAAGTTATTAGCATCTCACTCGAATCCATCAATAAAATTGGCCATAAACCTCTGGTTGCCTTTCATTAACAAATTCACTTAGTGCACTGAAGATGTTAAAAGGAGTTAATTACTCAATATTTGTTGAGCAGAGAGGCGTTGGTGATGTTTTTCTCCAACATCCCCACAACAAGTTCCTTAGCAGAGCTGGAAATATTTTTCCATTTACTAGAGATAACATTTGGTGATACTCTTTGTATTTCACTACACACACGATAGATACTATCCCCATCAAATGGAAATTGTCCGCATAGAATAAAGTATAGCACCACTCTCGCGCTCCATAACTCCCACTCAGTTTTTCGGTCCCAAAATAACGAAGACTGCCAACGAGATCCTTACAGACCATTTTGTGGGAATATCTAATTCCTACTTGTCTTCGGTTGTGACTTTCTATGTATAGAGTCTGTTCCTATTCCATAGGAGTTAGCTAAATCTAAGTTCCTAGTTTGGTGTGAGGTTGAGATATTCTCTCAACCACATTATTGTGTGTCCAAGATAGTTTTCCTATCTTGAGACTATACTTCATGTATATATATGTTTAATCTCTTTGATTAATGATATAGTGTGAATAGTGACATTTTATCTTGGTATCAGAGCCCATACGGGTCTGGACCTCGACCCCTCCTGGGCTGAGGGAAATAAGAGATAAAGTTTATTTTTGTTTTAGTTTTTCGAGTTTGTCCATCGATCATCGTGGAGGAGTTTTGCAGAGTGTGAACGAGAAATAACGAGTGCAGAGTGTGACGATTCTACCTCTTCATATTGTGGATTTTCCCATAGCGGTCATGGTCCCTGTTGGACGTTCATGTTTGTGAATATGTTTGCTTGCTGGAGTGATTCTGTCGTCACTGAAGAATTATGGTGAGGAGTTTTCATCTAAAGAGTAATGTGGTCAACATCAATGCCTTTGTCAACATTCAATTTCAAAATCAGAGTTGCAAATCGATCATCCCTGAAGGCGTCTTCTATTCCGAATTTTCGAGCAGATTCGAAATCCATTTCAGCAGTCATGTGAGTATTAATCTTTAATCTGGATCGACTTGAATTAATTTTGTGGAGCGTGAAATTTGTAGCATGTTAATTGAGATGAGCGTGGAGCTCTGGAGCTAGAGCTGGACATGGCGTGCAAACGAAGTTTGAAACTGTTCCCCATGAGCTCCTGCACCAGTAAGCAGAACTCTGTTGGAGAAGGCGGTATCATCAGTTTTCGCTGTTGGAGGAGATGGAGGTGACCCATTCCTGGAGCATGGTGTGGTGTCAATCTATCGTCGAAAGGAGTGAGCGATTATGGTGTGACTGTTGCATGGTGCGTTTGTCGGGAGTTCTCTTATGCAGGGGGATTCCAACAGTGGCAACGTGGCCGCATTCAACGGTGAGAAAGATCTCTGGATCTATGCATTCAGTGGTGCGGTGGTTCCAGAAGGGGGCCAGTGAGGTCATGTTTTGGAGATCGCCTGAGGAGAGTAGGCCGAGCGGAGTCTCTGTTGGATCTGCGGAGTGTAGAGCTTTTAGATTCTTCAGAGGATGAAATATTGAAGGCCCCTCTGGTGGTTTTCTTGTTTGGTAATAACTGTGTCGACGTCGTGAGTGTAGGTGTAGCTGAAGGACTAGTGGATATTCTAATGGAACTCTACCACCGAAACCTCTGAGTAGCGAAGGGTTGTTGCTCATGGTTGTGGCGCCAAATTGGGTCGCTTTCTGTAACAGGGCATGGCAGACATCTAAGCTGTGATGGTGGAGCTTTGTGGGCTAAGATGGAGAGCCTTTATGGCAAAGGTTCACATTCCTGTGTTTTAGGAAGAATCATCCCTAGATCGAGATTTATCTGTGTGTGCATCGTTTGCTACTAGAATTCATTATGCTGTGTGACAAATTGAATTGCTATGGAATGTTATGAGCTTGCTTTCGAGAAGTGCTCACAGTGGTATGTGTGAGCAGAAATTGTTCCCCAAGAGATCCTGCACCAACATAATAGCGGTGCACCTGTTGGAACCTATGCACTGGAGACTGCCTCTGCCAGGTCTATTTGATGCTTCGTTTCCAGAAAATGAAAACTCCTTGCAACTTTTGGAGGTTTGGTGCAGTGCCATTTCTAGTTCAGCTTATTGAATTGGAGTTGAATCTAATGCACACAAATTTGTTAAACTTGCGTGCGTTTGTGGAGTCCAATGGGTCAAAGAAAAAACAATGTGTAGATTCCAGAGTTGTCCTGTGCCGTGGAAAAGCCATGCAGAATTCCAAATTTGGGTAATTTTGTATACTTGCAGCAAGGAGAGCATTGTGAAGGTTGATTGAGGCCGATTTTGAAGGCCGAATTGATGCTCAGAGGTCGTGAGATGGCCGACACTGTTAATCTTGTTTGTGGGGCAAAGTAAAATTGCTGTGAGCATGGAGTCGGATACAGTACAGGGTGTTGCTGTATATTCTGTTGTTGTATGGCGAGAGGGTGGACAAGGCCATTGAGAAGGGCCGAGTCCTCAAATGCTGGTTTCAATATGCTGTCAGCACAGGTGTTAGAGTGTTGGATTCACAAATATTTCCAGGAAAGGAGTCAATGGTGCTCCAACTTGGTGGTGAATTTGATGGCAATGCTGCCATGTCGGAGAAGGGAGTGTTTACTCTGTGATGCTTGTGAGCACAGATTTTTGACCCTATTTGAATGATTGTGTAGTTAAGATATTATAGCCGTGGTTGGTGCTCTTGCCTTAATGCACAAAAATCACAGTAATATTTAGATTTTGGAATGTGCTTTTATTGTTATTTCATATTGTTTTGAAGGGAATATGTCTTGGAAGCTTGTATACATATTGAGATTTGCGACCTCAACATGAAGTCATTTTTTTAGAATTTGCGACTCTAACTAATGATAGATAAAGCATGGAGTTTCAAGACCAGTATATCCAAAACTCAAAAGTACAAAATCTATGACAGAAATATTCAAGCGAGAAAGCACTGGTGTGTTCTAGCATATGAATGGTATGGTGAGTGGCAAAGGATGATGGACAATCAAGTTTGTGAAAGTTTGTTTTGTGTGAGTTTCTTGGAATAGACTCAATAGCATGTTGTATTATGAGTCACAGATTCTAATTGTAAGCAAGTCTAGGATGTTTTTTGTAGTGGTCATTGTATAGTATGTACCTAATAACTCCAAGAGTTGGAGTTGTGTTGTAAGCCTTGTAAGGCATGTGTATCCCCATAAAGTTCGTGGTAATCACAAAACCACTTTGTAATTATAGGTTCGTGGTCAGCCAGAAACCATTTTGCAGTGTCGGTTTGTGGTCAGCCAGAAACCACGCGTAACAGTGAAGTGGACTGAAAACAAGTTTGTGCTAATATTCGCCCACTGATGAAGAGATCTAGTGCAAGGTCTCCGATGAAGAAATCCAGTGAAAGGTCACCGATGAAGAAATCCGGTGCAAGGTAGCCAATGAAGAAATCCGGTGAAAGGTCGCCGATGAAGAAATCCAGTGAAAGGTAGCCGATGAAGAAATCCGGTGCAAGGTAGCCGATGAAGAAATCCGGTGAAAGGTCGCCAATGAGGGATCCGGTAAAATTTTGCCGAAGAGATCTAAGACAAATCTACTGTCGGTGAGATTTCACCGATGAAGGAAGAGCATGGTTATGAGTCATCTGATAAAACCCACATTGGAGGGGGATCTTTAGATACAGGTACACATATGCAGTGATATGCGAAGGACATCCTACGAGACTAGCGGTTGCATTGGTTGGTACCCATGCATTATGGTGGATGGTTGCTCCTTTATATGGACATCGACATATCCTTTTTGTTATGTTTGACCACAGCTAGATTTTGTGAAGTGATATCGAGACAAGTAGTCATTAAGGGGGTGTGTTGGAATATGTAATTCCTATTTGTCTTCGGCTGTGACTTTCTATGTATAGAGTCTGTTCCTATTCCATAGGAGTTAGCTAAATCGAAGTTTCTAGTTTGGTGTGAGGTTGAGATATTCTCTCAACTACATTATTGTGCGTCCAAGATAGTTTTCCTATCTTGAGACTATACTTCATGTATGTATATGTGTAATCTCTTTGATTAATGATATAGAGTGAATAGTGACATTTTATCTCATCTCCCCTGAAAACGCAACACAAACAAGTAAACTGACATTTCAAGAGAATTAATGAAGCTGCTGTCACCATTATGTTGAAATATCATACGGTACTAAGTAATGAGAACTTATGGTATTTAAGTGGAATAAAATTTATTTAAAATCATGATATACCAAGTGGTCTAGAGGTGTTAAATTTTTTGATATACAATATTTTTTAGAGTGAAAAGAGATTTGATTTTTTTAAACATTTGGTATTAAAGTGAAAAGATATTTGATCATAGTTACCAAGTTCACCAGAATTGGAGCAAACGATATGGAAATTTTCCAATTTGGTTCCACTGTAATTCACCGAAATTCCATCCCATTCCTAGCATTAAGGGTTAAGCTTAGATTTAATGTAGTTGGTTAATTTTTTGGCTTAGGATGCCTTTTGAAAATAAGGGGTTAATCTATTAGATTATATTAATTGAAAATCTATGGCATATATCCAAAAGGATTATTCATTAGCTATTATAAGATGCTATGAACAAAAATAAATAGAGAGGAATGGAATACATACAAAAAGAAAGAAAATGGCAAGTAGAAGATAAACAAATTGAAGATAAAAGTGTAATGGGAAAAATTCTATTTTTTCAATCTTGGAAACTTAGAGAAGAGGATAAGAAGAAATGTGTAAAGTGGCTTAATTTTAAGAGTGGTTGGTTTTTATTTATAAAGAGATTATAGATTAACAAATTTTCAATGTAGATTTTATAAATTTACATCTATTACAGAAATATTTTTTCTAATTTTAAATTAAAGAAAAATATGACATCAAAATTTTGAGAAAAAAGAAGTTTTAGAAGAAAAAAATAAAATTATTTTTTAAATAATTTTAATTGTAAGATCTTTATTATGTATATGTTATTGTTGGAATTAGAAATTAGAATTCAAATTTGACAACTATAAATTTGATAAACACCACATATATCAGGCACGAATTAAGATAACTCTAAATTAATATCTATATTTTTACCAGCTTGATATTCCTCGGCGTGATCAAAATCTGCGAGCTTAACATTCCACGAGGGAAAGGAATTATTCAAATCCCAAGACTAATATATTTTCAGATTTTACATCCTCATGGACAATATTGTTGGCGTGTATGTAGTCGAGAGCCTCTACCAGAGATTTGATTATTATGGCGGCCTCTCTCTCACAAAGAAAACCCTTCTGCTCGATCACACTACGCAAATCTCCGCCATTACAGAGCTTCGTAATCGGGCAAATAAATTGTTCATCTTCGTATGCAGATACGAGGTGGAGGGGATTCGTGGATGGCCTGATAGACGGTGGAGAAACGATATCTCGCGTTGTGAAGCTTCCTTGTTGCGTATAGTTTTGCAAGCATACTCTCATCCTGATTTTTGGCAGACACATTTCCTTACAACTCCATGTTGTCCTTCACCGAGAACATCATCACATACTGTAAAATCGTTCTTGATACATTCATAATTGGGTTCCGGATCACTGTTGCAGCATAGGGTCAGGATAGCTTCAACAACTTGCAGCAACATCGCTCCAACACTTGCTACTGCAATATAATGTTGCAATATAATGTTCCAAATGGTTAATAGTAATTTTTTTCCAACTATATATATAGTCATAGAATGGTGTTTAGCAACACAGCTTGAGTAGACTTAATGGTTAAGTGCATGTGTTATAGTCATAGAATGGTTAAGTGCATGTGTTACCTTCTAAAAATATTGCTATTCCAAAAACACTATATATTGATCTCAATGGGAAGGGTAAGGGGCACATAGAGACTTTAAGTTTTGAACTAATGTATGACTTATTTTCTTTAATACAATCTTAGGCTGTTAATATTTTTCCTCAACTTCACATTCATGCACATTCATGTGTAATTGAGATCATTTAAGAGAATGTTTTATAGTATAACTTTCTAATTGTCTCACTATTTATTTATTTCATCTTGCATTATATGTTTTCATGTCCAATGTTTATAGCAAGCACTATGTTTTTTTAAACACTAATTTATGAGCTTCATTTTCTAATCAATTTCTCTCTTTCTTTACATATCATAAACAAGTGCTTGAAAAACTCTAAAAATTTTACATTTAGGTCAATCCTATTTTTGCATTGAATAATTTAGATTTGTGAAATCATTATTTAAAATAAGATTTCATTCCATGCTCATTTACATGCTTTTCTAGATCACGACTTACAAGTTTTTATAGAATAAGTTTTCATGCTTTCATAAAGATAAATTCCCATGTTTTCATAAACTAAATTTATATCCTTTCATAGATTAAATTTCCAAGATTTATTAGAATAGACTTACATACTTTTGTAGATTAAATTTCCATGCTTTCTTAAAACATATTTATATGATTTCATAGATTAAACTTATATGTTTTCCTAGATATATTAATATGCATTTGTAGATTAGATTTACATGTTTTCTTAGAATAAATTTATCTACTTTCCTAGGTTATATTTCAATGCTTTCATATGATAAGAATTTATTTTCTTCCTTAGATTAATATTTTCATTGCATTCATGGAGTAATACTTTCTTTCATGTCAACTTCTTTCCAATAGAATTAGAAGATAAAATCCTAGCATATACTTTGTTGTATACTTCATCAGTTTACAAAATCAGATTCATAATTTAATGTAACTTAATTTAAATCATAATTAAATTGAATGACATCCTTTATTAGTCTCCTTGCCTAAAATTTCTTATGATTAAACAAATATATAGAAAATAAGCTAATATGGTAAAAAAAAAAAAAAAAAAAATCCTAAGAATGAGGATTTTCTACAAAATTGGGTCATGTTTCATTTATTGAGGCTACATTCATATAGAAAATATTGTGGTGGAGTGTAATATAGAAACTTATAAATGCAAAATCACCCTTTGGCTGGTTTTAAATAATAATTTATTACATGAGGCGCAAATTGGTTTAAAGAGGGTCTAGGGGGCCTAAGTAGATGTAATTTGAGCATAGTTTTAGAAGAAAATATTTATCACATTTTATTATGTTTCCTTCTATAGTGTAGGTATGCATCAAGGACCTCCTCCACCCTAGATACAAAATCTTCTTGGAATTGATCTACTTTGGAGGAAACTTTAAAGGCCTAGAAAGATGATAGTACTAAAAGTCCAATCAAAGCTTTTCCCTACATCTTGATAAACATTATTTGGTGGGAAAAATATTCTAGTTTCTTTCGCTAATAGCGCATTCATGTAGATATCATTACTCGCCTTATATCAAATCTCTATTTGGAGTATATGATAACTCCAAAGTTCAAAATAAATAGAGTTTAGGTTCAACCTCAAAATGATATGGGGGTTATATGGAGATATTTTCATGATGTTTGTCAAGGTCATCCTCCTAGATGTAGAGATAGTGTTATTGTATTTATTTATCACATAATCACTTCTTTCAAGTGAGGTACTCCCCAAGGCTAGGATAAAACAAGAGGGAATGGTTTATTGCTTTAGATACATTTTTGTTTGTTGCTACTTAGAAACATTTGAAGAAAACACAAGTTATGAGAGATTCATAATTAGTTATTGATTATGAAAACATGGTGTATTTTGAGAATGTTTTTCTTCATCCCTTGCTTTAGGACATCAAAGAAGCTCTACAATCCTTTAAAATGACATATTTCACTCAATCAAGTTCTCACATAAATAAACAAGAAATCCAATACCCAATCAAAAGAAGCCATGGAAATGAATTTAGGGTCTTTTTGTATTTCATAATTTATGGATGAAGAAGAAGTGGATCAAATGATTTCCACTTCTAAGTTCTTGAGCTCTTCTATTCCTTTTTTTTTTTCATTTTCATAATCCACTTTAAAGATTTTTTTCATGGAATATCTTCATATATGATAGATTTCAAGGAAGCAATGTTTTTCAGTTTTTTAAAATGTAATGGAGAGGATTTTTCCCTATCCTCTGGAGGATATAATTTTTCCATGTCTTGTAAGACTATACATCTTTTATGATGAGCTTAGATATGATAAAAAATTGAAATGAATGAACACCAATATGTATAATCAATTTTCATTATATAATTCACCCATCATATTGATATTTTTGAAATTAAATAAATGTGAAGTTTAGATTTTAAAATCATAAGTGTTTAAAGGTTACATAAATACAATATGGGCAAATACTCATTCAAACAAAATGAAAATACAATGAAGAATTGATAAAGTTCCATGTTAAGGGTAAATATAAATTAGAATGGGTTTAATTTATAATCAATAAGTTTGATCTTTTTCATAAATGAAATAGTTGAAATGAATAAATATCAATTATAATGGGTTCAATTTGTACTCAATGTTTATCTTCTTCTTCTTTTTTTTTTTTTTTTTTTTTAATAAAAATGAAATAGTTGAAATAGCTCAAAATTTTGGTATTATAAATCACTCACTCTCTAAACTTTATGCATCATATTCAATATTAAGAATTTTATTTTGGTATTGTATAATTATTTGATAATTTGATTTTTTTTATTAATATGTATTTTTTAATAGATAAATAGATTGAACACTCTTAAATATTTTTAAAAATCTTGAAAAACATATTATTCAAATATAATTTTAAACAAAATACAAGGAAAACTAAAGATTCTTTCCATTAATCTAAATACACAAAAAAAATTATACCAAAATATTAAATTTAAAATATTAAATTTATCAACATATACATATCTATGAAAATTCCAATTTACAAAACATTTTAATTGGTAAAATAATTTATCTAAATATACATAAATTATATCAACATTTATTTTCCTGGCAGTGGAGTTTTGGGAAGCCGAGATGTTGTGTCTCTCGATCCTAGCTTTCAAACTCATAGTAACCAGATGTACTTGCCAGAAAGTATCCATTGTAAATCTGAGACAGAGAGCTCCGTAATTTTTCACCTTATTTAGTAAAACATATAATTTGTTTGGCAGTAGAATTTTCAGAATCCAAGATGGAGTTTTCCACACTAATATTTGTAGTATTATGTGCACACTAAATTGTTGTGTTAATTATAAATTATTGATATTTGGCAGAGTCGTGTCCAAGCATTTGGTTCCTTTAGTTCACTCATTTCAGATTTTGTACATTCCTGCATGCCTGGTGGAAGTTAAGCTATTATTTGTTCAAGTCTTTTTTCTCTTTTCTTAATTCTCTTGGTATTCCTCTTCTGTTCTCCGTTTTTAATTTTCTTGTTAATACATTGTTGATAGGCACTTAAAGTTATGGAATATGTCAGAGATTCAATATTTACAGAGTTGAGGTAATAGATTTGTAGACTTAAGAGTTTCTAAACTGTTAATCAATTTTTGTATTTTCAGACTATGAATATATAGCACATGTTGTTACATATAAACAATTATGTGATTTTACTGATTGGTTTATATATTTTGGTATGGAATGGAATTGACATTTATGGCCAAACAAATTAGGTCATGAAAAGTCAAACTAGCAAGAATTAGTGTTTTAGCTCTATGCCATTTAGACTGTCATATAAATAGATACTCTCCAATTAACTACTATGTGTCACACTGGAAAATAATTCACTTGCTCAATATTGCTATTGAGTCTTGACACTATCCTTCTAAAAGCTTCAACTAAAATTTTAGATTTGAGACTATATATTTGATTTTGTAATTATTAATATGAATTTCGAATTTATTTTTTTAGCTAATTTAATGTCTATAATTTTATTACAGTTTACCTTTATACACAGGGTTCCCCAACTTATTGTTTCCTGAAATTTGGGATACGCTCTAAACCCTCCTAACACAGTGCAACATTGTTATTTACCAAGGTTATTTTTTTTTTCAAAATCAGCTAGCACTTCTCAAATGTTCGAGCATTTCCAAATTCTATAACATTTATCACAACGGTAACGATCCCTTTGTCTGCTCTTGATGTTATTTTCTCATTTTTAGATTCCATTGCCATTTTGTCTTCATATTCTCTCACATTCATTAAAATAGTAGTCCCTTTGTCTGCTCTGTTTTGAGGTCTGGTTGCTTTACTTATTACAGTTATCGACAAAGCATATTGTTTTATTCTAGATAACTTCAAATGCAATTTAAGATATTCTTTTGATATGCCATCGAACCACTTTTTAATTTGTTTTAATTCTTTTCTAACCAACGTAGTGAGGATTTTAGATTTTACCTCAAAAGACGACCCCTTTTATTTATATATTCTTTATAATTTGGTTAAATTAAACAATTTGAATTTAATTTAAAAAAAAAAATTGAACTCAATTTTTTGAAATTTTTTATACAGTTTTAATTAATATTAGCCAAAAAATTAATATTAGAAAAATATTTTATAATTAAATTTAAAAAATTATTTTTATATCCATTGTAAATTTTGTTTATCCAATTCTAAAATATTTTCAAAATTTACAATAAAATTAAATTCACCCATTGTTGAAAATTTCATTATTTCCATAACATGATGATGTATTTTCAGGGAAATTTGGTATGATACCATTGTCTAGCTTCAGGAACATTGTTCGTAACTTCTCCAAACCCAATATATAATGTAAGAATTTGAAATCTGAAGTTATTATTAAATTTGAGGGTTTGTGCAACTCTATTGAATATTTTTTTATTTTTTTATTGGATATATTTAACAAGCAAATCTCCCTCTAACAAACAATTTACTGTCAAATTCGATGTGTTTATCAAACAGCAAATCCCTTCCAGAGATGTTACCGTCATTAATGTTTTCCTAACTCCATGAATAGAGATTTTAATATTTACTATCAAATTCGATAGTAAATATGAAAACCAGAACAATTTTTCTTTAAAACCCTCAAAAGTTCAATCTCTTATTATATGAAAACCACTGAAGCACACTGAGGTTATTCATCTGAACCTGGTTTCGGTCAAGAATTGACTTAACCACGACGGAATAGTTAGAAAAGGTGTAATTGTTCCGGGCAATGCCCTGCACCCAGATGGCCGTCACTTACCCAACCCACTTGATCACGGCCCCAGATGTCGGTGCAGGAGAATGTGGCAGATGAAAAAGCTCAAAGACCCAAACCCACCTGATCACGGGCCCAGATAAAGTTAGGATAAAAACATTAGGATATAAACGACCGTTGTGGGTTGCTGGAAAAAGCTAGGATAAAAACATTAGCCCATTTCCTTAAATTATGTCAGCATCTCATCTCTATTTTGGACTCTTTAGTCCAAAATTAAATTATTTTGTAATGAGAAGACACTAAAGTGAAATGAAAAAACAAAAGAAAAAGAAAAAGATTTATATCTAATGAAAAAGCTAAAAATAAATTTCAATTGTTCTTTTCCATTCTTGCTAATATTTTTTACATAAAAAATGGTAAGAGAGCTATCAATTTGTTTTTCATTATTACATTTCACTAAATTTTTAATTTTATAATATAATTTTTATATCTTACAATTAAATTTAAAACCACATAAAAATAATCATCATTTTATTAAAATAAATAATTTATATTTATATTTTTATTTTTAAAATATTTAATTTAATATTTATTATTTTAAAAAATTTAATAAACTTTGGAGAATTTGTTTAAAAAATTCTGGAAGTAAAAAAATTTGGACCAAAATAAAAAGCAATATATCTCACTTATAAAAGTATAACACATTGTAAATTTTGATGCTTTTAAAAATACATATGATATAAATTTCAATTGCAATTGCAATTATATAATAAGTTTGGGATATATTATAGTATAGTAATTTAGTTTTATATAAAGTTAAATTGATAGTTTATAAGATAATTGAAATTTTATGATAGGTATATAATAAGTTTGGGATATATTATAGTGTAGTGATTAAGTTTTATATAAAGTTAAATTGACTATTTATAAAGAGAAAATATTAGCGAGACACATTGTTAATTTTGATGGTTGTAAAAATACATATGATATAAATTTTAATTGATATTAAAAATATATAATAAGTTTGGTATATAGTATAGTGTAGTAATGTAGTTTTATATAATGTTAAATTGACAATTTATATAGAGAATTGAAATTTTAAGATGTATTGTGAGTTTATTGGTTAATAGTTTATGTTTTTTTTTAATTGGTTACATGTTTAACAAAAATTACAAAATTTTAGTTGATCTTAGGGTAGAGTATGTATGTATTTGTAGATTTTAGTTGTCAAATCTATGGGTAGAGTATGTATGAATTTGCAAAATTTATTAGTCAAATTGCTGCATAAATTGGCTCTAACCTTAAAATTAGATTATTATTATGTATAACTTTTGACAAATGTCATAATAGTAATATAGCAATTTGACTATAACTATTGGTGAATATCATGGTACAACAAAACCCTTAATGAATGCCACAACGTGACAAAACCATTAAGGAGCATATGTTGACATAAGTAACCAATATGCACATTGCAATAAATTAGACCATATTATATCTCATTGTGACACAACCCTTGATAAATTCCATATTATGACATAACAATTGATGAATGTAACAATTAAACATAAATAAATATGAACGCCATAATGAAACCCAACCATTTACAAATGTATCAATTCAATGTAATGAATCCAGAATAAATATCACAATATGACATAGTAATTGTGGAATGTCACAAATCCAACATAACCATTAAGAAATATAACAAATCAAGATAATGTTAGATCTGAGACTTTTGTGATGCATAGTGTAGATAGAGAGAGTATTATCTTAGATAAATCAATCAAGATAATAATCTCTCCCGCACACTCCTTCCTATTAAATTTTATATAAAAAACATAATCATATAATAAGTCACCTAATATCACTCCAAAATAGTTATATTTTATTTGAGAACATCATAATTACATGTTAAGGAAGTTACCTTTTTACACCTTAATGTTGAATGAATTTTATAATACCAAGTGAATATTTATTAAATTTGGTTACGAAGTTGGGATTCTTCTTAAGTCAAAAGGCCTCATTCTTCAAAGGCATCATTCTTCGGGCATCGTTTTTCAATTGTATAACTGAAAATATTTTTTTCTATTTAACCCTATTATGGATCAAGGATTCTTGCAAAAGAGAGTAACTATTGAAATAGGTAGGGTGGTCAACAAGTGGATCATACCACAATCAATAATTGGATAATTGATACTTTAACATAAAGGAAAATAGACACACATTTCACCATTGGAATAGCTAGGGAAGTCAACCAATCGATCATCCAACAATCAATAATATGATAATTGATACTCTAACAGAAAGGAAAATAGAGTCGCATTTCAATTTCTCATCAAATTTGGACAATCAATAATATGATAATTGATAATCTAACATAAAGGTGAATAAAGTCACATTTAAATTTCTCATCAAATTTGGACTATGATAACTCTGTAAACTATTGCTTTGTATAATTGTTGTTAAATGATGATAAATTTTGTATTATTGATTTGTATAAATGTTATTCATATGATGGAATGATCATATGTGATTAAAATGTTGTAGTAAGTAGTGCAATAATGTGTCAATTGAAATCAATTCATAATAAAAATCAAAACACTTCATACATTTCAAGTTGCTAAAATTGAAAAAATTATAAGAATCAACTAAATTATAACTATATTTAAAATAATAATAATTACTATTAATGATAAAAAGAATTAATACATAAGTTCAACATATATACATTTTTAAAAAACATCATGGATATTTTTAATGTCTAAATACATTATGCTACAATACTATGGCTTATCAATACCACATGCCCAAAAACCATAAGTCATTTCATATGACATTTTGTTCAATAAATGAATTTAGTTAAATAAACCCGAGCCTTTCATTTGTGTATACTACTAAAAATATTTAGAATACTATAGAGAGGTAAAATCACTACCATCCACCTAATAATTATTGATAATTAAATTAAAATCCTAAAAACCATATTTCAAAATATACATGTTTATTGACATAAATATTGGAGACATAAACTTAATTACTAAATACTAAAGAGATACCTCACATGTAAATTTCTATTTGTTGAAGTCAAATTTTGTACATAGTTTCACTATTTAAATATCCATTCTACCCAGTACATAGTTTTTGTTATATACAACCAGAGTGAGAATGAGGCACTTCCATAAATTGTTGTTATATTCATTGTAGAAATTGATGGTTGATGGTTGTAGATGTAGTTTTATGCTAATCAGTTCTCTATTTTATTTTAACACAACTATTATGGGTAGAAGAACAACATAAGGGAGAATTCGAATTCATAGGAATTCTAGACGATAAACCAAGACGTTCTTCTCCTCCTTTTAGATGATTTTATTTCTGGAGTTGGCTCCTAAGGCGGTTGCTACTAAGTACCATGAACATCAAGCATTTTTATATTCAAGTATTGATAAGTATGGTCTCCCACAATCCTCTTGGACAAAGTACTTGAGATTTGTAAGTGTGAGGGTGTTCCAGTATCGTACTTGAGATATTTCTCCTCTACACATCCAAGTCGATTGAATGGAAAACACATTGCTTACCAAGATGACCCTTAGCCTTCAATGGTGTCGCCTACTCCAAATAGGCCTTCACGGGGTAAAATATTATGCCCTCTCTCTGAAGATATAGACTTGGAAAATTTGGACAGTGAGGGGTCTTTGGGCTTGGTGCCATTGGCTATAAAAAAAAATTCTTTCAGGAAAAAGATATAGAGCATTCTATGGAGGTCACAAATTCTCCCAAAAAATAATGGAAATTTCGATATGATTTTTGCCAAAATTAGGCAAATTTTTTGGGAAATCAGGGTTAGAACTGTCAAAATTTGGGATTTCAGGTGCCCAAGGGGTTTTTGATGGTGTTATATCAATTTCCACCATTAAAAAAAAAATCGAAAACTCCTATAATCATATTTTTTGAAAGAACAAATCGTCGGATTTTGGCGAAAAATAACTTTTCGAGCGAATTTGTGGCCTCGGTAGAAAACACAAAAAGATATTGTTTCAAGCCTTGAAAATCATAAGAATGGGACAATCGACATGAATAAAGGCATAAAATATATTAAAAAAATAGATTCATGCATTGGTTCTGCATCTGAACTAAACATACACTTCTCCGAGTCCCTAGAAGAAGCCCTATATCCTCCTTTTGACCATGATCCTTCAAATGGTGCTCATGGACTATAACAAGATTATGAACTACGGGTCCTTAGAGGTGAAAATATCACTTCTAGCTAGTCATTATTTAGATAATTCCATTAAATGCTAGGGGCCTAGGATCGACACAAAAAAAAATATCCCTATATTATATGATCCAATATTATAACCCCATTGTATCTTTTTAATAGGAAACCATGTTAGATAAAGAGAAGACTAGGGAGATTTCATTGAAACGCTGTCCTAATTGGGAGGTCTGTGCTACTAGTTCTTAGAGCATGCCTGGAGGTTTGGCAATGATGTGGGAGCCTAATCCATTCTCCATCAAAGAATTCAAATCATTTGTTGTTATCTTCTTAACTGGTTATATTCAGAGATCGAGAAAATGGCTGTGCATCCTTAACATTTACGCTCCTTATTCATATTGTAAAATTTTCTAGCACAAATTTGATTCTTGTGGAATTCTAGATATCTAATCTATCATCATAGTAGGTTATTTGAATTTGATGATGGATGTGGTGGAGTTTGGGGCATAAAAAGAAATTTGGATCCACTTGCAGGGTTCAAATATTTATTCACCCATAATATGCTTAGGGATATTACACCCTATCTTATTGTTCCCATCTGGAGGAATAAACGTAATGGAGATGAGGGTATAACTAAAAGGTTAGACACTGTGCTTGTATATTCCTACTTGTATGGCATGATGAACCAAATAGTGTCACGGTCCTTATTTACTGGCATTTCCGATCATGATGCTATTTTTTTGGAATGGTCTGGAGAAAAAGTGTTTGCTGCCTTTCCTTTCAAGTTTAACAACAATTGGTTACTTGAATAAGATTTCATAGACCTTGTCAGAACTTATTTAAAACAACCTTTAGAAAACCATTCTCTACAGAATATGGAGATGATCTCTAACTGTTGGGAAAAATACTAAGAGGTGGGGGGGGGGGGGGGTGAATCAGTAGTTTAAAATCACTTTAAGTTTTCATTTTCTTATTCTTATTTCTATAAGCTACTATTATTTATGAAACCAAAATATGTACACAACTTCAATGAAAGAAAACAACATATATCTAGTTAGTAAATTCTCCATAAGTTCCATCAGATCTTTATCATTAACTAATGAATTATTAATTTCATCAGACATGTAGTATGCAGTGAAGAGCAGAATAAACCATCACAAAAAAAAAATACAACAACACATGAGAACACCAGGATTTTTAGGTGGAAACCCAATGTGGGAGAAAACCACCACTGTTTTCATATCTATCTTCTTTCATATTATATAATGAAGATATTCTTACAATTGTGTACTAGTGAAAAATCTTACCAACACGTAGGCACCAAATTGAAAAAGGCTACAACCTTCTATCGTTCTCTATCACCCATTTGAAGGGACCTCCAACTTCCTGATCTCGTTTACCGACTCCTATCGAAAAGGAGTACCTACCCCCCGAACAAATTTACCAGCTACCACTGGAAGGAAGCTTCGAATCTCTCATGGAAGGCTCCAAACCTCATCACCTATGTTGACCATGTTTCTTAATATTTCATACTAGATCCACCAGACTCAAAACATCAAAATATTTAGGGCATGTTTCATCATATTTTCAGACTGGACCCACACCCATCATTAATATCAATACCAAACTGAATAATGAATATTATAATGTATAATATATTGTTATGAAACACACCCACGTATATATGTGCTTCTATTGTATATGACCGACATACAAATCTTAAATCAACATGAATTACTACAACACTTAAGTAACCACTAAACAATACATGAACCAACTACAGACCATAGATAGATCATTGAATCACACCTAGTCATAATTATGTACCATTAAAACTGATAAATACAACCAAATCATCTCAATCCACACTGTCAAACACAAATCATCATAATAGAGACATCATCAAAAAACAACAACAATAATAACAAAACTGATCAAATGTCATCATTCACCAGGACTGCAAACCCTAGCACACATATGTGAATTTCACAAGATATATTGGCATATGTACGTGCATACCATGCACAAATCTACAAACTTTATCTCTGAATATATATGTGACGCTATAAATATGGATCTGCGTATGCACATGACTATTATCAAAAACACCTACATACATATATGAAAACTTTGGTTGCAAAGACAATTTCACTCTTCGAAACCTTTATTGTCATTAATATAGACTTCATAATAATTCAATTAGATCACAACATCATTATAATTGCAGATTCATCATTATTGGCTACTTTTAAATTTGCAAAAAGTAAATCAATCAAGCATATATGTCAACACACTTTTATATCTTTCAAATATGATTATTCTCCTTGCTCCCTTGTGCATACCTGTTCCAAATCAAATGACACATGTATAACCCAATACTTGCACACATAACACCTTGATCTCCATCTCCTTATATAGTTTTGGCCTTAGCCAATACATTAGGTAAATCACTTGGTAATGTCGTTAGTATTATGTAAAAATATCACATAACCATTGTCACACCAATACTATGGGCCAATACCATGGTAAAGACCCCTAGTATCCATATTACCATGGTCCAGATTCTGTACACAAATTTCCCTGATAGGAATTGCATATCTATGCCACCCTTCTTCATAGGAACCACATATACTTTCTCAAACTTCAACTTTAACATCCAGATGTATCTGAACTATCATTTCTATGTCCACACCATCTATATCAGTCCACATAACCATCATGTTATCACAATGTTGACATTTTTATCAAGTAGGTTGTCATCAAGGACAACACATTAGCCATAATGCCAAAAATATCCCCCTTTGGACTTGATGGCAACCATTGTGGTGTTTGGTAATTATCTATAAAAGCCTACAAATATCAAGACTTATTGCCAAGATTTATTCTCAAAACACCAAGCTTCTCTCCCCCTTTGAAATCAAGGGCAAAGGGCTGACTAAGGCTGAATGAAGGATTTTCTCCCCCTTTGTAAAGAGGATCACTTTAGGGCTGATATGCTGAATATGAGAATTGCATATTGACCATGCTCCCCTTGAGAATATTTTGAACTTTCTGAAGGTATTTAATAAAGTACAAGACTTGATGACCTTTCCTATTACTAATGACGCTATACTCCCATGATTACATTAATTACCCAACATATGGGGTTTTACATATTGGATCAAGAATTTTACATCAATGTCCCAACATAATGAGATGAATTGCTCCCAATATCACATTTATTACTGAATTTTACAATTATTTGAAATATGGGTCTTTTCATGACCTTTACATTAGGACTCATATTGACATTTATAACCAAAATCGGGACCTTAGAAATGAGGTATCAAGATCATGATAGTCATCAACAACCACTATACACCATATAGGAACCTGTAATATGAACATATGATCACAAAAAAATAAAAGCAACATGAACATCATCAATAATATGTGTAAGATAAAGGAATGTACCATCAATATTTCCAACATTATCAACATGGACCAAGTATGAAATGATTCAAAGCATCACCAAGCAATTGTAGTAGAAGCAAAAAATAGTGCAATCAGGCTCTGTCAGTAACTTATCCTCTTGACCTTATGTCATCAAGGTCAAAATTCTCTCTCCTCATATAGGAAGAGTTACAATCAATGAGCATCAAAGACATATTCCTTCTATGCATCCACAACATATGTGAAAACCAAAATTACCTCCAACATAATAAGCCATAAAACTGATTAAAACGTCATATCTTCAAGCTTTAACAAAATCTTTACCAAACTTAAGAAATATATAGGAATCATCCATTTCTTCACCACATGCAACCCATGCATCAATGATGGCATAATGACAACAACATATCAATTTTAAAAAAATATGAGTGAACCGTAAACTCATCATCATCAACCAATACCAACAACAACCATAACATACACATCTTATTCATTAAGTGTATAAAGTAAGATTAACGACTTCACTAAATTTAACTGAAGCAACATATAAATATACTCCTCATGTAATACATGCATATAGACTTGATTGGAAACATCATTGGCATATATATTCTCATCAATGTCAACAAGCAGTGAGTAAACCATGAATTCATCACAAACACCATCATTTAGCAAAAAATGCTCAAGAAACCATAATGCCAACAATGTACTATTAGAAGTATAGCAGATGCTCCCCTTGGACCTATTTTAACTATTCACCATCAACTCTAATCATATCTAACTCATCAATCAACAAGTGAATCAAAGAATCATTGCATTAGCAACAATAACATGAGACTTGTAACAACTCATAACCTCGTCATTCCCAATCATAATATAGGAATCACCAGCAATATGAAAAAAACTAATATCATAATAAAAAATATAATAATAATATGATGGAAGCATATGAGAATCCTCCCTAAATCTGTGCCACTTTTTTCCATCTCAGAGAAACATACGCGACTATCTAGATCAAAACTCGTGTATATACATGATTGTACTTCATGGAGATCCACGTACAGAAAGTAAACTGCTAATTATTTATAGTCACAACTCCCACTGATCCTGTACTGTTTGTTCGTGTTCACTACTCTTCATGAGGTTATATACCTCAAATTCACTTTTGTAGTCACTATTAGAAGTATTCCTTTAAGAGCAATGGACTGCAACAAAGGAAACCTTCTCTACATCTCTGAATGTTGTTCCTTATTCCTCCAAATCTACTTGAAATTTCTAATCATATGTTGAAACTTATCTCATATTCTATTTCCATTAAAAATTCTTGATTTGAAATCATTGACCTTATGCCCAAATGAGTTACAAGAAAACTAGTATCCATGAAACCATCCTTTATTCCTAGGGACTGATCTTGTCTTTGATCCAGGAGATTTTATTTTAGATGTGTGACTTGACTCGGTTTATTTTTGAAACACCTCATGATGGTTGTTATTTTTATTTCATTGTATATCTGAAGCCATGTGATTGTAATCAATGCCTGCCTTAATTAGAGGAGAAAATTGTTCATTGATAATCTTCTCTAGTGATTCACATGCCATTACCCATTTTTTGATTTTCTCATAATCTTCCCTTAGAGTCACAAATTTAGATTCTAATGTTTCACAATGATTTTATTTTTCTTGAAGTTGTTTTCTTATGCCTTCTTTTATTCTATTAGTTTCTTCCAATTCCATATTTAACATGTTTATTTCCTTAACCATACTATTGTCTTTTGTTTCCATTTCTTTGTTTAAATTCGTGAGTTTATCATTCTCTTTCAATGCTTTCATTAAGTCATCTACCTCACAATTATCTGATTCACTAATTGAATGATCTTCAAGAGACATAAGTGTTTGATAACAATTGTGAGAATTTGAATTTGAATTTTCTTGATCATCAAATCTACTTTGATAGTCTTCATTAGAATAAAAAAAATTCTTGGTAGAAAACTTCCTTTTGGCATTTTTGCCAACATTATTTCCTTCTCTTTATTATTTTCTTTATATGGATATTTGGATGCATAGTGACCTACTCTTCCACAGGAAAAAAATTTAAAGGGAAGCTTACCTTTGAACTTAGCAATTCCCACTTGCAAATTTCTCACAAAATTCGCTTCTTCCTCATCCGAAATGTAGCTTGTATCCTTTGGATTTTACTTTTCTTTCCCTTTATGAGTGGCTTTGAAGGATGCTTCTCTAATATCTTATGGACCCCCTTTTCTCATCTAAAAGCTTGCCAAGATCCCATGGATTTTTTCAAGAGTAAGACTCTTCAAATCCTTCATTTCTTCAATGGAAGAGACTTTGGAATCAAATTTTGGAGTTAGTGATCTCAAAATATTTTCAACAACAATAACATCTTTTATTTCGTCACCAAGTTTTTTGATAGAATTAACAATTTTTTTTACTCTAAGGAAAATGATTGTAATAATTTCATAATCATGCATTCTAAGAGTCTCATACTGAATTCTAAACGTTTGAAGTTTAACACCTTTTACCTTGGTGTCACCTTCATAATTTTGGATAAGCTTATCCCACATTGCCTTTGCGGTGTTGAGTTGCATGACTTTCCTGAACTCAGACTCAGCGAGACTTCCTAGGATGACATTTACAATCCTTGCATTAGTTTCATACTATTTATTCCCTGCAGTATTCGTGGGAATGGAGTTTGGGTATTGATATCCACCTTCAACAATATCACATAAATATGCTCCTAGTTCCTAAAAAAATGATTTCATTATGACTTTCCAAAATAAGAATTTAGTTCCATTAAATAAAGGTGGCTTAATAGAAAATGCTCCTTCTTGATTACTCATCTTGATGGATCTCCCTGTAAGTGATCAAAATTCTTCTTAGGGACCTGCTCTGATACCAATTGTTGGGAAAAATACAGAGGGGGCAAGGGGGTGGGGGTGAATCAATATTTTAAGCTCACTTCAACTTTTCATTTTCTTATTCTAATTTCTATGTGCCACTGTTCTTTATGAAATTGACGTATGTACGCGATTTCAATGAAAGAAAAAAATGTATATCCAGTTAACAAATTCTTCATAATTTCCATCAAATATTTATCATTAACCAATGCTTTATTAATTTCATAAAACATGTAGTATGAAATAAATAGCATAATAAACCATCACACATAAACAAAAAAACAACACATGAGAATACCAATATTTTTAGGTGGAAACCCAATGTGGGAGAAAACCATCGCTGCTATCATCTATGTATTCTTTAATATTATATAAATAAAACATTCTTATAATATTGTACTGGCGCAAAATCTTTCTAGCATGCAGGAACCAACATGCATAAGTCTACAACCTTCTCTCATTCTATAGAACCGTCTGGAAGGGAGATCCAACCACCTAATATCGTTTACCGGATCTTATCAGAAAGGAGCACCTACCCACTGAAAAAATTCATGAGCTACCACTAGAAGGAAGCTTCGACTCCCTCACTGAAGGCTCCAACCCTCATCACCTCCATGGAAAATGTTTCATAATAATTCATACTGGATCAACCTGAATCAAAACATCAAAATTTGTAGGCCACCTTTCATCATATTTTCAGAATGGACCCACACCCATCATTAAGCTCAATACCAAACTGAATACTGAATATTAGAATGTATATGATACTATTTTGAAATACACCCCTGTATATACGCACTTCCACTATATAATACCAACATACAGATCTAAAATCATCATGAATTGTTGCAACACTGAAGTAACCACTGAACCATACATGTACCAATTATAGACTACATATAAATATTTGAATCACACCTAATCATACTTTTATATCATTGAAACTGATCAATAAAACCAAATCATCTCAATCCACACTATTAGACACAGATCATCATATTAGAGACAAAATTGACAGACAACAACAATTAGAAAAAAATTGATAAAATGTCATCATTCACCAGTATAGAAAACCCTAGCACATATACAAGACTTTCAAAAGATATATCAGTGTATGTACGTGCTTACCATGCACAACACCCACGTGCATATCTGCAAAATTTATCTATGAATATATACACGACCCTACAAATATGGATATGCGTATGTACATGACTATTACTAAACACACCTACGTACAGATATGAAAATTTTTGCTGCAAACACAATTTCACTCTCCACAACCTTTATTATCAATACTAATGTAAAATCCTCTTCCCTCATCTACCCAAGTAACCAGCCAACCAGGGTAAAAATGTGACAAGAGACTACTAATATGAGATTCAACCTTCTAGATGAACTTAAGGAAGTAGAACTGAGGGAAACACCAAAAACACACCTTACACTACAACATTGACATCCCAGGAGGTAACCCAACCTCCCAGGGCCTTGTTCCCTAAGGGGGGACTTATTTTTATCACCTTTGAGGCTGACCCATAGGATTTTAAGGGAAAGGGAGTGGCTCTATACCCTAGAGCAGTGGTCTAGCTTTGTCAAGTTAGTAGCTCAAGCCCAAACAAAAAATTTTCCACCTGTAGCTCCGGGATTTGGGCTACATTTTCAACCCCTGAGCCCAGGTCACTACCCATAACTTCTTGTAACTTCAGGAGAGGGTAAATAACAATAAAAAAAACATATGGAAGAAATCACATCAACCAGAACTCATCCGACCCCACCTAGTCATGACATGCATTTCGTCAATATTTTCACAAACATAACATCTATAGGTAGAAAAAACATATTTAAACAAAAGGGTCTCTTCCTTATCTGAGAATGGATAAGAATAATTTTTCCCATAAATCATAAGCTATTATACAATCAATTTTACCATAGATACATGGGATATTCATTTAAAGGAAAAAACATGAATAGATCCATACATCATCACTAATCGAATACATGCTCATAACCTTCATATTAATAGCAGCAATACAATGGATACAATAGAAATAAAATCCATACACAAAATATTATATTTGCATATCGAATACCAGAGAAATGATATCTTCATTACAGAATGTAAAACTAACCAGAGATGGGACTTCTACACTCCACCTGACCATAGATTGGCTGAGCCAAGTCTCACTTCAGCCAATCACACCCATGCCATATTCCAAGCATGAATGTGGGACTTTTTCAAAAAAATAAATTAACACCAAACTAGGGCTCTAGAGACCAAACCGTCTCAACCCTAAACCAGTGATTCCACCTCACGATCGGACATCAATAACCGTCATATATTAGTCTCTATCCAAGCTGCTCTAGGGCTCCAGAGTGTTTTTTCCAACTAAGGCTCTAGGATTAGTAACTCAACCCCAACTGTTCTCGGGCTCTAGGGCATCTGTCCAACCAAGGATCTAGGAATAGTAACTCAACCCATGCAAGGATCCATATATTTTGTCCAACCAAGGCTCCAAGACTAGTAACTCACCCCAACATCTCTCCAATACGTTCCACAACGTTTTTCCAACCAAGGCTCCATCAACTAATAACTCAACCCAACAACTAAAGGAATCATGAGAACCAAATAGAAAACAATCAATGGAAATAAACCTACAATCACCATGGCTATCCAAGAAATGGAAAGGCTAGGAAAATCCACATGCATACACCATGCATGCCAAAAATAGTGAGGAAATCATACATGCAACTCGTTACCTACACCAAGAAACTATTGCAGATGTTGATCCTGATGTTCTCTTCAGCTTTCCTGCTTTTCCTTTTCTTTCTTGAGTCAAATCTCCAATTATGCCTCACTCTCCAAGACTGCTTCAAGAATACTCTAAGTGCTCAAGATTATGAGAGAGAGAGAAAATAGAAGAGAGCTCCAAAAATAAACTGAGAATAATCCGACCAACTGATCTTCATAAGCCTTTTTATTAATACGGCCTCTATTTTCTTCATTTTCCATTATTATCATTCATTTTCCTCCTCACATGCAACCTGTGACATTTCACCTTCCTTTTCTCCTAATTTCCATTTTTCCATAAATAAAATTCCAATTAATGCCTCATGCCTTTTACATTTCCTTTTCCAATTTCCTTAGCCATAATAAATCGAATGAACACCTGCTAGGATGTTTTTCTCACCATTAATCTTGGAATATGTGTCCCATAATTGTGGTCTTATATATATTTTTACATGTATTTTTACCAGGGATGTTACAAAACCTTCCCCCTTGGGGTAACACTGTCCTCGGTGTTCAATGACACCTACAAACTAGAAAACCACTGAAAACAGAAGATACTACCTATGGAGTTTTATAACACAACTCGTTGCAGTATTTATAGTGAATAACCTGATAAAACATGATAATAATACCATTTATTGGAGCTTTAAAACATAACCCATTAAAATATTTACAATCACAACCACATATACTTATGCACAATTTCTTCAACCAACAAATAACCATACTGTTTGTGGAGCTTTATAAACTAGTTAGATACAATATTTACAATAATATACATATATATGCATATACACATTTTATCAACAAGAAAATAGAAGGATACGATGCCCATATCAAAAACAAGGGAATCCATAGGCTTACACCTACACCCTCAAAGTAATACTAAGATTCACCTACTTTCTAGGAAGTCCAAAATCCATTGTCAAAGTCAAAGATGCATCCAATGTCCAATGCTACAATCATATTCCACTTGTCCTCTCAATGAAAAGTTACCGATTGACTATTCTAGGGCACACTCCCAATGTGCATATGATTCCACCTGGAAATGCCAATGACAAAGAAAAAACCATCCCGACCTTCCCTTCTCTGCTACATAGTTACTTGGGTAATTTGGTCACCCCTTCCATGTAATCACTCACCTTCAAAGTTCCACAAGCACCCCCATCACAGGAAGTCCATCCCTTGGAAAGGATTCCTCACATCAGAAGATATAAAAACCAAGGAATATACATGCCTCAAAACCATCATATCGATCATAGCATACTCATAGAAATAAATGGATACTATTGGGTAACAATGTTCTACAATGACCCTGCTTTTGAAGTGATTTACCAACACACTGTTGCATGTACGCATTGCTGCATGTTCCAATTAATTTTTCCACTACTGCTAGTCCTTGCATTTAGTTTGAACCACCCAACCAGGAATTCCATGCTTCTTGTACCAAGAACATAATTTCCATTAGATTAAAAATAAATTGAAATAAATTCAAATCCTACCTCATGGGTAGCTCATCAACAAGGTACACTTGCAATCTTGTTCACTTCCTATCACACAAGTCAAACTAGATGTTTGATCAAACCATCTTGTATAAACATATCATATCTGGTTAGCTCAAAACACAACCATCATATATTCAAATCATGATTCACATGCAATCATCACAAACCATAATCATAAATCACATGTAACCATCGTAAATCAGAATCATAGATGACATGCATAATAGAACTGAAATAAAATATCAATACTTATCCTTCGTCGATCCTTACTTCTGCTTTTGTTCTTTCTGTACACACACTGGATCAATTTCCACACCCGACAAGAACCAAGTTCCTTCTCTTCAATTTCATACACATACATGTAATGTAAATCACAACACATACATCAACACAAGGCATGCAACACCACACAATTCATACCTCCACATCCAGCACACAACATAACACATACACCTACACTTCGGTGTACAACACAACACATACATCTACGCCCACACCAACGTACAACATATACATATAAAAAGTATCACACAATGAATACGCATGTCACAATACCACTACTACACCATGCACATACATAGCACCGCATGCCCACAATACAACATGTACGACATGCACACAATACCACTTGTATACCAATACCATATGCACAACATTTACACAATACCATCTGTACACACACTACCTGCACAATGTGTGCACTGCATCAAATGTACATGAAACCGCCTGCACAATGTGTACACAATGCCAAATGCACACAACACTACCTGTACAATGTGTACACAATACCTCATGCACACAACACCAGATGCACGACATGTACACGAAACCATATGTACATAGCACCACATGCATGACATGTACACGACACTACTTTCACAAAACACCACATATACAACCTGTACGCAACACCACATGATCACAACAACATATGTACATTCATGCACACTACACCAAATGCACATAGCACCATATGTACATCACGCACACAACACCATATGTACATATCACCATACATACACAACACAACATATCCAACATGCACAAAACACCATATGCACATAACACCGCATATCAAACATGTACATAGCACTGTCTATACCTGGAATTGCATATGCAACATCATATATACAACATGCATACAACATCATATGTACACAATACTACATATGCAACATTACACATCACAATAGGTACAATCACTGAATATTCAACATGCACAACATATACACAAAAATATAACTGCACATCCATAGACCACACACTCACCCCACAGGCTACCTTGATTCTAGTGTCTTTCCACTATCCATGCTTATCCTAGCATGTCACAGATCACACTAATTTCACTTCGCCGATGTACCCCTCAACATTTCCTGCAATAACATAAACATAGGCATAGTACAAGCATAATAATATCAAATCTCACCCACATGATACTAACCCTGTATATCTGTCAAGGCTACTTTGGCACTTGATTCGTCATAGCCAGGAACCTCTTCATCAAGGAAAATTTTATGTATGGAAGTTTATCTTAAAGTTTAGAAACCTTGACAAATCTTACTAATCCATAATATGCAAATTGTAAAATGTTTGGAATTATTCTTGTAAAAATATTTAGATTTATAATGATTCTATATTAGTCTATATATTTTTTTTTTGTGATTTTTAGGGTGAAATAATTTTATAAAATGTGGGCGAATAATTTTTATAAAAAAATGGAAATTGGTGTTGGAGCAGGGTCCCCTGGGGTACATTTTCATATATATTTTTGCATAAGTTTTGCATATGTATGATGCATGGAAATTTCAAGGGGCTTTGGGTTGGGTCAAAGTCCCTCTTCTATGTAAAAGGGTTTTAAGGGTAAACTATGGACCTCAAACCATGGTTTGAGACCATAGTATTTGCATGCTAGATTGGATATAAATAGATAGATCGAGTCTATGTAAGTAGTAATTATAATTTATGTTTTGGATCTAAGTGTTTATGCGTTTGTGATCATTTTGTAAGGGTTTCAGTCTGGGTTGGGTAGAAAGGCTCCTGCTGGCTATGTGCGCAGAGACCTAGTTCGAGCTGTGTGTG
Source organism: Pinus albicaulis (assembly GCA_034641835.2). NCBI lineage: Eukaryota > Viridiplantae > Streptophyta > Pinopsida > Pinales > Pinaceae > Pinus > Pinus albicaulis. The sequence goes on from CM076569.1 coordinate 912,752,475, forward strand.
GATTCCGTTGGCTGTGTGCGTGAAAGTGTAAAGTGTAACAGAAATTCTGATGTACTAAAGTGCTTTGAATCTAATACAAAGACTTTTTTGGCGAAGAAATTGTGTTAATAAATTGTGTTATTTGTTTATTGTTTCTGTTTTGAGATCGCTTTACTTCTATTATGTTTAACTATATCTGCGCGAGTACATCTTCCATTTATGCATGAATCTATATATATATATATATATATATATATATTTTTACAAGTGGTTCACGAATCCATGTGCCCGCACACATGAACCCAGTTACATCCATGGTCTAAAAATATCGATAGACCCTCCCAAGGGGATCTAAATCGTCAACCTTACATGCAATGCCTAGCCCCGTGGGTGTCAAGGAGATTCGATCTTGTGACCTCCCAACCAGCAAAGTGCTTAACAGAGGGGACTCAACTGATTGAGCTGACCCTTAGGGCTATGCATGAATATATATTGATGGTTGAATACATGGATAAATATATTTAAGTTACAGTGCATTGTATAGATCTGGATCTAGTTTTGTTATGATATATCTACAACGAAGTGATTTACGATTTCATTTTGTGATATGATAAGTATTATTCTGTATTTGCGCACATCTGTTTCCGATTTGTATAAGTTATACAATCAATATATTTAGGGCTACCACATTATTTTATTCCTTAGGGTGCGAAAACTTGGTTCCAACACCCCCCATACTGCTTCAGGTGAGACTTTGATCTGCACAAGCAGGTCATTGCCAAAAGGGCCTGTAGTTGGAGGGTTTTTTGGTTGCGCGATAAAATATGAACCTCAGTCAGGGCCCCTCAAGCCAAAAAATGGTTCTGTTTCAGGGATTGAGATCATTTTGAGGGATATTTGATGTTGTGGCGCCCTTTGCAGAATGAATTACAAGATTGGCTGGATAGAAATATCCTTGAATTTGTGATCCAAGAGAATCGAAGTTCTAAGATATCTGCTGAAAAGTGGGTTTAGAAGTACATCTATATAGAAGTTCACGAGATATTCTTTTGTTAATTTACAATTGAACTGTAGGAGTGGTTGTCATGATTGATTGAATTCAATACACACAGTCACTGAGTGGAATCCTTAATTGATTTAGCAATTATAAAATCTAGGCAATAAGATCACCTCTGCGATAGATCATTGGATACATCGTCTCTTGGGAGGATTTGCGACTAAATTTTCCATTGATAAATTTGTGTCATACTATGAAGCAAAAAGAAGATTTTTCAAGGGTCCTAGAGGTAAGTTCCTGCGCTCTTTGAAGTTGTTGTTGAAGATGATATTGTGTGAACAAGGCTCTTTGTGTCAACATACTGCTTGAATGTCTCGAAGAGGCCCAAATACATGCAGTGTAAAATTTTACCACGAAGACCTAGAGGAAGGATTTATTTATAGCCCTCTCAAGCGTAAATATGATAGTAACGGTGAACCAGAAACTAGTATCTCTAGTGAATCTGTGCACTCTGAAGAAGAATAAGTTTCATAAAATCAGAATGATCAAAGAGCCTTGATCCTCTTTTAGATCCCATCAACTCCACTTCTAGATCCATCTCACAAGGCACCCACTCCACCATGCAGTCCATCTCTAACCCCACCTCCACCTCCCCTAGGCATAGATATGGTCGTGTTGATGAAGCTACCGAATTTCAGAGGTATTGGAAATGAAGATACTGAGCACTTTTGGTTTGTGACTAATGTTGTATGGCAGGCTCAACAGGCTAATAATGATGATATTAAGAAAGTACAGTTAGCCACTGATTTCCAATATCATGCATTAGATTGGTATATCAGATATGTCCAAGAAAAACCTAATGCCACTCTAGATGAAGTGAAATATGCCCTAAAAGAACAATTCAAGAAGCCTAATTCATATGCGCAAATGGTTACATAAATGAAAGAGATTCTTGAGGAGATTAATGAATCGATGTGGGAGGTAGATCAGAGGTTGAAGTGCACTATCAAATATGGTGGATTTACCATCGATGATACTCAACATAAGGAGTAGTTTATTTCTATGATGCTCCCACATCTACGCCAGCCCTTGGGTCAACAGAATATTTCCACATAGGTTGAGGATGTGGAGATTCAAATGAAACCAGAATCTACCCCAACACCTGTTACGCTTAGAACTCAATAGATTTAGAATGAGTTGGAAGAAATGCATTTAGAGATTCTAAATATGCACAAAGATAACAACAAGGAGTTATGCATAGAGGTATGGTGCATAAAATGTAAAGCTGCGGGGCACCATAAGGATCAATGTCTTGTCTTCAATAATTATTTGAATCCGATATGACCTAGCCCATTGAAGAGCGCAGTATGTTGCACAATCTATCAAGTTGCGGGAAACAATGAAACATATTTCTGCCCAAGGGTCGAAAAATATCAACCTGAGATAGAGCAATTGTTTTGTAGATTTTGTTCATTACTGGGACATGATGAGAAGCACTGTCGCACTTATGATATGATGTTGGAAAAAGTTGAATAATATAGAATGTAGGACAAACCTACCTCACCAGCATCCCCCTCTAGGTGTGGTGGATTCCAGGGCAGAGGAAGAGGAAGAGGAGGTGGATCAGCTGGTCACAGGAAGGGGGCAGGTTATCTACTACAACTGTAGAGATGATGGTCACTATGCGCGCGACTGTCCAAATCCAACACGAAAATCATGCAAGTATTGTAGACAGTTTTACCATGTGATAGATGATTGCCCTATTTTGATTACTAAAATGCAAGATAAAAAGACGTAGACTCCGACGCAGAATCTTCAGATGCTTAGAGCCGAAACCCGTGAGGAAGATCCTAGTGTGAATGTGGTCACTAGGAGTAGTGCAACCACTAATGAAGATAAGGGAAAGTAGCCAGATACTAACCTTTGGATTCATAAGGCACCTGAGAAAAAATATGGATTTTATTTGCAGTGCGCAAAGGAGACATTTTTTGAAGCGCGGAAAGAATTTGCAAAGGGAAGCGCATCAACATAAGGTAGATAAATGAAGGAAGAAGGAGTAGATGAAGAGATCAAACCATTTCTACAAGCTTGAATTAAGTTACTATGAAACAAAAATGCAGTAGAGAAACTTCAGAATCTAATAGATAATTGTGCAGAGAAGGAACAATCGCTGGTAGAACATAAAGTTGTCAACAAAATATATAAGAATAAGAAGAGGATGGGTTGAGAGATGCGTATGACTGCACAAATCAGTGCTTATGAGATTGATCAGGTTATTCTTGATCTGGGGTTTGATGCAAATGTTCTACCTAAGAAAACTTGGTAGATCATGGGAGAACCCAAGCTGGAATGGTCTACCATTCAATTGCGCATGGAAAATTTGTAGAAAATCATTCCATTAGGAAGGTTGTCATAGGTCGTAGTCAATATTAAAGGTGTTAAGGTACATGCAGACTTCAAAGTTATCTAAATTGTAGATGATACTGATCCTTACCCTGCTTTTTTGGGATCGGAATGGGCTATTGATATGGATGGTGTCATAAACCTGAATAAAAGAAGAATGGAGTTTGAAAGAAATTGAACCAGAGTCATAATTCCCTTAGACCCTACGGAAGGACAAAGATACACGGAGCCTGTGCATGCTGATGATGATATTGACCAGATCTATAAGTTGACTGTGCATGAGGAAGATTGGATCAACCCAACGGTGGATGGAAATCCTAATTGGGAGAAGTACGACCCTTTTTTCTCTGATTCTGATGAAGAATTAGAAAAATGGTAGAACCGATTACATGAAGTATTCATGTTGTGTTGTAATCATGTGACCAGATCTCTTCGATGTATAACATCTGAGGTACACAAATTACCACATTATGATGGTTTAACTGATGTAAACATGTTTTTAGGAGAGCTTGAAAGAGTTGTACCATAAGGATAGAGATTCCATGCTTTGGATCTCGGACTGCGTGCTAATCTTGTACGATGGTGGGAGACTCATAAAGAAAACATGGGCAATTAGGATGAATGCACGCACATGATGAGGTTACGCTTTGAACGTCCAACTATCAAAATGGAAGAAGTATACTCTGGAAAGGATGATCTGCACAGACATTTGGATAGATGAAATCAGGTATGGGGCATAGAACCAAGACCTGAATGGGTCCACATGTTCATTCATAGATTGGGGAAGGTACCTACTGATTGGTATATGGAGATAGATCTGAACTGAGGTACTAGTGAATGGTCTGTGCTGAGAGAGAGTTTCATTTTGACATTAAGCTTTGAGAGTGGGTTTGATAATATTGGAAAATCATTGCACAATATTCAAGAAGTTATTTTCAATACAACAAAACCAGCGATTGAGTGTGCTCCAGCAGCACAAGATGCATAGATGAAAGATATTGTGAATTGCAGAAATCTGACGGTTGAAGAGAGTGAAGAAAATCCAAGGAATATCATAATTCTGGAAATTGAGGGACAACACATAGTTGTTGGACCTTCAATCACTTCCCATGAGAATGTCAAACAATTACGCTCAATATTGGGGCACACTGGGTACTATCAGAAGATCATTCGGGCTATGCATTGATAATTGTGCCCATGGAAAAATTGCTCAGAAAGGATGCAAAGTTCTGTTAGGATGAGGAATGTCAAATGAGTCTTGAGTTATTGAAGGAAAATATGGTCACCAACCACTCTGCTGTGAAATACTTGGTCAATAAGCCTGTGTTGGGGGGGAGGATCTGCAGGTGGTTGCTGTTTGAGATGCACGGAATGGTGCGGCGCATGCACGGTAGCTATGCGAGGAGGTTGATTGGGTCGCAAAGGTGCCAAAATCTAGCCATTGGAACAATAAATATGGAAAAGAAAACTTTATTACCATTTATGGGAGCATCTAGGTTGCATTTAATGAAGGTATTTTTCCAGATTTAGGACTGTTTTGTCATTTATGGAGACACATTAATGAATAAGGGACCATTGAAGATGTGAAAAACGTATAAATATGACCTATGGGGTCGCAATAGTTCCCTTTGCTTTCTGAGTGAATTGTTTGCCTTGAGCTCTTTTATTTCTGTAGTACATTCATTGTATATGTCTAGTTTGGATTCGAGATTTGAGGAAGAGTTGCGCCATAGGGGTTTGGGTTATGTAATTCCACCTAACATGACAACTACGTGGCCTGGAGAAGATCCTTCGATTAGAGAACTTTTGAGGTCTAAAATGGGCCTCCTAAGAAAAATGTACAACCAAAATAAAATTTATAATAACCAATAGGATTGAGGACGATGATGTCAACCATGGGGGATGATTCACCATTTTTTGGGTAAAAAAGTAAAAAGATTAAAAAATAATGAAATAATAAAACTACCTTTTCAACATGTATTTTCAACTTATCTCCCTAATGTTTTACTCAAATTTCGAGCGGAAGTAATTGTTGGATGCAAAATTTAATTCCTCATCCAAGGATTACCCATGTTGCATACTTTCGATGGACCCTCTTACACGAAAAATGAGAAATACATGAAAAAATTTGGTTGCAATCATGTTTTTCATGTAGCAGGTTCCACCAAAAGAATGCACACATGGGTATTCTTTGGATTAGGAATCAAATTCTGCATCCAACGTGTGTTCCTGCTCAAACTTTGAATAAACCCATAAGAAGATAAGTTGAAAATACAAGTTGAAAAAGTAGTTTTTTCATTTTTCCCTCTAAAATTTAATTATGTAATCTAATATTATTTTATTATTTCCACTATTATTTTATAATTTCCTTAGGAAGCCCATTTTAGACCTAAAAATTCCCCTAATGTGTGCAAGAGGTTCTTGTTGTGCTGATTTCTGAAACACCTGCGCCCACGAATTCTAAGAAGGGTCAAACATCTGGAACCGGGAAATCCTTGAGGGAAAAGACTCGAAAGTCGTGCTCTACTACAGATGAGCACCAAAAAATACCAATGACAGAGCTTCCCGAGACAATTATGGAAGAAGAGGAGGATGTGATTGAAGTAGCCCAATTCTCATGGTTACCAACCTATGTCACACCGTGCAAAGTGTCAGTAAGTGTTCCCAAAGATCTTGACAAGGTGTGGCCGAGTATCAATATGCCCTTGATTCCTGAAAACATCTCGGTGAAAGGTGGCATGTTTGCAAAAGTGTCACAGTTGCAAATGGAGGATTAGGACATCACCGATATTGATAAGTTTCTTGAAATTGTGCTGAAGCTCTACTTAGGTCATGTCCAGTATAAAGGGGGAACCGTGCACTTAGAGCTAAAGAGATGGGTGTTATGTCTACACAAGGCAGGACTTTTTAATTTATTGCAGATCCCTTGCTTTGGGTGTATCCCAATAAATAATATTTGTGTCCGTCAATTGCTCACACTCATGCATGATGATGCACTACATTTGGGTGAGCGCATTCCCATTGATGTTGCATTGATCCATAGGATCATTGGCCTACCTAATCAAGGCACAGATCCAATGGATCATTTTGGAGGAAAGGTGCAAGAAGAGGCAGTGGAATAAAATATTAAAGAGAAGTACCAAGTCCCACGCAAGAGCAGAGGATTCATTGTAAGTGAGATAAACTATCCGGTTGTTTAGTTTGGGATGCTCATCTTGGCCTATAAGATGATACAGAAGTGTAGGCCCAAGGAGGTTCATGCGCAAGTCATTGCACTTGCGGGACAATGAGAAAAAGGCGTAATCTATAATTGGTCCCACTACCTATGCAAGAAGTTTTTGGAGAATGTGCGCGAAGCACAAGAAGAGGGCAATCATTTTTATTATTCTTGGATGCTATTGCTGATCACTTTAATTGGTTGGAAGAACCCAGAGGAAACATAGTTTCCTGAGATAGAGCCACAAATGTGTGAGGCCGCACAATACGCTACACTATGGAATTCATTTGTCCCCATGTGCGTCATGAAGAATAAGATATTCTGGGTATTATTTGACACTTCGCTCTATCAGACAGTCCATTCTAAGCAGAGGATATCTCTGACGTATGACCAATATAAGATGATGTCAGAGGCATCCATATGACGATATCCAATGTTCATTGAATTTTATCAAAATAATGTTGTACAAAATGTGTATCATATGTACAATCATCACTGATATAAAAGTGATATTCTTTAATAACATGTCTATTTTCATTGGTGCTTTCTATATGATCAAATTTTTATTCAGCATGTCTATATAGAATATGGACAAGCATATAGACTTGGTCAGAATGATTTTATTCACTATGTATTTCATTTTGTGCAACAAATGTGTAATTCTCGCAAAATCAACTATTGACAAAATGGTCCCTGGTGGAAAATTTTCATGGGATTTTTTGAATTGTAAGTCCTGCCATCGAACTCTATGGGAATGCTTGGTGTATTTATAATTTTTTGCATCAGACTTCTTCAAAAACTCCATCACAAAAAAATATTCATCTTGTAAATCAATCCTTTTAGTAGTTGTAGTACTACTTGAACCGATCGATGTATGGTTATATTCATATCTCTTCGATTTCACTTTTATGTTGTAAAATGATTGATCATTTATATCAATAGGATATTTGTTGTGAAATAAAGTCAAATTTCCACAACGATCACATTTTTTACCACCAACACATTTCTTTTGGTAAAATAAATCATGAATTTCTCTTGCACATAGAATCTGGGATATGAAATCATGGATAGTGTTATCACTCCAAAATTTCCAAAGGTTGTTTTAGTGTTAAAAGAGAAATATCATAGGTAACTACAAACCTACTTTGGAGCTTAGGATCTAGCCTTCCTAAATTCAGAGAGGGCTCTCTCTATATGATTTAACTTTGTTTATTTAATGGGTGTTAGGCTAGTTATGTATGCTTAGTTTGGTTGGTGCAATTAATGAATTAGATGAATAGGTGCTTTTCCACTTTCGATTGGGCTATGGATTAAATATGATTTGAAACATAACAAAATCAAATTATGAAGAAAGTGTGACAGGGAAAGATAGGTGAGCAATATCTAATCTCAAGGTTGAATGGTGAAGTGATCTTTCAATTAGGATCAAGGAGAAATTAATAATTCCTTAAACCAGATAATGAAGAAGGGTGAAGAAGTCAATTGGGATCAGAGGGAAATTAAGAATTCTCTAAACCGGATATCAAAAGAAAACATAAAAACATATAACACTTAAAAGAAGAGTGTAATATTTAAGAAAATTCTGCAGTAATACTCCTGTTATAACATTTAGATTTAGACCACATATAAGTTTATGGAATACTTAGAAAGAAAACACGAACAATTGAAATTTTATACTTCACTAAGATAGCTCAACACATGAATCTTGTAAAGAAGTCTCTTTATAACTTGTTCAGTTTGTCAACTGGAAATTGGTACAATAACCCTCAGGCAAGAGATCAGTCAGCTAATGAAATATTCAGAAATCCACCCTTTTTACTCTTTAGAAGAGAGTATTTATACAATATATTACGAAAATATCCTGTCAACAGACTAGGATTTATTCTAGGAAAATAAAATATCTTTATACAAAAAGACAGTGACACCTTTCAACTTGCTGATATCTAGCCCTAATTCTTTGCTTGCTATTACCTATCTATTCTTTCACCCTTTGTAGTAAATCACACCGCTTCTCCCATGTTTCTTCATCTAGGATTTTTATTTTCATCATCTCGCAGTAAATCTCATTTGCCTCTGAATATCTAGAAAATGTAGGCTTATTTACGAAAATGTGATTTACCTCATGCTGGAGGTAAAAGAAGTTTTCTAGAGTTTGAAGGAGCACCTTGCATGTGGGAATGCCCTTCATGGAGGAAATGTGGGAAGTTTATTTGGCCACTTCCCTTAACTTCTTGACATAATCTTCATGTTTCATGAGTTTTTCATTTATCACGAGAGGAATAGGCAGACCCTTCTGTCTCAATACATCAAACTTGTTAAAAACCCTATTTACTGCGAGTACCAAGGTTTGAAATTTCTCCTCAAGTTGTAGCATTATTTCTTTTGGAATTCACTTTATTTACTTCTAGGATAGTCTCTGTTCTATCAGCTATCATGAGCTCTTCCAATTCATACTTGTTTTTAGAATTCAGGAATTTGTTTAGTTCAGAGGCTTCCTTTGGTTTCTCTCCAAGGTTGGCTTTGAATTTCTGAATTGCCTCACCAAATTTCTTTACCAAGTCGTTCTGATCAAATATAATCTGCATAGAAGGCAAAATATCATTAACTAAGTTAATGATATTGGCCCACAATTTCTGTTTTACTTGGGCTGAAGGCTCTGTTAATGACAAATCCTTCTCTAGCTTATGGATTCTGTCAGTCAGTCTATTGGCTTTTTGTACTTCATCTTGATGAATTACTTCTGCCAATTTATTTTCATCCTCTAATATCTTTACCTATTCCTTGAGCTTATTAATCTTTGTAGTCTGAATGGACATATATTCCATTTATTTGATTAATATGTTGGCCTAATCAGTGGGATGGGATGTTGGTATTGTTGATGCTGGTGCTGATGTAGATATTATGGGGATAGCAGTAATGGGAACTGCTTCCAGAGTAACCATGCTAGCTTGTTTTTTTTGTACAAGCTTATCCATCTCTGCCTCCATTTCCTTTAGCTGAGCTATCAAGTGGATGATTAATTTCATCATCTCATCCTTTTGATTGTATGTCTCCAAAACCTCCTTGGTTTGTGGATGCTCAATAGTTGGTAGTTTTAATTGTTTATTCAGTGCAACTATGTCTGCATTTTTCTTCTTTATAATTTCTTCTGTTACCTTGATGTCAGTTGGATTATATCCAATTTTGATTACCAACTCTTCCTATGACTTAATCCTGTTGTATTTTTCTAGTGATGAGACTCTCTCTAGCTTTAACTGTGACCGTACATTTGCTAGGGAGTTCTGTAAACTCTGGACACTTAGAGCTTTATGTGTCATGTTTGAATATATCATCTCTCCTGCCTGCTTGTGAAATTAAATTTGGTAAATTGGATGCATGTCCTTGGCATGAAATTCAAAACCTATTTTATTATAGTCTTCTAAATTTTTGGCGGCTTGTACCTTCGGCTGTAGGAATTTCATCTGCATTTTCCTCGTCCTGAGGTCAAAACCTGAAAGCAACCTACTATGATCACGAGGAGTTTTATTCTAGTATTGTGCATATGTAACAACCTTAAATGCTTCATTTTAATTTTAATCTCTTTATATTTCTCAATGATATCCTTTTCCTTCTCAACTGGCTTACTGGATGTTGAAATCTCTGCACTATTTTGATTTTGAATGATTTTTGCCTTGGAAGATGATGGCAGAGGTGTTTCTTGTGTATGTGGTGTAGGTGTATTATCCTTGATAAAAATCACTTTCTCTATTTCAATTTTCTCTTTCTGCTCTATTACTGGGTTCAACTTTGCTTTATTTCTATACATAATCTTGAATTTATTGTCAAATGTAGCTTCTGCTGAGTAAGAGCATTCTTCTCTAGACCTTTTCGAATTCCTATCCCGTGGGTCTGGAGTAAGCAGGATGGAACTAGTATCAAGCTGCTCCTCCACCTCCTGTAGAGTGTTTTCCAACCACTATGACTGGATGGAATATTTCTCAATCTTAGGCTTAGATTCATGGATGAAAGGGGTGAGTTTAGACTTAATTCTTAATTTTCTTATGACACCCAAGGGGTCATATGACCATTTGAAACTGTTGCCGAACTTTAACTCCTGTAGGCATCTGTCTGCTTCCTTTCCAACGTCCCTATTGTTGCATAAAAAGGGCCCTAGTTGGTTTTTTATCTTGAACTAGATTTTATTTTTGGCTGAAAGGATGTTTACCTCATCAGAATTCAAGATCTGTCTAATGTGCTCTAAGGAAAATATCCTCATTGGGAGGTATTCGGGAAGCTTGTAAGGGACTAGTTGGCTTCCACACTAGCATGTTTGGCCCAATTTATGATGGCCAAAATGTCACTCTTGCGACACATAGGTGTCCCAAGAGTGACACTTTGAGGCGGGGAAAAACGTGGTTTCTCCTAGAATCACAATTCCGACACTTTAGTTAAGTTTCGGAAGAGCGACACTTTTTCCGACTTTTCTAGACAGTCGTCGCTCTTCCGATGTTATGTATTGAGCGTCTCTATTCCGACGTTAGCAATATCGTCGCTATTCCGATGCTAGCCAGATCATCACTATTATGACATTAGCAAAAGCGTCGCTGTTTCGACGCTAGCCAGATCGTCACTAGCCCGATGTTAGCAAAAGCGTCGCTCTACTGACGTTCCATTACCATCGCTCTTCCAACGTTTCTCAGGTTTTGAAAAGCATGTAATAAGTCCGATTTTTGTGACTTTTAGTCGCTCTACTGACGTCTTGTAGACTTTTTCAGACGTCCGACATCTTGCAGACTTTGTCGCAAGTCCGACGGTTCAGAATTCGTCCAATAGTCATCGTTATTCCGATGTTTGTGACTTTTATTCACTCTACCGACGTATTGCAGAATTTTTCGGAAGTCCGACATCTTGCAGACTTTGTTGCAAGTCTGATGGTTGTAAGTGGATAGCAAGCGTCGGAATACCGACAAAAAAAAATGTATATGGAAAAAAAAACGAGTGTAGTCTTCCAGCTCAAGGAATACCAATGATATTTGAGCATCTCAAGGAATGCATACTGTGATGGAAGACCTCAATAGGTAATTTTTTTCACCTAATGATTTACTTCCTCTTATAATTTTTCAAGGATGGAATAAGTTGGATCAAAGAACCAAATTTTAAGCCTATTTTAGACTTGTACAGGTTGGCTCCAAGATACATATAAGGTTGGATACTCCACTAAAGATATTTCAGCCTCCTCAAAAGACATGTAAATTCAATAGGTTAAAATAAGTATATATAGAGGCTAAACTTTCCTCCATTTTTTCCTTCATTCATTGAAGAAATAAGTAGAAGACAAGAAAAAAAATTATGAAGAAGACAAGGAATCGGGACGAAGATCATAAACCAAACTCTTCTATGCATATCTCCTAAAGGACCAAACTTATATGTGATCCATATATGTACTAAAAACACCAAAGCCTTTGTGATTCATCTCTTAGGAAATATAGGACCAAAAGTATGAAGTAATTTCTACGCAAAGTAATTGAAATTTTTTTGTGCAAGGAAATAAATGTATCTCTATGGGAAGGGGCCAAGAAATTATGGATTATGTCTAAGAAATCATGCCGAAAATTTGTGAGAAAGTGTTGAGATCTTGAATTTGAATTTCTGTGTGAAAAATTATTGCATCACTTATGGAAGAGGATCCTACATTCTTTGTTTTCTTAATATTGTCACCATATTAAGAAGGGAATACTAGTTTTATTTACTCTTTTTGTTAGGGCAGTAGAGCCTCATTAATGTGCACTAGTGTTATATGTTCCCAAAGATTGTCGAATCTTAGTTTATGAACATGAGTGCAAGGTAGGGGACAGAGTGAAGAGCTAGTTCAACGAAGGAAGTTAGGAGCTGCTAAATTGGAGATTGGATACTAAGTGATTTGAGGAGTGAAATATATTGTTATATGAGCAGACATTCTTAGAGCATTCATAGAAGATCTTGTTTAAAGCATTGATGAAGATCTTGTTGAATAATTGAAGCCCTGTTGAAGAAGCCTCATTTAAGCAGGATTGAAATCCATTGAAGTAGCCTCTTGGTAACAAATCTTGATAACCCTTTTTGGAGCAGTAAAATGTATCTATGATAAATCTCTTGATGATGAGAAACTTGAACTATGACAATCTGAGACAAAATGTGGGATATGATCTGTAGCGGATCTTGTATATTTTGGAGCATAATTTGGAGACTAATTGAAATAGATTAGATTCTTGACCTAAGTACATTGGAATATATGTCAAACATACCATTGAATACTTCTTAATAAATCCATTGAAGCTTATTTGAAGTATCTTGGAGGCAAGCTATACCACCTATAGAAGAATTTGTTGAAGTAAAGCTTACCTGCAGTGAGGTTTCCACCTGGATCCAACATTATGCATGGAACCATAAAACCCCTGACATGCCAAACAAAAGGATTATCAATAAAAAATAAGGAAATTTGTAACTTGTTTTGAATGAAAATCTGCACAAAGACTTAAAGAGACGTTGTTGAAACATAAAAGTATATTTTGGATGCTCTATAACCATATTTTATCAAAGTGTTTGTTATAAATACCAAAAAATTGCTTGGAGCTCACATATGTCAACAAATAAAAAATGTGGAATGTGATGGAAAATGAATTCATTGGGTACTTTTTTCGACCTAATGGTTTACTTTCTCTTACAATTTGCTAAGGATGGAATAAGCCAGATCAAAGAACCAAATTTGAAGCCTATTTTAGACCTGTATAGGTTAGCTCCAACATAGACAACTTGGCTCCTCCACTAAAGATACATTCACCTCCTAAAAAATACATGATAGTTCAATAGGTTCGAACGAGTATAAATAGAGGTTTAAGTTTCCTCCATTTCAACCTTCACTCGTCCAAAAATTAAGTAGAAGATAAGAAAATAAAGTGAAAAGAAGACCATGAATAAGGAATAAGATTAGAAACGAGATTATTTTGTGGCATATATCCTAAAGGATAGAAATTATCTGTGATCCATCTCTGTACTAAAAAGACCGAAGTATTTGTGATTCATCTCTGAGGCATAAGACCAAAAGTATGAAGTAATTTCTGTGAAAATTAAGTGAAATGATTTTTTGAATGGAGGTAAAGGTATCTCTAAGGGGCCAAGACCCTGTGGATTATATTTGAGAAAGTAGACCAAAAATTTGTGAGAATGAGCTCAGATCCTAAGGTTGAATTTACGTGTGAAAAATTATTGCATCACTTGTGGAAGAGGGAGACAAAGTTATTTGTTTTCTTAAGATTGTCGTCATATTGAGAAGGGACTATTATTTCTATTTATTCTTTGTTTTAGGGTAGCATAGCCTCAATAATTCACACTGGTATTATATGATCCCAAAGAGGGCCGAGTCTTAGCTTATGAACATGAGTGCTAGATAGGGGATAAAGCGAAGAACTAGTTCAACAAAGGATTTTACGAGTCACTACATTGGATATTGGATACTAAGTGATTTGACGAGTGAAATATATTTTTATAAGAGCAGACATTCTTGGAGCATTCATAGAAGACCTTGTTTGAAGCATTGTTGAAGATCTTTTTGAAGACTTGAAGCGCTATTGAAGAAGCCTCATTTGAGAAAACTTGAAATCCCTTGAAGTAGCCTCCTGGTAGTAGATATTGACAACCGTTTTTGGATTAGTAAAATGTATATATGATAAATCACTTGATGATGAGAAAAATGACCTATGGAAATCTTTGTAAGAATTTGGGATATGATCTATAACAGATCCTAGATATTTTGGAGCAGAATCTGGAGACATCTTAAAATAGACTTGATCCTTGACCTAAGTACATTGGAAGATATGTCAAGAATACCATTGAATACTTTGTAACCAATCGATTAAATCTTATTTGAATTATCAGGGAGGCCATTTGTGGCACCTCTAGAATTTTTTTTTGAAGTAAATCTTAGAGTGGTATGTGATGCATTGTTGGAGCAGTATTGGATACATTCTTTAAGAATTGGTAAAATATTATTGAAGATATAGTTCAAGTATTATTGGTAAATCACTTTCTGGAGTTGAAAGATAGCATTATGATCCAACCTCCATACACAAGGACTAGATACATGACCTTGGATTCAAGTTGGCTCTCAAAGACTCTGGATTGACACAAATCACCACATCCTGCAGAAAAACAAGATTTGCCACCTACGCCATTGATAGAGCATCCCATATTTAAATGCCCAATCTCAAGAGATAGATTCACCTATTCATGACTTGGCAAGCTCCCTTTCCAATTTTTTCTACTACCCTAATGAAAGAGAAATAGATTCACACATTCATGACTTGGGATGCTCCCTTTCCACCTTTTCTACAACACTGACAAAATATTCCTTTCTCTCCTCATAAGGGAAGTATTCAGAAACAAAAATCAATGTGTACTTATATCAACCTAACCACATGCCCTCAAGAGGATCACTTCATACTTCTCAGTTGTTGCATCTATTTGGGGCAGCAAGCAACAATCAAAGATCTATCATTCTTCAAATTATGCCCTAAACAAAAGCCCTAAAGAGCAACACCTCATACTTCCAGATTGTCCCACCTAACTGGGGAAAGAAGTGACAAGGAAAGATTTATGATTTTTCAAATTCTAGATGGATGTAAACACTTTGTAATTCAGTGACAAGAGAAAATTTTAATTCTTTGAATTCTAGATGGATGCAATCACTTTGTAATGCCAAGTTGAGAACCTTCCTCTACTTGTAATATCCTCTATCAGGGGAAACCTTCACACCTCTACCTTATATCAACACTGATGAAGTTAGAAATCCCATTGGCCCATCCTATTTATCTGTCAAGACTCAAGTTTGAAGCATAAGGTAAAAGACTGGACATTGTTATTATACAATAAGATGAAACATAAACTGAACTACAAGACAAGGATATTTATCCTCAGTGGGGAGGATGAACCCAATTCTACCAATCCTATCAGATATCCCTCTATCAAAGCAACATTCTAATGCAAACATCTCAAGTGATAGAAAAACTAGTCTATGATTTTACCCGTCCATCAGTTGGTGCACAAAGCACCTTAGATTCATGTTGGAAGGCAAAAGAGTAGAAAAAAGGAAGAGATAATTGTAGGTAGATGGTGGTATTTGTCTGATTTTCCTTAATGCCTCTTAAGGGAAACATATTCTGTTAGCCTATGATGCAATTGATATTTTTGGTCTAACTTTTAAAGACTCTTAACTATGAGCATTGAGAAGGTTATGCTTGAAATTCTTCCAAGGGAGTCAACACAAGAGGATTGTAAAGAGGGAAATGAAACCTACAACTATCATTTCATACTGGTACCTCTAAAGAAGTCCTATTTTTTTCCTCAAAGGGAGGCCTCTATACGTTGCTATACCTGCATTCATTTAATACATGGTGCATGTGGGAAGGGTCATCAAGTGTATACCCAATTATAAACCATTAAATAGGGTTATTACTCTTGTAGTACATATACGAGAGGTATTATGATAGAACAAAACCAACAACATGACAATATTAATTTCATATCCGAGTGTACACATAATTGACATTCCTATTATGATCTACCATCCATGAAGCTTTCCTTGTGAAATAAACATCAAAAGCACCATGGAAAGTGGGGAAATAAGTGACAAGGAAAGATTTATGATTTTTCAAATTCTAGATGGATGTAAACACTTTTTAATGCAGTGACAAGCAAAAATTTTAATTCTTTGAATTCTAGATGGATGCAATCACTTTGTAATGCCAAGTTGAGAACATTCCTCTACTTGTAATATCCTCTATTATGGGAAACCTTCACTAAGTATTATAGTCGAAATATTTTTATGCATATTCATTGTTGAACATATTTACTCGGAAGTGTATGTTACCTTGGCAGTGTTCGATAATTTTGAAGTTTCACCCCTTCTTTTTTTGTCAAAAGTCTCATACTTATCTGCTAATGATGGGAAGGGAATAGCTGCATGTGAAGGTACCTGCCATTGTTGAGTAGGATTCGATCAAATTTGTCCATCGTACTTACGTGTTAATATATGCTTCAATACTTTCTCAACAAACAAAGATACATAAACGATGTCTCCATCATTGGAACATGTAACTAACCTTCATCTTTGGATTATTTGTAACATTAATCTACTTCTGTTTCTAGAAATATTTGTTATTACCACTGAAAGAGAACTCTGGACTCACAAAATTGCAAAATACTGCAGCTTTCAAGGTCGAAAATTGAGAACAATGCTACATTCACTTATCTACAAATTCAGTGAATTTTCAGGCCTCATACTAACTATAATAATGGAAAATATCACACCTCAGCAACTTTCAAATTTTTTGAGACTCTACTATCCTTGGGTATTTTGAAGTTCACACCATTGCATTCAACTTCTAGGACTGGATTGCCTGCATCTTGATGTTCCTGCATGCCAAGGTGAAGACAAATTTATGCCACATTTATTTTTAAGAAAATTCTGTCTATATTACACACACAGTAATATGCACAAGAGTAGCAAAGAATAAACAATCATATTGCAGCTAAAGCTGCAATAATCTGAATATGTAGAAAAAAAACATTTTTGGCATTTATAATAGGAAAAATCATGCCAACAATTACTCATGATATTTTATAAGCATCTTCAGGAATCTTTATCATCAGTTTTCTGGGGTAAAAATAGAAAATTTTCAACTATTATAAAGTATATTTTATTGCCGAAATAAATTTCTGGGTTTTAACCCTCGGGTAAATCAATCGTTTTCCATTGCAAGTAGTTTCCAGATCATTGATAACAGAGAGGTAGATAACATTAATTGGATCTTGGATAGAAACTGAAGGGATCAACACCCTGAATCTGTTATTAGAGGTATCAAGCCAGATCTCGATTTTGAGTAAGAATAAACAATTAAAGATGAGAGGGAAGCGTAATTGGCCATATTCTTAAATCAGCCTCAGACATCCAGCCTATTTCGGCCCTATTTTCTTCTTAATCATCACTAGCCTAAATTGAGATTGATCCTCTTCATTGCTTTGTTCCTTGTTCCCCTAAGATTTATTAGGAGTAGAATGAGCATCCTGCTAGCAATTCCCAAAAAAATGCCCAAATCTGTGGCAAATATTACACTTGAAAGGTAGTTGATAGTAATACAATTCTTGGAGGAAGATCCTCTCATCTAGCTATAGAGGAATGGCCTCCACGAGACCTTTATCCAACTCGACTTCAACATAAATACAAGACACAAAAATTGGCATCCCTTATGTTCTGCCACTTCAAGTAACTTCCCAAATTCACCATCTATATCCTTTAGAATAGCCTTGTCCGAAAAGATCAACAAAAAAAGGGGATGCAAGCCCATTACAATTCCTCCATTGGATTGAAGTTTAGAGACCAAGGATTTAGATACAGTGCAGTAGTGCCTGGAATGCTGTAAAATAAGGACTTGAGAAAAATATTAAATCCTAATCTTCTTCAGATATGAACAAGAAAGAAAAATACACCTCTTAAAAGTGAAAAAACAAAGAGTTGTCCCTACATATTTGGAGCCCAACAATCTCAGATCCATATATCTACTGCAATCAGAAAATGACGCAACCCAGTGAATTTACATATCAATGCTCATCATGTGAGGATGGACACTTTCCATCAAGTTTCTGAGGTCTAGATCAACAGAGATGGGATCATTACCTTCTTCAAAAATTTTCTTGGTGGGGGCAGCTTCATAGGCATCAATAAGGCGACTATCAAATTTTCAAGAAATGTATTTGGATGATCAAAAGAAATGTTGGAAAAATTAGTAGACACACTCTAGACATCCATTAAAAACATACTCTCTATTCGTCAAATACTAATGGTGCCAATTTTAGACTAGTGTATTAGCCCAACAAGGATCCCCTCCTTTCCAAAACATCAAAACATTCATTGATTTTTTCCTTAGGTGTAACATTCAAGATAGGGATAAGATGGTAGAATTTTATAATTTTAATACTGCTTGCTATGAATTTGTGGGACCCCAAATCTCAGCTAGGTGATGTGAAATTTATTTCTTTAGCCTCCTGGATGACCCATGAAGAGATCATGGAAGAATAAATCAAAAGAATCATGGAAAAAGAGATTAATAACCTTGTGGATCATGGAATAAATACAAGGCCCTCACATTATCACTATTAACCAAATGATTATAGTAGAAGATCGACCGATGACAATTGTCTACAAAAAGAATAGGAGTAGGAAAAACTTCATTTTGAAGATACCTTTAGATTGTTGGGAGATGGGAGCCTGCAAGAATGCCAAAGAAGGTGGCATACCTTGCCACACAGTTTGCGAATAAAGGAATATCATTCACCAAAGAGGTTGAAGAGTGTTTTGGATAGAAGAAATATTAACGAAAGAAATATTAACGAGCCAAAACAAATGTAAATCATTCTATAATATCTCTCATTTGATTTAATATTCCACCACATGGCTGAGAGTAGAAATTTCAGAGAATAATTTATACTGAAGAAATTATTTACCAGTTAGGTTGAGCCTATAAGTTAAATCATAGTGATGTGATGTACCTTTCTCTATTGATATAGATCATAGTGCTAAAGAAGACTTTGCAAATCTGATAGATGGTTATGGAAAGGATATTACCCTAAATAATGTTGGATAAATGCAATCCTTCTATAGTCTGATGTGGCATTGCTCCAGTGATGCAACCTAAGGTTGCAATTACCCACATTCTCACCTTAAGATGCATATAGAAATGCATTTCAAATTAAAACCCCAAATAATCCCAGCATGGGGTAAGCTTAATGCAGAAGCTTCTCCTTTTCTTAAAACCTATGGTTAAAACCATAGCCAAAACCCACTTCATGAATATCGAATAAATATTCAAATTTGGAATAAAACCCAAAATATAAATCTTCGGGGCCAACACATACATTAATGTATGTGCCCAACGCTTTACCAATCCACCATATATGATCTCCAATCCAAATTTTATTTGGCCCACAATTCATAAATGTATATTCGAGCTCACCAGTCATTACCAATAAACATTAATAATATTCGGCCCACAACTTTATCATTTCATTTCATTCCAAAGTTTGACCCCATTTAACGTTTAACTTCCACAACTTCATTTAACATTTAAAACCCAAATAAATCACATAATTATTTGGTTTGGGTCCCACAGCTTGGCAAATTACCTTGCATTAACCTCCGAATAGATTCGACGGTTGATCTTTCATCGCGCTCCAAAAATGATTTATGCGTATATCCAACGGATATCGCATTCCAATAAACTTCAAACTTTAACAACCAGATTGCACGCGAAATGGGTGGTATTTTAACACCACGTGTCAACTGCTAACCATTATCACGTTCAATTTCATTGAAACCATTTACCACTCGAAGGCCATGTGAAAACCATATGTTTTTTTCCAAAACCGCTTCATTGTTCCAATGTGCTGTCGCTCACAGTTCCGCTTTCATATTTTCAATATGTCACTTCCGCATATTTGGTGAATAATTAAACACTCCATCAATTCATATCCACTATGCCATTACTTTGTAATTTTCGCCTTTGTTCACTCACGATTTCGAAGAGGTCAGGGTTCCATCAAATCTTCAGCCCTTGGATCTCACTGCTTTCTTCTCTGTGATTGAATCTCCCTTCCAGCATTGATCCAAATTTTCTTCGCATTCCAGGATCAAACCCTCAGCATACTCGATTTTAGGGATCACCCTTTTAATGGGTCATTATCAATCCATGATGGTAGCTCATTATTATTGATTCAAACCCAAGTTTGAATATCATTATCTCGAAATCGAATACTCTATGTATATTTTAATTTCCGATCTCCTACATATAAACATGATGCCAAAATCCTTTGTTCTATATACACATCATACTTCTATTCATAAAAATATACACACTCAATTCAACACCGAATTTCTCTGTATATATAAAACTCAAATAATTTTAGAGGCTTTCTTCCTCTCTGGCCTGATATTCAGTCAGTGGCCTTCTTCCTCTACATCACGTAGGCTTCAAACCCTATCTCTCTCAAACCTTGAATCACTCTCTATATATTTTCTACCCTTTATGCCTTTGAGGCTTACATTTTATACAAAAGGTTCTGAAACTATTTTTGGTTTCAGTTCCTCCATCTTCTCAACAAAATCCTAAATATCCTCTAAGTCCTCACTTGACTCAACTAATCCCTAAGGATCCTCTTTCATCCTAAAATCATGAACCAATTCTAATTTAGGATTTATAATTAATTCCTAAATCTCTCAATCCCTATACACTCTGAACTAGTCTAATTCTCTCATGTTCTCCAACATTCGAGAACATTTACAAAATTCCTCAAAATATTTAATTAATTCTCATTAAAATCACTCAAATCATTACATAAGAAACCAACCTTGAAAACACAAAACCCCTAAGTCTAATAAAATACAAGAAATTGTCTTGAGCCTAATGCCCCTGCATCAGACTCCAAAGGTAAAAAATAATCATGATCTCCTGATCATGTGCTTTTAATATTTGCCTCGTGGATCCCATACTCTGTTTTGCTGCTGTCCAATAGCTTCATTATTCTTCAACTGCACTTTTCCAGGCTTCCATACTTTATTCTGCATCTTGCCACTAGCTATGCTTTCACATTCTTTTCTTGTCTTTCCTTTGCTATTGTTACTTTGCTTTCTTGCTGCTGTCTTCTTCTTCTGAGACACCTTCATCATCAACGTCCTTATGTTTTCGACTTCTATGTCTAGTTTATCTTCTGTATGGAAATTACTCTGCCTTTTTTTGCTACTTTCAATTTCTACTGCAAATATTACTCCAAATACTATTTCTTTTTTTTCTCTTGCTGCTTTTGTTGCTGCCAATATTGTTGCTTTTGTTGTTGCAGATGTTGCTAACATTGTTGCTTCACATGTTGCTGTTGCGGTAAATGTTGCCTCACATGTTGCTACCTCCCAAACTTCCTGAATATCTCTTAAGATATCTCCCTCTGCAACATTCTTCTTCTGTTCACTACCTGCAAATTTACTTTCAAAAAATAAATTATTATTTGATTCTTTAACTATAGTAACATACTCATTCACTGTTCCTTGTATACTAGTAAGCATAATAAATTTTGACAAGCTAGTATCTTCTTCTATTTCTTTCACAACTTCAGGAATTTCCACTTCAGTGTCTGCAATTCCTTTCTCTTGTTCAAATGTTTCTAGCAAACATTTCATCCAATTCCTTTGTACTTGTTTCATCTCAAACACATCATCAATATGCTGCAATTTAATTTCAGCATAACCTTCTTCTTCTTCTTTGACAATCTTCAGTAATTGTCCATCACCTCCTTGATTGATTTTGTCAATCAATTCAAATTCCTCAAACTTTGTATCTTCGTCCTTTATCAGAATAAAATTCTGATTTTCCATCGCTATGGCAGATCTAAAAGTATGTCCTACATCATTCTCTTGGCTAATCAGACAAGCCAAATCCTCCTTGTTATCAACAGTAACAAGTTCCTTCATATGAGACATAATTGTCTCACCTTCCTTGGAATTTATAAGTTCCTTCTTCTGCAACAATTCATCTTCATTCAAGACAATTCCAAGAGATGGATTGTCTTTTGTAACACCTGTAAACACAGTCAAATTATCAATTTCAAAATCACAAGACCTAATGGTCTCATTTGATGATCCGGTCACCAAATATTCTTCTTGTAGTTCTAAGTCTCTTTCAGGACTCAGAAAATCTCCACTGTCTTTCTTCCCATCTTCCATGGTTATCTCCATTATGCTAATCACCATGATAGAATGATGATCCTCCACTATGTTTTTAGCTAACATAGTTTCATTAAATTCTCTGACATTTTTCATTTGTTGTCCTTCTTTGCCTGCATAATTAACACATGAATTATCAATATTAAAAATACAAGGTTTCAATACCTCTTGCTCCTCTGGCAAAATTTCAATATGCTTCTTTGAATTTTCTTCTAACTTCCTTATCAGCACATCAGTATGCTGATTTAAATTCTCCATGAGACTGTCAGCTAGTCTCTCCTTCTTATCATCTATTTCAAGAATATCTTTCTTCTCTGGTTCACAATAATGAACTTCTTCAATTTGCTGAATCATTCTTTTATCCTCTGTTTCCTGACTGTCATTCATGAAAATTTTCCTGCCTTGCTTCTTCGGCAATTTATCCCGATTATAGATCCTCTGCTTTTCCAATTATCTTCTTTGAAGATCTAACTTTCTATATAACTCAACAATTTCAATTCGAGTATAACTTGGAAATTTTACACAACTTTCCATACCTTCACTTGTTCTTGACCAATCATTAGATGGTCCTTCTTCCTCTGCTTCAATATTCTCATGAGACTCCTCTGTCTCCTTTTGTTTATGAGATCTTGCTATCTCATCATTAATCTAAATAGATTTCAGATTCAATTTCTTCTCCTTAACAAACTCTAAATCTTGTTCATCATCCTGTAATGTACCTACAATCATACACAATTCATTAGTTTTAAATACACAAGACTTTTCAGTCTCGTTTGCTTCTTCAAGCATTTCTCTTTGAACAGATTTGCATGTGGAATCCTCAAATTCCATATTTGACTCAAAAATTCTGAGTTCTTCCTTCCATAAGGCAATCTCCTTTTGCCTCCACTTCATTTGTAATGGTTTCCAAATTACCTTCTTTCCCTTCAGTGGAAAGATCCATCCTCCTTTCTGGTTTTCCTCTTCTTGTAGCCATTCCTGTAGTACCTCCAATTGTACTTTCATCACTGCAATTTCTCTTTCTCTATCATTCATCTTATCTCTGTGGCATTATTTAGAACCTCTTCTTTGATCCTCCATGATAATTTTCTTCATGAGCTTCTCATTCACTATGAGTTGTACTAAGCCCTTACAACAACAAGTTCTCCCTACTTCCACTTAATTCACCAATCCCCTCTCTGGACTTGGTCTTTTTGGCAAGCACTGGTCCTCTATCACTGGAACCTCTTGAGCAATCTCTTATGCTATTTCTAGGCTTATATCCTAAACTCACCTTCTCTTGAGAACACTTTAGTTGTTACCCCTATCCAACCTTTAGCTGGAATATTTGGTTCACTGCCATCATCATCCAAAACTTTGTCTTCATCTTTTCTGCAACCAAAATTCTGCAATCACAATTTTCAAACCAGATTAAAATTATCTCACCTTCAAGATCTCTGCATGACCCTTTTCTCTTCATTCATTTGTACTTTGATTGGACTGTCTTCATTCATTTCAGCAAATTCCTGTTCACTTCAATTCTGTGTATCTGTTGCATATTAGATTTTAGAATTTGATCTCCTCTTTCTTCTCTCATTTCACATGCATAAAAAAAAAATCTTTAATTTTCAAAAGAGCTCTTCCAGCTCTGATACCACTTGACGCAGCCTAAGGCTGTAATTACCCACATTCTCACCTTAAGATTCATATAGAAATGCATTTCAAATTAAAACCCCAAATAATCCCAGCATGGGGTAAGCTTAATGTGGAAGCTTCTCCTTTTCTTAAAACCTATGGTTAAAACCATAGCCAAAACCCACTTCAAGAATATCGAATAAATATTCAAATTTGGAATAAAACCCAAAATATAAATCTTCGGGGCAACACATACATTAATGTATGTGCCCAACGCTTTACCAATCCACCATATATGATCACCAATCCGAATGTTATTCGGCCCACAATTCATAAATGTATATTCGAGCTCACTATTCATTACTGATAAACATTAATAATATTCGGCCCAAAACTTTATCATTTCATTTCATTCCAAAGTTTGACCCCATTTAACGTTTAACTTCCACAACTTCATTTAACATTTAAAACCCAAATAAATCACATAATTATTTGCTTCGGGTCCCACATCTTGGCAACTTACCTTGCATTAACCTCTGAATAGATCCAACGATCGATCTTTCATCGCGCTCCAAAAATGATTTATGCGTATATCCAACGGATATCACATTCTAATAAACTTCAAACTTTAACAACCAGATTGCACGCGAAATGGGTGGTATTTGAACACCACGTGTCAGATTATAACCATTATCATGTTCGATTCCATTGAAACCATTTACCACTCGAAGGCCGCACGAAAACCATTTGTTGTTTTCCGAAACCACTTAACTGTTCCAATGTGTTGTCGCTCACAGTTTCGATTTCATCTTTTCAATATGTCACCTCTGCATATTTGGTGAATAATTAAACACTCAATCAATTCATATCCACTGTGCCATTACTTTGTAATTTTCGCCTTTGTTCACTCACGATTTCCAAGAGGCCAAGGTTCCATCAAATCTTCAGCCCTCAGATCTCACTGCTTTCTTCTCTGTGATTGAATCTCCCTTCTAGCATTGATCTGAATTTTCTTCGTATTCCAGGATCAAACCCTTAGCATACTCGATTTGAGGGATCACCCTTTTAATGGGTCACCATCGATCCATGATGGTAGCTCGTTATTATTTATTGAAACCCAAGTTTGAATATCATTATCTCGAAATCGAATACTCTGTGTATATTTTAATTTCCAATCTCCTGCATATAAACATGATTCCAAAATCCTTTGTTCTATATACACATCATACTTCTATTCATCAACATATACACACTCAATTCAACACTGAATTTCTCTATATATATAAAACTGAAATAATTACAAAGGCTTTCTTCCTCTCTGGCCTGATATTCAATCAGCGGCCTTCTTCCTCTACAGCCCGTAGGATTCAAACCCTATCTCTCTCAAACCTTGAATCACTCTCTATATATTTTCTTCCCTTGATTCCTTTGAGGCTTACATTTTATACAAAAGGTTGTGAAACTATTTTTGGTTTCAGTTCCTCCATCTTCTCAACAAAATCCTAAATATCCTCTAAGTCTTCACTTGACTCAAATAATCCCTAAGGATCCTCTTTCATCCTAAAATCATGAACCAATTCTAATTTAGGATTTATAATTAATTCCTAAATCTCTTAATCCCTATACACTCTCAACTAGTCTAATTCTCTCATGTTCTCCAACATTCGAGAACATTTACAAAATTCCTCACAATTTTTAATTAATTCTCATTAAAATCACTCAAATCATTACATAAGAAACCAACTCCCTTGAAAACACAAAACCTCTAAGTCTAACAAAATACAAGAAATTGTCTTGAGCCTAATGCCCCTGCATCATCCAGGGTAATAACTGATACTCAATAGAGTATCATACATCAGTGATATGTCACTTGGTAGTACTTGATGGTTGTGATATTCAGTTGTGCTTGATGGGTGATGGCTACTTTTTCATATGTCAAAGAACTTATTTTATCACCTCAAGTTTGATCTACCTACAATGGCACCCTACTTAGCGATAACATAAGGATCCAAGATTTATGCATGCATGAATAAGACCAGTCTTTATACTTATTTTTCAATCCAATGAAAAGGACCACAAGATTGTTCTATTAGATGTGTTCTATAGGTTTGAAACCCGTTGGTTGCATTTACAAGATCGGAAGGCTATGCTTGAAATTCCTCCAAGGGAGTCAACACAAGAGGATTGTAAAGAGGGAAATGAAACCTACAACTATAATTTCATATTGTTACCTCTGAATAAGTACTATTTTTTGACTCAAAGGGAGGCCTCTATACATTTCTATACCTGCATTCATTTAATACATGGTGCATGTGGGAAGGGTCATCAAGTGTATACCCAATTATAAACTATTAAATAGGGTGATTACTCTTGTAGTACATACAAGAGAGGTATTATGATAGAAAAAAACCAATAACATGACAATATTAATCTCATATATGAGTGTACACATAATTTACATTCATATTATGATATACCATCCATGAAGCTTTCCTTGTGAAATAAACATCAAAAGCACCATGGAAATTCCAAGTCACAAAGGAATTAACATGTCCAATAATATTACCATATCAAGAATGGAATGTATTTGTACTAGTGCTTAGCATGGTTACACACTCAAGTGATGGAAATATCTCATATAAAGACCAAATATATATGATAATCACATAAATTATACCAGTTAGCCTTATGCTACCATTACAGTGTAAAAGACTCCATGAATCAACTATCTTTTGCAAAATTTTAAAGGAAAAATGCACAACTACTTTCAGTTGGTTAACACAAACACCAAAGTTGGATAAGTCCACTAGTTTGGTGGTCAATGGGCAATATATTAGTGATGGTAGTAGTGTTTAGCCACTATATGTGAAGTTTAGTGATGGCCATTTCCTTGTTAGTATAGCAAGATATACTTCCCAGTAATTAAAACATGGCTCCATTTCCTTGCTACTGTAGCAAGACACACTGCCCAATAATTAAAACACAACCCCATTTCTTTGCTATTGAAGCAAGGAAAACTACCCAGTCATTAAAACACGACTCTATTTTCTTTCTGTTGTAGCAAGACAAACTTCCCAACAATAAAACATGACTAAAAGAAGCACCAATCTAAATAAAGGGAAACTCCAAAAAGAAGCACCAATCCAAATTAATTAAGGTCCTCTTCTGGCCATACAGTTGATCCCTATCAAGAATTCTAAACTTGTCAAAATTCTAAAGCATAGATATTTCTATCTTTTTGATAGAATAAATCTCTTCTTCAAATATGTGTCCTTTTGACACTTGTACTGTACTCTTCTTACAAAGTTAAAATCCTGTGGTGACCAAGTACATATGGTAGTCACCAATCTCCTATATATTTGATCACTGTCATGAAGTTTGAAATATCCAAGGAAAACAGACCTGAAGCAATATATTCATCAATCAAATGTTGAATCTAGAAAGAAACGGTGACATGCTTATAGCTATCCGTTTTGCATAAGGACCTGTGAAGCTATAAGGACATCAATCCAAGGTTGGTGGCAATAATATACTTGAAATAATCATAAAAAAATATAGTGTCACCACATGAAAAAACTTGATAAGCTATGTCAAATAAGGGATAGTGATTTTTCACCTGTCCGCATTTAACATAGATACATTGATAAGAAAGCCAAAGAAGTGGAATATGGTTAGTTCTAAGGAAAAAAAATAATGTGGCACCCATCTATACCTTAAATTTATAAGAAATTTACTTCCATTTCTCCTTTGTTGTATGTACACCTGTGGGATTGTGAGCATAAGGAACCATTGGGAGAATTATGTACGAAAAGAACAAATGACAAGGGAAAAACCTAGTGAACTATAGATTGGAATACTACTCTCTTCATCCAAATGTCTATCATTTGTGATGAATGGAATAGGTAAACAGAAGGAGGGAAAACAAATACTATCCTAGTTTGAATAATGTGAAGGCTTATACAGTGAATAATGTGAAGGACTAGTTTGAGGGAAGATATCTCAAATATGCCTATTCCAGAAGTTCATATTGGAAGCCTTCAAGTCCTTGTCTCTAGTGACTACATTAAGCCCTATTCAAAGGTTCAAGGTTGAGCTGGATCTACTTCAGAAGTTAACAAATGGAAGAAGAACTCCTACAGAGTATGACATCTATAAGAGGGCTTCAAATATCTAAAGAAATAGGCTCCAGACCTGTTGATTTGAGAAGAAGGAAGTTTTGAAGCTAATAGCTTGAAACATTTTAGCGACATCTAAATTCATATTCAAAACAAGCTACAGTTAGTCACCTTGAGAATCTCTCTTGAATCATTTTACACTTGAAGCATTCTTGGGAACCTCGTTCCTTCATCATATCAAGAAGAAGAGGTTAGGATTAATTTTTTGGGTTGTAATTCCTCTCATTCAAGAAGAATCTAGGGTATCCACCAAAGATTTATGTCCATTAAAAAATACACCGTGTTTAATGTTAAATTTACACTAATACTTGACATCATGCCCAAGCATGAATACACCATGGAAACACCTTGACATCATGTCCAACTGGGATAGCCTATTTTCATTTATTATCAGTTTGTATAAATGCTTCTAACAACGTAATGCATAAAAATATCACACGATGGCTACATAATTAGGAAGCTAAAAGTATTTCATACTTTCTTAGGTTTCTTTTGGATTTGTAGCTACAATTAATATAACTGAAAATTTTTAGGTTCTATTAGTATTGGGAGATAGGCTAAATATTGGATTCCAAATTTCTCGAAATCAATTCCTTGACATGCGCTCCACATCACCTTCCACTTCCTCTCCATGTCTGTGCCACGTTAGTGCAATATTTTCACCATGTCATCACCACATCACCAATGAGCCATGTCATGATGATACACCATCTAGCACATAGGTGTGCCACATCATTCTACTTCAGTGCCATAAAATCATGAACCAAATAACAATTACATGTTATCTTCCATGTGGGTGTTCCACATACCAATGAGTATATTATTGTTCTTCACTGCAAATTGAGATTGTGATCTTCAAACAGTCTACAAACAGAGATTTTTGGACATCTTCTCTAAGATTTTTAGTGACCTATCTCTGAGGTTTTTCGGTGACAAGACAGAAGTAGTAGGCCTTGACCCATAGGAAGGTACCTACAAGTAGAAACAACAACCTTCGCCATCAATAGCATAGCATGCTCCCATTTCCTTGCTTAGAAAGATGAGAAAACAAGAGCACATGGCAATGTGTTTATTTGGAAAAATGTGGAAGAATTACGTGAAAAAGTTGAAATAATTATATTTCATGGATTTTCCACATTGAGACTTGTTCATGAGAAGGAAATATGCAAGCATTGTTAGCTCAATAATTCCCATGTGTGCTTATATTTTGGAAAACACCTTTGAGATTCATCTTTGACAGCTCAACGTTGTGTCCGTGTGTGAGCCAACACACATACACACACAAAGATTACACACATAGACATAAACATAATTATTATAAATATTGATGTAATTCAAATATAAAATATGCAATACTATGGAACTATAACCAATACCAACTTTTTAACGTTATAAACTGTATCCTAACTCAAAAAAAAAATAACAATTATTTTGTTTCATGTAGTGAATTCTTGGCATTAAAATGAATCGGTAGAGCGAATTTAGATACCTTGCGTAGAATAAAGAGTTAGTGATGATAGATTGATGTTTGTAGGAAGTGTCCAGGCCAATTTTCCATCAAAAATCCATCCTTATTTTTGGGGTTTGTCTCCTAGCCTTCATTGTCAGTCCCCCTAGTTGGGGGTGACAAGTGTTCTATCCATCATTCTATTGGTCGGTGGCTTATCCCCTTCTAGGATGATGAGTGTGAGGAGATAATATAATATGCAATAAGCTAATTTTATTAGTGTCTAAGTGACCACAAAACTAGGTCAACCTAGCTAAAATTGAGATTGTGATCTTCAAGAAAATTTATCATCATCTGAATGGGGAGGAGGTTATCTGTAGATCTCATTGTGTTCACTTAGTATGATAAACCTTGTGTTGGGTGAACCCTTCAACCTTGCAAGACTGGGTTGAGTGGCGAGATTTTAATCTTGGGTGGAAATCATTTTACGTACATTGAGTAACCCCTAGAAAACACTCAAGGAATCAATGTAATTTGTTAGATCTAGGCCAACATTCTAACCTGCACCTGAACCTACAAATGAAGGTTGGAAACTTGAAACATATTATAACACCACCATAACAAGTAAATTTGCTGCAATTTTAAGCATTTTTAAATAAACTTGTATTTCATCTTTCTTTTTTTTCCATATGAGATATAAGATTTCAACTCCAAATAATTGGCATGTTTTTTGGAAATAAATTACCCAAGGGAGTTTATGACCTAACAGAATAGACTTCCAGAAAATGGTGGTAGGGAGAAATTGGCTGCAAATACTCTAGGTCCACTCCTATGCTAATATAGCAGATATACAATTACCAGAACACGGGCGCTCATTCTACTACAAAAGGGGTCATTAGGCTGGGGAACCCACATATATTAAATTTATGTTGTTGGCCAAGAGGAATGTGAGGGAATTGGAACTGATTGGAGTTCCTTTGTACCTAACTACAACCCAAGGGAATGCGATAAGATGGATACGATACAATGGTGGTTATATCACCATAACTAGAACAAGTAAGTATAAAAATAGTATAAAAAAAAAATTCAATGTTTAAAAGCATGTTCAAACTTACAATCAAATAGATGAAAAAACACATAAAAAAAACTAGATAATAATCATGAACACGCTTCATATTGAATTATGAACTGTAAAGGAACTTACAAAATGTGACACTACGAAGCTGGTCAAGTGCAAAAGAAAAAATATCCTGGACATGACCCTGGTTGACAAGTTGTATTGCTCATGATGCAAGAGGATTTGTACCTGCACTGCCAAGTCATTAAAAATCCATAATTATCTATACAATAAACACAAGTAATTGATGTAGTATTTTTTACTCTAAGATGCATTCTTATGATAATGTTGGAACATATGTTGAAAATGTCAAAACATACATGAATAAGCTCCTCTTCATTTCAAGAATGATTTATTGGAGTTGTCTGAAATTGGAACTAGCCTCCCACGATCTGAAAGAGTAGCAACTAAGTCAACATTGACTTTTTTTTTGCTACGTTGGATTGAGGGAGGTTTTCTCCAAGATTAAATCACTCCAATAAATTATTCTCTAATAAACAGGGCCAACCACGTGAAGGTGGAAGCTCTTATGGCCCCTCTCCCTCACATCATTCTCAATTCCCCAATACTTAATCTATATTTCATTTTTTACTTTCATGAGAAGAAAAAAAGTATTCAATAACTAATAAAAAAGCAATGCAACAAAAAGTACGCAAGAAAACATTGAAAGTGCTTGACATAAAAATAGTATGATAAATGAGTTTTCATATAACGCAAAAAATGTTCCAAGTATGGTAACATTTGTCTTATAATAATACAATATTTTACATTATAAAATTTTCTTTTTCTTATTCCTACTTCTAAAGCTCCCAACTACATCATCAACATCATTGTGCTCTACTTCTGTTTCGTGCCTGTCCCACATAGTTGACCTAGTTGCGTACTCACGATGTCTGGTCTCATGCAGTGATGGGGCATCGCCTACAAAAATAGATAATATTAAATTTTAATTGTCAGTTTTTAAATATCATTGAACTAGTTTGGTAATATTAATAAAAAAAAATTGCAATGAGTTTATTTACCTAGTGCATTAGTTGTCATCGTTGGAACCATTTCCCTGTGTTCCTCTCTGGTGGTAGGATGCTCAAGTACAACATTCTCTATCATTTAAACAAAAACTGTTATAAGGACACAACCATCAAGGTATAACTAGAAACAATTATAAGTGGAAATTAATTACTGTCATGGCCCTCACTGATAGTAGCATTGTCGGCCTAGTCCCCATTACAATGATCAGGTTGCACATGAGGACCATGTACTTCTGGCAATATTTCACTCTCAACGCACTACTCTACAACTGGGTTATTTTTCTTGTTGAAAGTGTTGCTCCCCTGATTTTAAAAAAGTTGTTAGACCTTAAATTTATGGATGAAAACAAACATATTGAAAGGTTAACGTTTTACCTTATCAGGCATTCTAGATCTTGGGACCTGTCCCAAGCTTCTACGATGTTCAACTACGACTTGATAGCTAGAGAGGAAAGTGATCTCTCTATCTTTCTCGGTGGTTTATGTTCCAAAGTCATCACCCTACATTACATATGATTGTGTATTTTTAATGTTATTTGATGGGATTACAAAAATCTTGGAAGGAGATACAATTAATTATAAGATGTTTAGCTACTTACAATTCTTTCAGCTAAATTCAAGTAGCCGCCCTGGCCTAGCTTGTGATGGCCTTTTTTTTCAATCCTAGCTTTGGTTGCCTTTGAGGTGTGAGGCAACCTATCATCAAAAGCTTGAAGCCAGATATGATGTAGCACACTTTTATTTTAGACATAGAGAAAATTAAAGCTATTGAATTAAATTTGTAATTTAACTTGCAGGTCCAGTTAGCATTTTTCCTTCTTTCTTAGCCTTTTTCTCTTTTCCGTCATCGATGAGTGCTCTTCACTCCCTCTTTAGAAATGTGAGAGGACACTCGTATCTAGAGTTAATTTGCAAGTGCATCCTATAGGTGTCCCTGGTATGTTTCAGATAATTTCCAACTACCCAAGCGACCGTTGTTCTATCAAATGTGCCCACCCCAAAAAGGCCTTCTAGATAATTTAGAAGTTCTTTTTTCAGGTTGGAATTCTGGGAATTCCACCTCGTGCGTATGGTTGGGCCACAAATTAACAATGCCTTGCTCTCCAAAAACCTATAGAAATCATTGTTTCCTACACAGAAAAAATATATTATCATTAATTTAAAAATGAAAATCATGATAAAATATGTTTTAGATAGAGTACATGAAATAGTTAAAATATTAAAACTTACCAGGGAGTTTTACTTGCTTTATAGGAACACCTTCATCATTCACCAAAAAATGTGCCTTGAATGGTCCTCGTGGAGGTGACACGTGTAGCTCCAGGAAATGCAATAATATAGTTAGCCATACCAGCCTCATCACTGCCAACATGTTCAGCGGTTGGCTGTGTGTCTTCTTGGGTAGGGTGCATTTCTTGGCTGCACCTAAAGGTGTAGAAGGTGTATGAGAGAGTTCATTGACAATATCTTACCTTTGTGTCCCACTACCACCAACATAGGGGGCAACAGGTGTCAGAAAATTCTACATACAAAATATTTTTTTATTAGTTTAGCTAATGTAAAAATTAAAAAACAAACTATCACAATTGATCTCATGCAAAACAAAAAAAATATCCTTTTGATTTTTCATTATTACCTTATATGTTTCTAGCTAGGTCATAAGTTGTCTTATCTTTTTTCCTAATTCAGGTGTTTGAGGCACAACTTCTAGAAAACACTCAAGTTCCATGGCTACTTTTCACAACTTTTTTTGCAGCAACAACAATGGACATGGGAATGAAGAAAAATCTTCCTCGTTGAGGGAACCACTAGGCGCACCATGGACAGGCGTCTTCGTATTTGAACAAAATTAACATTATTTAAATTATGTAAAGAACTAAAATACCTGAAGATAGAGCAAGGTTGGCACACTTTACATGTTCTTCGGCTAGCCCCTTTCTGCGATCTCTTGTCTTGGGATTGTTCCTGTACTGCCACGATCAATCTTCCACATTGCAATAAAATTAGAAATGTGAAAACTTGAAAACAATATCTAACTTGAAAACACAAAATGAAAACTGAAATAATTTCTAAATGTACCTTTCTAATACATAAAATTTGTGCATTAAAGAGGCCCTGGAGTGGTTGAGCATAATTAAAAGTAAGGGCTATAAGCCAAATTTTTATACTTACACCTTGCTAGTAGACAATTTCTGCAAAGTAGGTAGATTAGATGAGGCTAAAGTGATTTTCAGTGAAGCTTTAATGAGAGGAATAAAGCTAACTGTAGTGACCTATAATGCACTGGTCAATGGATATTGCAAGGGAGGGAAATGGGATGAATATTTCCTTCTCATCGAAGAAATGAATGAGAATGACTGCATGCCTAACATAATTACATATAGTACCATAATTTATGGGGTAATAAAAGAGGCCAATATCTTAGAGGCTTTGAAGTTGCATGATCAAATGGTAGACAAGGGCTATGAACTATATATGAAGACAATGATTTCTTATCTGCGGTGTGCTTGCCAGATCCTTATAATGAGTGGTCACATTACTTGTGGGAATATTAACTTTCCCAGTTAGTAGTCGGCTCAAGGTGATCTTGGGTTGTGTGTTTTTAAAACTATGGTTACACCTGGGCCTCCAAAATTTGATTACATCATAATATATCTAATCTATGTTGGATAAAACTACACTAAATCAGCTATCAATGTGAACTTATGGAAACTTGTATGAACCAGCAGTCACTAAAGTGCATGATGGAGGGCCATTTGGACAACTAGGAAACTTCTTCACATGGAATTACCTCTTGATTTGAACTGTGAGGAGAATGGGCTTCTCATAAGAAATAGTGAAATTATATTATTCAATGGTGATAAAACACAATTGTTTGTTTTTCTTACTCAAATTTGTAATGCAGTCGTTAAGTGCAAAGGTTCAGGAGCAAAAGTGAAGTGCTTGAATTCAGTTGAACTTTTTTTGATTGAATTTTTATCCTTAGATGATTTTAGTGCATGTTTGGATGATTTGGTTCTTTCTCGTTGTGATTATCAAAGAAATATATTTATGAATGAGCTAGGAAATGATAATGGAAATGCAATATCTGCTAAGAAAGTGGTTCAACAACTTGCCTTCTTAGGGCTTCAAATGTTTCAAGGGAGGAAATATTTTCCTAGAGATTAGCTTAAATATATTTGCATGATAAGGATTTTGTTTTGATTAATGGTCCTCCAAGTGTCCACAAACATTCATTACATGGAGTATAATCATGCGTACATCTTGGCTCTACAATGATTATTAACCCTCTAATATGGTGGCCACTTGGTGCAAATTTTGATGGGGATTCCATTCATGTTTTTTATACCCAATATTTAGGATCTCAAGCTGAGCTTTCTCAGCTTCTAAGTGTGGATCAACAAATTTTTAGTTCCCATTTTGGAGAGGCAAGAATAGCAGTAAGTGTTGATACTTGATACATTTTTGTATGCCAATGTTTTATCCATTCACATGATGTAGAATCATACCATCGGGGTTGGAAAAAAGACCTTGTGCTTTGGAGGCAGGTCACTCATGTTACCCCTCCTAAGTTGTGATGGAGTATATCATTATCTTTCGATTACTACGTCTTCCCATTGGTATTAGCTGTCTTCTTGAGGTATATTATGACATATCCACATTGCCTTTGCTCATGGCTATGATCATTTTCATGACATGGACCCACTGTGTACTTTTTTCATGGCCATGGTCTTGCATATTATTACATGGATTCATAGTGTATTATGTTGGTAGCCATGCTTTGTTTCTCTTCTAAGCATTGGTATGCCTATCTATTTGTTGAAAATCGATTGCAAGTACTCACTATTTCCTTGATCTTTAGCTCTTTCCTTGGAATTCCTCATAACTTATGTTTATTAGAATGTGTTTCGACCATTGGTTCCTCTTCTTACCTCACACATTAGAGGGTTTTGTTACAACTCTATTTTCCACCCTTTAATCTCACTAAGGACCCATTGCATAGACCAACATTGAATGAGTTGAGGAAATCAACACTAAATGAATCGGTTCTCTTGCACTAGGATATTTTGAACTTATTAGACTCAAGTTCCTTAAGTTTGAGAGATCTACAACAATCTTCTAGCCTCCTCCATGAATCTATTTAAGGAAGGTCTCTCAAGGAAGAAAGGAGGAAGAATCATTTGCAAACATGTGTTGTTCATTTTAAAAGGGACTATTCAACCTTTAGATATCAGACTTCTCAAGTTGTGTGAGGGCCAAGGAAGTGTTAGACGAGGGACTAGGGACAAAAAATATGATATAATTTCCCATTACGTTTGGAAAATGAATTAAGAAGATTTTGATAAACTTCAGATATTCAAACAAAAGACACACATATTTTTTATAACTTCAACTTTGATCCAAAAATGTCTCAATACTAAAACATGTTAACCATCATATATTGTTCAAAAACATGCTCATAGATACATACATAAATGCATACACACACATAAATATATACATATATTATTATATATTTTTTAAAACTAATAAAAAATTAATCTTGATGAATTTTTCACAAATTTTATATAAAAACTTGTTTGGATGATTTAATTTTTAATTAATTCACTAGTGCATGAGATTCAATGAATTTCATTTTTTTAATCCACCCCCCCAACCCTATCCAAAAAAACAAATGCAGTGACTAAGAATACAATCAACATCATATCAAACCTGAACCATAATTATTTTGTTAAAAACATTTGTAGGGGGAAGATAAGATATAGTAAACAGTAAGCCAATGGGACTAGAAAATACAATGAGACATATAAATAATGTGGAAGTTCCCATACTACTCTTGATTCTTGAAAGCTAAAAGATAAAGAGATACAAGTGATACTAAAAGAAAAGGTGAATCTAGAAGGAAAAATTTAAATTGTAGAAATCAATACTCCATACCAGATATAGAGGTAAGATGTAGAGGAGGGAGCAGAGTCATCCTCATCTCCATCACCATGGTATCAATTCAAAGACCAACAATAATGTCCTATATAGAATGCCTGATCCTGAAGATTTATCTAGGGCATCATGGGAGGAGAAATGTGGTGGTGATCAGTTGAACCCCTCCTAACATTTGAGGCCAGAGAGAAACATGTAGTGATGGACATTTGGTTGCTTGATATCGACACAACTCTGCACTAAAAGCAGATACATTTTTGTGGTTTCATGAACTTAGTTGCATACCAATAGAAGGGGGTAATGCGGATATCTCACTAGCCTAATATCATCTATGTTTGGGGCTAGGACATATATATAGTGTTTAGCACCTCCAATTACCGAGATAGGCTAGAAGGAGGAGATCAATTTGGTGAAACAAGATCTAAATAAATATTGTAAGGTCAATTGTTTGTTGTAATGCCTCACATATGTAGAAAGGAAAACATTTATGGTCTTAATAGAAAAAGAAGATGGAAAGGAACCTCACAAAATCACAATATAGACTTAACTGATGGTCTAGAAAACAATGTCAGGAGGTGGAATTAATTAAAACCAGTGTCAAAAGTATCTTTGATTCTCCAAATATTTTCCAATCCACTGGGAACACTGGGAAGAAAGATTTAGTCCTCTAAGGAAGGTCCAATTGAATGGAGAAAAGGGAAGAGAATAAAATTAGAAAGGTAATACAAGATTATGTCTTGCTAATTAGAAGCCCTAAAAACAAATTTCATAAGCAAAGAGAAAATCTGTAATTCTCAAAAATAAAACATCTCAGAGATGCCAGTGGATATTTCTAGTAGGAAACAAGACAAATCTGCCCCAAGTAGTTGGTATGGGAATAGGTCACAGTGACTACTCAAGATCTTGTTAACCTCTAAAGCTATCAAACTGCTGCTACAAAATCAGAAAACTATTAGGAGAAAAACAAGAAAGCTTAGAAGTTGAAGAAGAGTGAATAATCAAATTGTAACTTTTCTCTTGCCAAACATAACAATAGACCAAATGGAAAAAATATGTGTTATGTAAAATCACCTCATCATGATAAAATAACCCCTAGAAAAAACTAAATATAGGTGGTATAATCCTCACCCAACCACAACATAATCTCTTATCACCATGCTTGCATATCAATCCAACTCCTGCAAGTAAATTTTCTTGCATCTCAAGAAAATCTTGAAGCGAACTGGATATGATGTCCCTATCAAAAACATTGAATCAACAAATCCTCCAAAGACAATGACTATTCCAAAAAAGGGGACAAGTATGATGAAAAATACTAGCAAT
Source organism: Pinus albicaulis (assembly GCA_034641835.2). Lineage (NCBI taxonomy): Eukaryota > Viridiplantae > Streptophyta > Pinopsida > Pinales > Pinaceae > Pinus > Pinus albicaulis. The sequence goes on from CM076569.1 coordinate 912,790,494, forward strand.
CATACATTAACTTGAGATGTTAACTCAATTTGCAAGGTGGGGGTTCTTATTCTCATTGAGGGCATAAATATGATAGCAGGGGTGCAACTATGTAATCCCCAACCAATCAGGACTTCCTTATTATGACCATTTAACTTTCCGAACATGTATACAATTCATTAAACAAATTACCTTTTCTAGCACAGTATAATTTTATCAACCACAAATACTTTATTATTTAATTAAAATACCAATAAGAAAAAATTCACTAAATGAAAGAATAGCCTAGTAGATAAAATATGAATTCACCTACAAAAGGGCTAGCAACTACCAACTCTACTCTAGCAATCCACTCAAAGGAAAATTTAATGTCAATTGATTATTTTAATTGGTGGGATGGTGTCCAAAGGTATGTTAATATCATAGAATAATGTTGTTGATACTATTGCTATGAAAGATAATGCTAGTGACAAAGACTGTGCCACTAATATCACCTTCTTTAAACTCTTCTAATTTTCTTTATGCTTCCTTTTTTCTCTTTGAAAATGAATGAATTTGCAATACTTGCTTTTTATTTTTCTGTTCTAATCTACTAATTTCTTGATTTTAGACAAGCCCTAGCTTCAGTCATTAGAGGGCTGATTTCTTTCACTTGAAGGCTAATAATTGTGTTGCAGGTGTTTGATAGAGTCCTCGTCCATTGGAAGATCAACTAGCCATCAAACTAGGCCTCTAGGCCTAAGGGTTTGCTCTCTTTCCTCATACTCTCCTCACTGTTTTTACAATCAGATCTGAAGCATCTCATTTATAGTAGCATAAATCTGATCCAAACACCTTAGTAAGCTCTAAAATACATTGGCATAAGTCTATACTCATTTCACACTTAATCTCAAGTAACTAGAAATACTTGTGTCATTGCTCTTAAGGCGTTCTAAGTGATTTTCAAGGTCCGAAGTATAATTTTCTGAGTTTGATATACATGTTGTAACAGTAAGGAAATACCTTAAGAAACATTTAAAACTAATAATTAAGTGAAGAGTTTCTTCAAACATTTTTCATGCAACAAAAATATATCAAATAAACGGTAGTATCAAATGAAGGAATTATACATCAACCCATAAAAAATAAAATAGACATGAAGCATAGGAGTACATGCACAGGAGTTTTGAAGCCAAACTGAACAATTTTGAAGCATGAAGAAACCACATTACCATTTTTCCGCTTAGACTTTCAATGTGGCCCTAGCAGATTAATGTTTCCTTTGACGTGACCTTATCAGATTAATGTCTCCTCTGATGCAATCCTAGAAAATCAATGTCTCAATACTTGAATGGGAGGGGTTTATGTTGACAAAGAGTTGTGTTCATTTAATTTGGAGTTCCCTCAAGTGTTTGCGATGGCAGAGGATTCGATTTTGTTCCCGTGCAGAGTTCAATGGCATTTTCAAGTTATGCACACAACATTTTCCTGTACATAGAAACAATCCCTATTCAATTCGTTGAGTTGAAATAATGGCAGCTATTTGGTTCCTGCTCTGTCAATATTGATTTAGCAAAAACTTGCCACTATTACTGATATTGAATTTAAGATTCACAAGAGAGTCTCAAGTCTGTCAATGACTCTGTGGGAGATGGGTGTAGATAGATGGTCTAGCTGTGGGGAAGGAGAATAGAGCGAGGTTTGATTGGTCTGGTTGCAGGGGAAGGACAATAGAGCAGGAAAGAAACGAAATAAGTAAAACCAAGGGTTGTGAAATGTAGTGTGAAGTCAATTTTTTCCCATCTTAGCGAAGGTTAAGAAGGAGGCATGTGAACCACGGGGGCAAAGTGAGGGGTGAAAGACTAACATAATAGGTTTCATGTGTGCTAATTGTCTAACGAAAGCCATGCCAAGTCACCACACATCCACTAAGAAATGAGGGGTCTATATATAGACATGCACTATATTCCATTTGGGAGAGCGCATAAAAAAAGTCGGTATAGCTAGTAATGGCCATAGAATGGATTTGTTAGTGATTTTGGTTAATACATGATGCTAAGATAGTATAAAATCTATAAATTTTTATATTTTTTCCAATTTCTCAGATGATTAACCTGTAGGGAATTTTTGAGAAACTAAAAAACATTTTTGCATAGTGAAACCCCATGACACTATGTGTAACATTCATGAATAGTTAGCAAAAATTTTATCTTGGAAAGTGAATAGTTAGAAAAAATCTATAAAGGTCGAGGAGGATATGTAAAAACTCACCCCACGTTACCTACCTTAGTGGGATAGTTCTTAATCTGACTCCTCTTGTACAATTACAGAAATGGGATTATAATTTTTTGTTTTTGTTCCTTAATCATTTTAGTTATCACCTCTCATTCCTGGGTTTGGGTGCATTGTTTGAGCTTCTCAAATTATCCTTGGAGCCTCATGACCAAGGCATATTAACCTCACACCTATATAAATAAATAAATAAATAAATAAATAAATAATATATATATATATATATATATATATTATAATGCATGGTAATATATATATTTCCCACTGTGGAACAAATCATTCTATAAATAGTCAAAAGCATAAGGGAATTCCACCTAGCTCATTAAATAAATTTTAGAACCTTCTTAAGTTAAAAACCATTCATTCATCCTTTTTGAAAAAAAACAACCATAGTGTTTTGAGACATCCATAGGCTATCAGATATACTTCATGACAATTATTTTCAATCCAAAATGTAAATGAAAAAAAAATGTAGTTAGGCAATGAATAGCCTTGCAACTCAATCCATCGAGTCCTAAGGTCTCTATGGCCTAGGATTTGGGAGAAAATTTAGTGGGATATGATACACCAAATACCATAACATTCCCTAACATTGTTGTTTTTTCTATTATCAACATGAATATCAACTTGATATTGAATATCAACATGACTAGTTTAGGGGGGATTTAATTACCTTGTGTATTGCCTTTGGTATACTATTATTCCATGGGTCCTTGGGAGGAACTATTTTTTAAACTCCTCGGTCAATCTCTCCTTGTGTAATTTCTAGAATGATAGATACATGTGAATGATGGTCATTTAATTAAACCCATGCATCCTTGTGATAAGCATGAAAGGCCACAACCTCAAGCTCATATAATCTCCACTAAATTATAAACATAAAATGCAAAGAAGTAGGAGGACAACTATGAATAAAACCATCAAATCATGTGTTTACATTATGGCTAAACGTTATCATGTCATTCTAACAACACAAGATATAGGGAAGATTCTTAAACCTCATATAAAATAAATGCGTAGTCTAATGAAGCCAAAATTTCATCCATAAAACAATAGAAATTCTAGCATGATTTTGTGAAAATATGGTGGAAGTTATTGAAAATCTAGATTATAGTTGTCAATCTTCAAGATTTTGGGTGCCCCAAGGGTCCCTGATGGTGTTGAATCCATTTTTGTCATCAAAAGAACAATTTAAACACTACCATAGTGGGATTGTTTGAAGAATTTATTGTCATATTCTAGCAAGAAAATGGTCATCCGGACAAAATTATGGCCTTGTTGGACAATTCCTAAAAGAAATGCACTTTTATTCTACACTAATTTTTCCATTAGGTTTCACCATACTTAACATTGGGCATTCCCAATGATGAGATTCCATGTGTGTTAAGACTTACATTATCATGTGAAGGAAAATGATAAAATTCCATGTGTCTTAAGACTTATGTTATAATGTGAAGGAGTTGATGATTGCTAGCAATATTTAAAAGGAAGAGGTTAAAAAATGTTCCAATTTGAAAATTCTTAAACAAATGAAAAATATAATAATTTCTTTATAATGCTATTTAAAGAGTGAATAAGAGGATATTAAATGAGCGCAAAAGCATTGAGGATGTCATTACAATTGAAGGTTTTGTTAATGATCACGTCATCTTCATGTTGTGAAGGTAAGGACCTCTTCCAAATCCTATTACCTTAGATGTTGATTTCCAAGAGTACAAGCAATACCCATTTCACATTATGTGATCGACCTATGAAAACTCATATTATAGGCCAAGAAAATCACAAGTCTTCCTTGGCTAGAGCAAGGAAATGTAGGTGGGGGTTGAGTGGACAAGTTTATTAATGAGTATAGAGGAGGTGTTGAGTGCCTGAGAAGTGAGGAAGAATAATTTGAAGAGAGTATAGAGCACACGCGAGTGAAAATTGAGAAAATTCGTGAAACATCAATAACAACTATACTATGAGATAATTTTTGAAACATGCAATATGGTATATCTAATTTAGATAATTATATATTATATTAAAGTGCAATTAAATATTACATACCACAAAAATGTGTTAGTCTTGGGGCATCATGAATTGTCCATACAAGCATTCCACGACATTGAAATCTCTTCTGCTTGATTGGTTTAGTGATGTCATACATAGTGATGCCATGCCATAACTTTATTAGCTCATCGATAAGAGGCTCAATATATACATTCATATCTTTGATCTGGTACTTACCTAATTGTTCAAAATTATAGTACATAATTACTACCATGATATATGTATATATAAGTAAGTAAATAAATAAAATATATTATGCAAACAACGAGAGAAATGAAAATGTTATATTCGAAAAAATAATGTATAAAATACCTGGAATAATCATAGTCAACATTATGTGCTCCCTCTTTATTGACATCCAAGGAGGAATGTTATTGTTGATAACGAAAGTAGGCCACACTGAGTAAGTAGATATAAGCTCTTCGAATGGATTAACACCACCAGCTGCCAATGAAAGCCTGACATTACGAGGTTCATTTTTAAAATCTACATATTTTTCCTCGATTTCCCTAAATGCAGAACCATCTACAAGAATTTGAAGAACACCATCTCCACTTCTATTCTTTGAATGGTAATCCATAAATTGTGCTATGCTCTTACCCCTGAACATTTGCTGCAAACGTGTAATTATGGGAATATGACGAAGAACTGGATTTTGAGGCACCTTTTTTGTTAGTTGATCTGTTCGATATCTACTGGTACCACGTTTCAGACATTCTCTTTTCGACGCATGTTCTCCATAATATATAATATCATCTTTAGGACATGCATCTATAGTGTTATAATCCATTCCAAACTCTTTCATAATTTTGAAAATTAAAATCGAATAATAACGGCTAGTTTTATTTATTTATTTAATTAATTGTGATAATATATATATATATATATATATATATATATATATATTAATTAAAAAAATTACTGCATTGATATATGAAATAATATATTAAATCTATAACAAGCCTCATATCGTCACCATTTTGACATTTTTGAAATGGTCTTTTCATATCATGGTTATTCCAACAATCTCGATAGCCTATGTCGTGCTTCTGATGTTTTCTTTCCATGTCGTTATTCCGACGTTTTGTGAATGGTCTTTGTGAACGTGTTAGGGTGCCCTAGGAAACGCGTTCGGGTGGGTCAGGTCGTGTCAAGGCGCCGAGGGAAATGAGTTCGGGCGGGTTGGGTCGGGTCGGGTCATGCCGTGTGAGGGTGCCCAAGGAAACCCTTGAGTTTGTCATATTCCAATTTTTGTTGTAATAAATTTCCATTTTTGATACGGCCTCCCTCACACGATCCAACTTGAATGTGTTTCCTATCGCGCCCTCACACAGCATGACCCGACCCGCCCGAACGAAGGCATGAAGAAGATCAAAATGGAAAACAGATCACACAAATGTGTAGTACAAGGCACACAGGTGATCACAACTTAGCATTTTTTATATGACCACCCTCACATGACCCGACCCACCCGAACGGGTTTCCCTAGGTGCCCTCAAATGACCTGATGCCACCCGACCTGCCTGAAGGCATTTCCCTGGGCGACCTCACACAACCCGACCCGACCCTCCCCGACCCACGGCAAACACATTTCCTTGTGCGCTCTCACACGACCCGACCCGAACCGACCCATCCTGATCGAATGTGTTTCCTTGGGCGCCGTCACAAGACCTGACCTAACCCGACCCAACCCACCCGAATGCGTTTCCTCGGGCGCCCTCACATGACATGACTCGAGAAAACCCGCCCGAATGCATTTTCCTGAGTGCCCTCACACGACTCGACCCGACCCAACTCGACCTGCTCGAACGCATTTCCTTGGGCACCCTCACACGGCACGACCCGACCCGATCCACTTGAACGCGTTTCCTTGTGCGGCCTAACATGACACGACCCGATTGAACCCTACCCGACCCACCCGAACGTGTTTCCTTGGGTGCCCTCACACAACCCAACTCGGAAGCGTTCCTTGGGCGCCCTCACATGACCGGACCTGACCTAACCTCACATGACCCAACCCAACCCAACCTCACACGACTTGACCCGACCCCGCCACCTCACATGACCCGACTTGAAACCACGACCCAACATGACCCCACCCGACCCGACTAGACCCACCCGGACAAAGGCAATTGGGATGTGAAGCTTGCAAAAAGGCTAAAGGGATGACATGCATGAACATAGGAGAGGGTAATAGAAAGTTCGAGCAGAAGGCTAGAGAGGGAGAGCTACTGAAGGTAGAGAATAGCTAGAAGGCCAAGTCATTAAGGTCAAGAGGCCTTCGCTGAGAAGCTAAATCACAAAGTTTACGACACATATTGCAACTTGCACCGAATGATATGCTCTAGCTAAAAGGGATGTTGATCTTAAATAACTTTGCATGGTCATGGCCATAATTAAAGCACATGAAAGTATTGGAATGCGTAATATTGCTGAGACTGAGGGAGATCACATTACCATTATTTGGGCACACTATGCATGATTTAAGGGTGTTTCACTCTACTTGGAGTTGCAATGTATATTGTGCTACGTGCCAATGCTCTTGTTGCACAAGGTTTCCATGGTGGCTGCTTACTCGGTGAAGTGATTAAGGGTGTTTTCATGACAATGAATGAGATCCATCATATTACCATTATGATACAAATTCTTCACCATCAACGATGACGTGGTTAAGTGTGAGGTTATACTGGCCGCGTGGTACAAAAATTAAGTAACGTTGAAGGCAAAATGTCATGTTGAAGTGAATTGCCAAGGTGACATGCACGTCTATCAGTACTATGCGAGTGACATTCTTGAATCGCAACTCTTGAAAGTGTGATCTGTCACCATGTCAATGCAGGTGGGGAGGGCCCACATTGGGCTATGATATGTGGGGTAATCATAGTACAAATATTGTAATGAAAAAATGGTAAATATTCTTCAATACACAGGACATTGTATTTTGAAAAAGTTATAAAACTTATTCTACTTTATTCATTCATTAAATTTAAAGATAATTTTTTTTTTATATTCATTTTTAATATTAAACATGTTATAAGTTCAAGAGAAATTAATAACAATTAAATATAACAAATATATTATTATTTTTGTTAGCTTGACATAGCTAACATGGTGATAGCTAACATAATAATTGTCAATTAAATCACCCTAGTAAACAAATAACAAATATATTATTATAATCATATAAAAATTAATAAAATAAAAATAAAATAAAAAAACAACATTACAAAATAAATCTGGCTGCCTGATCTGCATAATCTCAATCTCCCTACCTGTTAATGATCCAAAGGAAAAAGACAACTAAAATGTTAAACACTCTCAATATATCCGCATTTCATTACATATTGAAGCATTTGGAGTCGTCGTCCATGGAAACCATAACATCTCTTTAATGTACCTACTTCAAAATATTTTAAAATACGAAGAAAAAAAAATCATTAACACCATTCATAATATTGGGAAAATATCTAAATAAAAATATAATGGTTTATTATTAAACATTTTCATTTAAAAAACTATCAACATTTCACAGTTAAAAAAAAAGTAATAAAAATATTAAATTTTATTTCATCACATAATTTAAACTCTCTATTTAAAATATAAAATTGGTCTATATTATACTTTAAGGTACGTTGTTGTTGTTTTTTATTTTAAAACTTGTATAGGACATGATTGAAAACTTAGTCAAGAGTATAAACTACATGTAATTGAACGGATATCAAAAATGAAGACTACGAAACTGGGTTAACATTTAAAAAAAAATGGTTAAAATCAGATGGAAAATTATAGTATTTACCGTCGTTGCTATTACGACGTTTGGTGAACACATCGCAACACCAACGGTTACCCTCCACCCGTCGCAATACCGACGATTTTCCTCAAACCGTCGCAATACCGACGTTTGTCCCCAATTACGTCGCCCTACCGACAAGTGTCCCTAAATGTCGCATTAGCAACATTTTCCCCAAACCATCACAATACTGACGCATATTTTAGAAACGTCGCATTTCCAATGTTGGGTCTCGAAACTTCGGTATTATGATGATGTTCATAAACGTCGCAATAGTGACGATGTCCCTAAACATTGGTATAGCGACAGTTGTTGGCAGGATTTGAAAAATTGATTAAAATTTGGGAAATTTCCCACAATACGTCAAAAGTGTCGAAATTTTGACCAAATGTACTAGTGGGCCATATACTCTGATCTCTGTGTGATTCTGGTATAAATACCAGTCTCCTGTCTTTCTCTGGTCAGATAAATGTAGAAGTTTTCTGATTTCATCATTGATTCTGGGTTGAATGCTATTTTTAAGAATATTAATCACTGGGTATACAAAAGAATCAATAAAGTCTTTGTAACTAAATTCATTGGAATCCTTTCTAATCAAGGATGTCCAAAAGATTACAGACTGGGGATTACCCTCGGTGTCTAGTTTTTGTAGGTTGGCTGTAAACCTTTCTGAATAAAAATATATGAAAAAATGAAATAATACTGAGGAGTATTTGAACACTCCTTCTTCTGGAAGTTTGATCAGTTGATCATGCATGGCATCCGCCAGGTATTGGGAAAAGTTGAAAAGTATAGCTGGAGGCTGGCCTGGGAAAAAGGTAGAGAGGAAACCAAGGATGGATTCATCTACACACTCATTAGTAAAATATCCTAGGATACAAGACAACATGGTCACAATTTGTTTGGTTTGTTTCGGGAACATGGTAGCAGAGTATGGTGGGTTGCTTTTAGGAATTTGCACTAATTTAGGGAGGAAAGTCTCAAATATTTGAGACCTCTTAGGAAAATCTAGCTTTAGGTAAAGCTTAGTGAGGGTCTCAATGGAGAAAGGCACTCCCTTTGGTTGTGATGGAATCTGCAGCATTTGGTTAATGGATTAGGCAGTGATAGTAATTAAAATTTCTTGGTCAAGGGTGACTATGGCTCTTTCATTTGGCAAATAACTGAGTTGGAAAAGTCTAATGCCTTCAGGGAACTAGTGGGTTTGTTGAACTGTGTATTTTGGTAGGTTAGAGTTCCAAAGATTTATATCATCTGACTGATCAACAAACTTGTCATGGCTCCAGCAATGGAGCTCCAAGAGATTGTTGTCAGTAACAATGTCAATTATTTTAAAGTCCTTATCGGCTAGTGGAGTATGGTCGACATCTAATAGGGGTGGTTGAAGAGGGTTCACTATTTGGATGGTCTTATAATCCATTGATTTGATTCAATAATTAATTAATGTGCTTAATTGATGGTGGTGGGTACTCAAAATTACTTGAAGTACTGAAGCTTTAGTTGTATAAGGGGTCCAGGCGGCAGCGGGGCTTCAATATGTTTGGCAATGTTGACTTTAGTCTTTTATGCAAGTCTGCAGAGGTAGGGAAATGAGTGGGATAGTGGGGTTTTATAATTTGAAATTTGTGGTTTATCACATGCCCGCGGGGTGGTTTATGGTTTTGGAAGGAGGGGTTGCGAGAAAAATAGAAAACACCACATGGCTGGGGAGAGGGCGGAGAAAACCTCCCTTTTCGCACCTCCCCCCCTCAGCATTAAACGTAGAATGTTAGGGAGATGTGAAATTCATCGTGAGACGTCTGATCTACCCGATGCTAATCAGACGATAGGCGGAGTTGCGCATTTTCAAAGGAGGTGGGGTCGGGTAATACATTATTCGGAAGGGTAAAATCAAAGCGGGGTCTGTTTAATATTTTTGCACTTTAGACTATTAAAAAGTCCGTTTTTATGTTTTTTATGGAAATGTGGAGTTTTTTCAAAGGGGGTAAGGGGGTTTTCAAAGGGAAAAAAGGGATTTTAGCAAGGAGAAGGGGAAATTGGTTTCCAAGAGGGGAAAAGGGTTAGGATAAGGGGGAATGAAGAGGGAGAAGGGGACAAAGGGTTAATTAATGAGTTTTTATTCCTTTTTTCAAGTAAGAACATTTCCATAAGTCTTCATCTTTAGAAGTTCTTAATCTTTGTCTCTCCTTATTTTCGAGAGACTGAGAAATTCTCTTTTAAGGGATAAGCATAATGATGCTTATAGAACTTTTGAAAAGTATTCTACCTACCCTTTTATTCAAGCTAACATTTTTCCTTTCTTTTATTGGGTGCATTTGAGCTTGCTGACCCTTTTATTTTCTTTTGATAAGAAAACTAACTTATTTCTAAAATTATATCTTCCAAGGGCTCAAATTAAACTTATGAGCTCATTTTTATTCTCTACCTAACTACTGATCTGCAAATATTAGATGGTTTGGTTAGATATTTTTTCACTAACTATCATAACATAAAATTTAAAGGCATGAATGATCAAAGTCAGATTGCATGATCATCATGAATTGTTGCATTTTGAACAAGGTGCACACAATTTTCTTTATGCTTTTCATGTGAAATTGAGAGTATTTTATATAGAAGTGGCTTTTAAATGAGCATCATTTTTCAATTTCTTTTGGTGGGGTTCATAATCTTCTTTCTTTTTGATCTTTTCTTTCTTTTGGTCCTTTGATTATTCTTTTAGGACATACCCTCTTTTCATTTTTTAATATGGAAAACATTTGCAGAAATGCAAAGGTATGTATAATATTACAAGAATTAACATAGCCAATTCAAAATTATGATCCCTATTATTATAGGACCCTAATAAATAGTGGAAGGAGGAGGTGAATTTTTACAAAATGATTTATGAAAATTAAGGAATGAGTCATAATATAACCGAAATTCCACATGATAACGATAACAAAAAAGTGTCACAGATAGTGATAGGTTTAACATACCATGGTTTTTTTTGCACAAAAGTATTGATTGGGACATTAATTCCACGATTCTCTTCTATGAACTTATTGAACAACTCTATCTGAGTCGTATCCAAGATATGTTTGGCATTTTCTTCATACTGATTTCGTTCTATTCTCATCCAATATTCATATATTATTTTCTTAACATCTTTTACAAGTCTATATTTGTATGGATGCCTACAAATAACTGTCTAACAAGCGAGCTCATCATTTAAATCTATTTGCAATTGAAATTTCCAATGTTTGTGCAATGTTTTTTCGTGAAGTCCCTAATTCATTTTCCATAGATTTTTACCAAATGATTTTATTTAGTACTTAATGAAACCACTACCATTTATATTGCTCTACGTGCATCTATATCACTTTTCTTTCTAGATCTTCCAATTGATTTTAGAGCACTATTTATATTGTGTATCACATTTTCCTTCATTTTTTTTCTTATCTTTCATTTATTTTCGAATACCCAATAGAGTCATAACTTCTTTTAAATTCTTTGATGTTAAGAGACTTCTAATAATTTGGGCTTCAACTGCCACATTTTCATCTTTGAAGAATTTATCAATAATGAGCTTAACACGATATCGTATAACATGGTCAACTTTTTTATCTCCATATATGTGAGTGTCAACATTTTCTAACATCTCATCATCAATATCAATTTCATCTGTATATATGAGAATTGAATGTACAAAATGGGTATAAATATTCAATAAATAATTAAATTAAAAAATAGAGTTTGAATGAAATTGAAATTAATAAATATGTATAATTTCAATAATACACATGACATATATATACATACCCGGTGATTCAATTTCTTCATTTGAATTTCTTTCAACATCTTCAACAACATCATCAGTAATTGTTTCATTTATCTTTCAACGTTTTCAATCTCATCATCAATGTTATGACGAATATTTCTCTCTGTTTACATTGTAAAATATTTTTCAAATTATTTAATCAAATAAAACTTAAGTTTCACAATACACTAGTTAAACTTTAAATATCATTTATAATATTTACATTTACATACCTGCTTCAACTTGTAGTTGAGGTTGATTTTCCCTTTCAATATTTGAGTGTTCTTCTTTCCTTTTTTTGTAATATTCCCTCCCGTATTCTCTACGAGCCTCAAGGTTTCTTGTTCGATCATATTTTCCAATGATAATTTAGTCTATGTAGATTTTTAAAATCCAACCCAAAAAATTCAATTTCAAAATCCTGCAAAAAAAACTCACTTTCAAAATTTGGACAAAAAACTCACTTTCAAAATTTAGATAAAAAATCATTTAAAAAATTCAACACAAAAGACATAATTTTTAAAAAAAATCACTTGAAAAATTTAGCACAAAAGACCTACTTTTAGAAAAAACCACTTTAAAAATTCAGCACAAAACACTTACTATAAAAAAAAGAGCCAAAAAAATGTCTTTTAAAATTGAAGCTAAAAAAATTTCCTTAAAAAATTCAGCCCAAAAGATTTTGTTTGAAAATTCAGTCCAAATGAAAAAAAATGTGCGAAAATAATGTTTCGGTTTCATTTATTTATAGAGTTTGGTGAAATTTTTATTTTGAAGGGCTACATCGCTTTTTTTGTGGGTGACACAATTAGCAACCAAATTTTTGGCCGAACTTTTAAAAAAAGTTTGACTGAATTTTTCTTCCATTTCTATTAACAAAATGCGACGTCGATAAAAAGTTCGGTCGAAATACTAAAAAAATTCGGCCGAATTAAAACTTCTGCAACTCTATAATAGCATGAATTTTATCACCATTCTCCAACTTTAGAATGGTTAAACTCCATCAAATTTGATGAATTAACTTTTAGAACCAATACTATAATTTGCAAAATTGAATCTACTTTCAACATATATAAATTTTATGGAATTTCATAGAAATTTACTAACTTTAATTAATTGTCTAATAAAATGGGTGCAAAACATTTTTGAATCTCATTATGATTCAGTGAAATCAAAATTCAGTATGTTTCAAAATACAATGTAAAAAAATTTGAAAAATTTATGGTTCATTACATTGGTCCGTCGTTTGTAATGGGTAGTTTTTATATTTTTAGTTTATAACTAATATGTTGAGAAACTTGATAGTAAACTAAACATATTCAAAATATGCAGTTTTTTCATATTGGTTCAGTTAAAAAAATTCCAGTAATTATGATATGCATCAGTTGGTTTCATAAATATAACGATATTGAAGTAGAGTTTGTTTAGATTGTTGCAACACTTTTTTTCTTTAAAAACACCAAGTTAACAAAGAATATAGTATGCTAAAAAACACGACTTTTTATAAATCCTTTGATTGTTAAAGAACACACACTAAAAGAATTGCTAAGTTGACATATCAAATGTAAATAAAATAATTCCAAAAAATAAGTGATAGAAAGCTAATAAAATTTCTGATAAATTATTTTTTTTAATTGTAAAATGAAATTCTAAACAGAAAAATTGCCTTGACTTGCAAATGAAGAACTTTTAAAAATGATATTTTTTTCTCAAAAAAGAGCAAAAAGTGTGACCCAACTTCATGCCTAATAATAAGATTTCTTAATGGAAATGTTTGAGCTAGTCTTACTATTTATAAATTCATGTATTTCTCCATAATTTGATGGCCTAATAATATTCAAAATTAAAACATGAATTTGAGAAACATCATGAGTATGAATATGAATTATCATTATTTTAATTTATAAGGTAGAATGAGTTTATAATTTAGAGCTACTACTTTTGTGTGCGCGTATCAAATTCTTATAATTATATACATATGCACTAGATTCATATATTTTTATAGCATTTTTAATATGTTTTATAATTTTATAATTTAATTTTTTAATGTGATATGTATATTATGATTTTTTTCGAGGAGAAATCATGGTTATTAATGTGTATTGTCATTATTTAAATTTATTTTAATATATATGCTTAATCAAGGAAAATTTTAAGCATGGAAGTTTATCTTAAAGTTTAGCAACATTGACGAATCTTACTAGTTCCTAGTATCCAAATTTAAAATTTTGACAATGATTTTGTAAAAATGTTAAGATTTCTAATTATTTTATATTAGAAAATATATAATATTGGAGTTTTTAAGGTAAAATAATTTTATATTATAAAATTTGGGTAGATTAATTTAAATAAAAAATGGAATTTTGACAAATTGTTTTGTTGAAAAAAAACATGGAATATTAGTCCACTTACAAATATTAGCCCTTAAAATTTTCCATAAATTTCTTATTATGATTTGTTTTAATACAATGTTTCACCAAAAATATCTTTTCATGCTAAGTAAGATGTCTTCCAACAAAATAAAATGACATGTTCCCTTAATTATGTAATGTGTTATATCATTCATATATTATAAATGGTCTCAAGGTGGCGGTGCTTACGATCTTCTATGGTCCATGTGTCTATTTAATTTTGCACACTTTGAAGTGATTGCTACCAAGTGTATTCAACACCATTACAATTGATGAATTCTCAAGTTTTTTTCTTACTATATAAATACAAGTGTATCATGATTGAAACAACTCATGTTTCTTGGGATTCTTTACCCATCAAGGGACATAAGGGGTTTATGAGAGAAGCATGATAATATTAAGTAGAATTATTGGGAATGGTTCATATAATAACCACAAGGAATGATTATTAAAAAAAAATAAAGAATAATGGAAAACTATTTAGTTAAGGATTAAATACCTTAGGTTAGAGAAAGGGATACTATTGTTTTAGACATGGCAAGAAGTAAGGGGAGAAAATGGAATTATGTTATCAAAGTTATTAATAAAACTATAATTATGTTGTCAAATTTATTAATAAAAATATAATTTATCATTAATTGGAATTTTTTAGTTAGTTAAGTGAGGTTTACTATTAATTAGTTAGATTAAAAAAGGGATTCTAAACTTAATTAATTATTAATAATGTTATTAATTAGTTTAATTTTATTAATTGAAATGTCGAGTTAATTATCAATTCATATAGCACTATTATTATAAATATTAAAGTGAATTTAATTTTATGATAGTTAATAATAATAATTATTATAATTACTTAAGTAGAATTATACCAATTGATTTGTAGTTTGATTACTATTATAATAGATTTACAGTAATAAATAAACTATTTTTTATTATAATTAAAAAAACAATTTTTACGCCGTAAGGTGTCATTGTTTGAAAACAATTTTCCTCTTATGCATCATGCCATAACTTGAAACCATTCGATTATATGTTAGATGATTAAAACATATTGAGCCGTTGGATGAAAAGACAAAGTTAGTTGCAAATATTCCGTTTATAATGCAGTTATGAAAACACATATAGAGTTGTGCAACTTGCAGTTATGAACAGAGTTTCTTCCACTCTCGTTCTTTTTCAGCATCAAGAATACTAGATTTTTTCTCTATGTCCCCCTCCTCTTTGTCATTGTACCCTGTGCATTCA
Source organism: Pinus albicaulis (assembly GCA_034641835.2). Classification (NCBI taxonomy): domain Eukaryota; kingdom Viridiplantae; phylum Streptophyta; class Pinopsida; order Pinales; family Pinaceae; genus Pinus; species Pinus albicaulis. The sequence goes on from CM076569.1 coordinate 912,806,035, forward strand.
AATAAATTGACAAACATTCAACTTATTCAAAAACTAATCAGTGAGTTTCTTCTCAAAACCAATATCGACGGCTTTAAAAGAGCTTGCTTTCATCAGAATCATCATGGCTAGGCAAGTCCTCCTCATTGAAATTGTCTCTAAGTGGTTCTGCATTTGAGGAATGAAATCGTCTCTAAGCAGTTCTACGTCGGAGGACCATAAAATAATGAACAAACCAAAAGTCTACTAATTGATAGCCATGAATTCTTTGTGCAGGAAATGAATTGTGCCTTGTACCTTCATTCAGCCTCTATGAAGAGCTCCTTCTGATACTTGTAACAGAATACATGCATAAGGTCATGTTGCAAAGGGGAACGACGCAAGCGGTGTTGTGTATGAATTCCATGACAAAGGCTGAAAACTTCTTTGTTTGAATATGCAATGAGATTCCTGCAATATATGTGTTTGTGTGTGTACGTGCCCTCTATCCTTCCAAAAAGCCCGTAGCATTCTAGAATGTCTGAGCCCAGTTTTCGTTCTGGTTCCAATGTAAATTGATGTTTAAACCAACATGTTTTGTTTAGTCGGCAATGCATGTTTGTGCGAGCACACGCTTCGATAAACCCACCTGCACATGTTTCCAGAATTAACAATGAAGACATTGGTGCAGAAAGAGGGTAGATAAATGGGTCTCAAAGAAAGTGACATTGTCTTCATTTAATGAATGGGTTATGTGGACCTTCTTTTAGTTATTTTTGGGAAAATAGCAAACTGTTTTTCGTAATATTGTATTTATGTATCTCCATAACTAATGGTTATGTGGATCGAATCCTTTCAGTTCTGGTAAGATCAGCCAGAAACTTGTAATTATCATGTCCTCCCATGCAATATACATTGATTATATCAATACTTAATTATTTTTGTGTAATCCATTTCGTAATGACCATGTCCCCACCACCTGCATCCTCAATGCCTCAAACTGAAATAGGATTTGAATGTCCGCTTTCTTATGTAAGTTACCACAATCATATGTAAGTTATCACCATTCAAATCTTTGTAAATTATTAAGCCATATTTTTATATAATAACTTTTTAATTTTTTATTATTCTTCTTTAAATGAATGAACAATGAACAACCACCAATAGCGGTGTGTGGAAATATAGTGGTTCCAACTGCCAACAACCTTTGTAAATTATTAAGCCATATTTGTGTATAATACGTTTTTTAATTTTTTTTATTGTTCTGCTTTAAGTGAATGAACTGCTACTCATAGGTTACTTTCTCTAATAGGCCAATGGGGAACATGATCTTTCAGCCCTATGCTATACAGAGGTCGACATCCTGCAGACTCTAAAACTTTCAGTCCTACAACTATACAGAGGTCGAAATCAGTCCAAAACTAGTTATTCTTCCAATAAATTGCAATATACAGTCAGTTTCATAAGTAATTGATTAGCAGCTTTTTATTTTGTTCTTTCCCCTCTTGTTTGACCAAAACTATTAAGCAACCGTTGATGTACCTGAAACGAACAATTACTTAAAAGAAAAATAGTATAGAAGGACAAATAGTAAGAATGTTTTCCCGCTCTCAATATAATTCTATTTGTGATATTTATAAGGTATGGTAATGTGATGAAATTTCTTTGATTTATTTATGACGTTTCGGGTAATTCTTGAAATTTGAATTGAAATATTTGAATAATCGACTACTTTTGATGGTGATAAAGAGGATTAGTGTCAATAAAGTCTTCAATTATGTTTTGTGTCACCTCTGTTGGCAACATTCTCTCCCCCGTCAATAAGAAGGCAAGCAATATATCCCAGTCTATACGATATTTAATGCACCGTAAGAGCCCGACGGGACAACTTTTTGGCATCTGACATTTGCTAGCTAATCGCACCTATCTCAGCGTACTCGCCCATCTTCGGAAAAGTATATCTTTTTTTCCGGTCCATCCAAAACATGGAATCATGTAGCCATCTGCCAAATGATCATCACATAGCCATGCATGGAAGGCATACCCACAAATTTAAAATTTGGAATTTTAATTTTATTTCGAGTCATCACATAGCCATGGACAACATTTCTGCAAATTTGAAATTTAAAATTTGAATTTTATTTTTTTCCCTCAATGAATACTCAACCAGAGTCACTAGCTACGATATTCAGGAAGCAATATACCATCGCAATGCAGAACTCATCCCCGCCTTTCACAATGTAGGAAGCACCAAAGCATACCAATGTTGCCTTCTGGTGTATTCAGGACAATCCCAACTAGAGGCCATGCATGAGCGTTTCCCTAAAACTATTGGAGGGTGAGTGGGAAGTTCTTGATGAGCCGATGTGGCTGTTGCAGAGAGGGATCGAGTGCTTGGAAGGGTATGCGTATGAGGTCATGAAGGATGGCGATGGAGATGACAAAGAACAAGACGAGATGCTCAATAATCGGGAACAACCATACATCACCTGCACACTTGCTCTTCGTCACCATAGACTAGGTTTTGAAGAACTCTTGCAATGGCTTCTTTCAAGAAATATTTCTTGTTATTTCCACTTCCCTTAGTGTTTTTTCTCATGTATTTTCTATGTTCAGCTGACCATAGCGAGGAACCCATTTCTTTTATGCTCCCATTTTTCCACAAAGATGATCCTTTTTCTCATATCTACGATGCCTCTCTAAGTGATCTGCAAGGGTTAGAGAACACAAAGAAAAGGATTCTTCATCGTGTAGTATCCATGTTCTGAAAGAACTTCTGAACTGTTGTCGAATCAAAGACAAAATATGATAGAAGCAGCTCAGGTTCCTCTGGTCTCATAACAGTGGATGACTTAAGCATGAAAAAGTCAACTTGGGCATCAAAAAATTGAGGAGTTTAACATTTGGTTGTGCATTTCAAGCATGTTGGGTGTTAGGAGCTAGAATAATAGGTCTTGATAGGGATTAATTTTCATTGTTTCTAAGTTAGTCCCCATGATATGTCACATATTTTCTTATTTCCTCACTACCGCAGATAACAATGGTTCCAGCTCAATATTCTTAAGCATATCTACAACTCTCGAAGGTAAGCATGTGGTACATACGCCTCATAAACTTTGATAGTGGCTCATATTATTTAGATGAAGAGAATTAGTGTAGGAGCTCGAATTCTGCTCATTTATTTAAAGGCTTTTCAAGTTGGAGCATATGGATCCGGAATAACTATAATTGTTTAAGGCTCAACCTATATTTTTCTTTTTTCCCCTGCTACTTCGCTCTCGCGGTAAATTAAATCTGGACTGTGCCTTATCCTCCACTATTCAATGGGACACTTGATGGGGTCCCTTGTTTTAATGTTTCTTGTGGAGGGGAGGTCAACTTGAGTTTCCTAATCTTATTTTTCATTTCAGAGGTTGTGCGAAACTCAACATCCCATGGCAGAGTCTCTTTCCTGCAGTCAATGATGATGCCGCTTTGCATGTATATGAAACAAACACTTGGTGCCTCCATCATCGGCAACAAGGCTCAAATATATTTTAATTTTTTGTTTGATTTGAAGAACAATATAATGAACTTTGTCAAAACCTACTATTCAAGGTTCCATTTAATCGAGACGTACATCAGTTACAGTTTATACACATATGTATGCAAAGCAAGTAATCCAGTAGTATGAAGGTCATGAAATTCCATTTTTGTATGCCATGAACAGGTCATCTATTTTCTTATATTAATAAAATGTTTTGGATAAGGTTGTGTGAGATAAAATGCAACATCATGTGAATGGTTCTTGATTTATAAGAGAGGACATGGTAAGGAGGATTCTTGAGATGGTAAGAAGATTTTATGGCATTGTCTGTAATTAATTTTTCATAAGCTGAGATGCTTGCACTCATGCAAAGATTTTAATAATGAAATTTAAGTGGAGTTTGCGTGAAATAATTGGTTAATTCAAATAAAATGAAAAAAAAACCAATGGGTTAATACAGTGGAGCGAAGCTAGGTGATTGGGGTGACATTTTATATTTTTTATTAATAAAAAAGAATTTTATTTAAAAAATATCTTTTTTCAAGATTATTGATTTCATTGGCAGTGCCTTCATCTCCCACATTGATTTTGGCTTCTACATAGTAATAATGATTTTTTTTATATCTATTGGGTTGAAGCTTATCAACCAATACGTGAAGAAGTTTGAGGGTTTTCCATCTCACACAAAGGCTTTGATTCCATTCGTCATATGAGATCGATTTGATTTATATGTATTGATGATGATGATGATGATGATTAACGTCCACTGAGACCAATATTTGGTCTATTGGACCTAAAGAAACTAATTATTTAGTTTGATTTAAGATTTTATTCCTATGCTCAAAAAGCTTGGAGAGAAGTCTCCCGAGCTCACTAAAATTTTGACATCTTAAAAGGCTAGGAAGGTCAGTATTGCAACAAATATTATGAAATTGAGATCTAATGTGGTTGTACGCAGATTTTCATCCTCGATGTTCATATTCTCACAGAAATGGTAGGTCCTTTCCATCCATGGTGTTTTAGGAACTGTCCAACGACCTGTTTCACTATGGAGCTCATGAGAGTTCCTTCTAATCTTGGCTATATTAATTTTTTTGAGCTTGTTAAAACAAAGAGATACTTTTGATTTTCTAGGGTGGGGTTGATGACCTACTTATAATATCTTAATTTTCTTTTAGCTGCTAGATCTTTCTCACACCACATTTTTTCTTTGAACTTAGAAGTAACAATTTTCTTAATGTTATTAATGTTTTGCAATGCAACATTCTCATCAATATCCCAATGGTTTAACTAGGAACCCATATGTATATCAAAAGACCATGTGATCATTGCTTCCTATTTTCCCATCTGTATTTCTGTGAGAGACAAATGAAGAAGGAACATTATCTCTAAAAACATTGTAGAAGTGTTTTATTAATTTTAGTATTGCAACTATTTTTGTGTTTTATATTTTCAATCACATCATTTACAATATTGTAAATGATATTGTATATTCTAAAGCTGAATTTATGGTCTTGGGTAGAATTATCATCTCAAGTGCACCAATGAATTTATTAACAAACATTATTTTCACTTTGCATGATGTCATTTTGAAAGTTGTGAATTGAAACTTGTTTAATGTTGACATAGGTTTGTTTTGTTTTTTCTTCTCTTTTCATCATTGAATTGGCTATAAGGATATATGATCTATTTACAAATTAGTTTAGAAAAATGTTTAATTTTTTTTATTTGTATTTGTAGTTGATACCAGTTTTTTTAATTAAAATAAAATATTACAAAAAAAAATCTATATATTTGGTTAGTTTAATTAAGTTATAAATCAATAATAATTTTACTTTCATTATGGTTATTTGGGTTTTTTTTGATATTATAGTTCAATAAAACATTTAGATGTCCATTTTAAGTAATACCAACTTAGATCCATCTTAAATCTAGATAATATGGATCTAAGCTACTACACTTGCATCATCATAACAAATATCACAGACAAATACCATGAGCTTGTAAAACACTACTGATAAACGCATCAAATGACTAACTCAAACTTATCTTAAGTAGTCTATGAGCTAAAAATTTAATTTTAACTTTAATAATTTAAGTGATTCAACATAACATTACATTACATAATGCATTACACAATTTTTTACAACATTGCTACCATATGGGACTATAGAAGCCTCTAGATGCAATAATTTTATATGAACTTTATGTAGAAAGAGATAAAGTAATTGAGAGTGTATATATATATATATATATATATATATATATATATATATATATATATCCACCTCGATGGGGTCTTATGACATCAATTCAATCCACCTAGGATTTAACGTTCCCTTTTTTTCCACCCTCTATGTGTGTCACCACTATAAGGCATATTTATGAGACCTCTCCTTCCGTGGAGGGAGGTTGAGCCCCCTTGGTACTATTATTGTATACATGTCTGTGTGAGTTGAGGTTGCTTTGGTGTGTTCCTTGTCCTTGGATGTTAGATCAAGCTCTATCTCATCCTTCATCATCTCCTCCTATTGCTTCCCTTAGTTGTCATGCACTTGGATTCTCATTTGGTTGCTTGGGTGGGTTTCCTCTCATCTGATTCACTAAGTTCCCCTCTCCCCTATCTACATTTTTTGAAGGAGAAGGCCTGGTCTCAAGCACATTATCAATGCAATGTGCCTGAAAATTTATCATGGTCTCTCTCTTTCATGGAAATTTTATGCAACTCCCATCCCATCCCTATCTTGGTCCCTATGATGCCTTGCTACCATCAGTAGTCATGAATTATCAGTTAGCTTGTTTTTATCATGGAAGTAGAAATTATGGCGCTTATGGGGGATCCTAGTCATTCTTACAAGAAGAGTCTTCAACCCATAAATTCTAAGCTAGCATGCCACCACAAATTTAGGAGGAAATATATCTCATGGAGGAAGAAATTCATTACACAAGATAGGCCACATTGGATTCAAATGGCATGGATTCCATTGTATCTTAAGTTCCAGACACAAGTAAATCATGAGGCCACTGAAATCAATATTTTCATACAATTGATTTGTACTGGAATGTAGAGCTACTACTAAGACAAATTTTAGTTGATAGGATATGGTCCTAAGTCAATCTCATGCATAGGCTCGATGACCTTAGAGATCTTATGCTAGTTGTGGAAGGACAATTAGCTACGCTTTAGATGGGTTTGCCACCTAGTTCTCCAATTCCTCCGTCATGCATGGTTGATGAACAAACAATTAACCTTGATTTTCACCTTCATCCTCATGTTGAGGTTTGGTATTTCTCTTTTATCTTTTCCGCTAGGATTGTTGACTGTTGTTATATGTTTCTCTTTTAGTCTCTATTTAGTTTACTTTTCTTGTTGACTCAAACTATGAAATCGCCAAAGGTTGTCTATTTTGTTTCTAGTTGTTGGTTTTCTTCATGGCGGGGAATTTTTTTTTTTGGCATTTTCTAGTCTTGAGCAGTCTATTAAAGTTAATTTTTTAATTTGTTAACTCCATGCAAAAACAACCTAATATACTAAGGAAGACATATAAATTTAATGGTTGGTAAATATGTATAGACATCAAAACATTTATCGCATGATACATCTCATATTCCTGAAAACACACACACACACACACACACACACACACACACACACACACACACATATATAACTTTATGTTAAATTATTATTAACAAGAATTTTAACAATGGAGATTCACTCCCCTTTACCATGGAGATTTTTAATCTGTAATTAGGCTCTGTTACAACACCATGGCTTACTAATAGTACATGCCCAAAAAAACATAACTCATGTTCATATGACATGTTTCCTTTTAATTAGTCAATTTAATTAAAATAATAGAAAAAACATAACTACTTTGGGGATAAATCACAATCATTGATCTGTGATTATTATTAAAAATGTTTCAGAATATTTCATGGAGTTAAATCCATACCACTCACCTAATTACACTTATAGACATGTCTATGTTGGAATAACGCTTCCAACATTTTAATTTAATTTTCAATAACTATTAGGTGGATGGTAGGGATCTAACCTTCAACCATCTAGGGAATTGCCACATCATCATCTTGACTACCATTTATCTTTCCCTTATGCCTGATCTCTATTACCCTTCATGATCTCAAAATTATAATATCTATATATTCTTTATCTCATTGTGCTTATCACTTTGGATGTAATTCATGCAATATTTTTCCCAACTCTCTTCTTGAAAATCCACCCAGATTATTCCCCCTATCCTACTACCCAAGTTTGACCAAGCCATAAATTTTCTTAAATGTGATGATTAGAAAATTTTCACATGACATGCAATCCTCTAATCATGATGTGCAATTTGAAATTAGGTTTATTTATTGACCAACTATACCATTTTACATTGGGAACCGTGAACTACCTTGGTAAACACAAAAAATGTCATAAGAGACCGCTATGTTATGAGAGCTTTCATGAGTAATACTACACTAAATCCAAGGTCTCCTATATACTCCATAAACACTAACAATTTGAAATGACATAGGTACATCTTGATGTAGGATGGACTGGCCCATACAAATTTGCTCACCCCTCAAATCAACTGATGTGTTTGGAATAGTCATTTTTCCAATCTGAACAGTTACTGCCTAATTCCTAGGATCGTCATATTTTGTAGGTGGGGTCTTTCCAAACATTGATTATGAAAATTTTCCCACAACACCAATAGTGTAAGGATATTGAGGTTTCCTACCAAGTATTTTTAATGCGAAGATACCTTACTATTTATGTACGAATTGGAAGATCTCTGATAGCTTGTAGAAGTGGAATCCTAACATACAAAATTTTTAGCTCCTTTAATAAATCCGACTCAGACTATGGAGAAATTTTTTCTACAACCAACCACTTTGGGTATGTTGGATTCATAACTATTTCAGTAGTAACGACAACATAAAATGCTACATAAATTTAATGTTATTCAAGTAATAATAATGTCATATGCTATAGAAGTTTCAACATTAGGTTCTTTTAATGTTTCATGAATCAAATCTTCTTCCTGGGGTGAGTTATCTTCATCATGTTTTATAATGATAGGGGTAGGTCCCAAATTTACTACCCGTATTAACATCAAGTGTATATCATTACATTCAATAGAGGATATGCAATAAGTAAGGAAGAAGAGAAATTAAACTTGTTGCACCACATTATTATTTTGGTTTGGGTTAGATTGCATAGGTAGCTAGGGTCATAGAGGATGATTTCATAGTGGTGCATTGGATGGGAGTTTCTATTATTTATGTTTTATAAGCATCTATGTAGGAAAAATTAAATTGTCCCTAGAAAGAGTCCCCATAACATCCTTAAGGAAAAATGAATGTTCAGTAGAGCTTGCCATGGCTTCTTGGAGCCAATAACATATGTTGGCTCAGTATCCTTTACAGATACTTTAAATACTAATTTTATTCTTGAGAGTGATGGGAAAAAATTTATCAGATGATTCTATTAATAGATTCCAAATAATTATAGTTTTTCTAGTGTGAATTCTCTGAGAGGATGCTTCTTCCTATAATTTTAGCCATTGACAATGCTTTCTCAATTCCGGCCTCTTTTTCTTTTTTTGCAAAACATCCAACTGTGAAGATAAATTTTCAATTAAGTTTTTTTATTTCTACTCTAGTTACACTGCCATATTTTGAATTGTGTAATTTGGAATAAGAATATTTGGCCAATGTTCTATTCCTCAATGATGCCCTTAAAATCCTGAAATAAATGCCACTTCTAGTCACAATTTAAAGAATCTCCTTCTCTACAATATTTTATTTCCCTCCAAGAATATAGTGTTACTGGTTAGAAAATATCAATGCTAGAAGCTCCTTATACTCTTAGCCATGGACAATTTTATTAGTTATTCCAAAGTATACCAACACTCAAGCATATTCTCGTGCTATAACTTACAAGTATTAACACACATCTAGTAATATTATAATTTTTCTTCTCCCCTTAGAAGATGGAACCACAAGTTAATGAGAATAATGAATAATGCACCCTAAATAAGCCTAAACTTGAGGTTAAATACCATGCCACCAAAATTCCACATGGTTTCAACAATAATTTCACATACCCACCATTTCTCCAATAGTTAAAATAGCTACCCTCCTCTCATGTGGTCATATCCACCTATTACTCTTTTCCTTGTTCATCTATAGTTAGCGATGCATTTTATTAATAATATTAAAAAACATTACATAGATAAGCTTTGTAGTCCACATATACAAATATAGCTATTGAATTTTGAATCAAAACTTTGGATATTATAATGACAGTTTGACCCTATTTAATATTTTATTTTTGCAATAGATATTTGAAATGGAGTAGTTATTTGATCTACGCCATTTAAAAATTTACAAAAGGTAATTCTTGCATCTATGTATTTAGAACCTAATTAATTTGTCCCGTACCAATAGCTGTCTGAATAAGAAATTATTCTATTTTGTCTTAACACATTTTTATGGAAGAATTAACAACACATTATGGAAGAATCCCTAGAGCATGTTTTAGTTTGACAAGGAAAGTTGAAAATAAAAATGAATACAAAAAGGGTGGCAACTAAAAACTATAGAGAACATTGTGATCCCTCTCCTATCCTCACTCAATATATAAATGGGGAAGAGCATAGGTACTATTTTTAATTTCAATACAAAGTATAGTAAGGATGATAATGTGGCGAGAGGAAATTATTCCACATATTGTGAAGAGGAAGAAGATCAAGAAATAGACTTGTCATAAGGATTATAATTAGAAGAGACTACTCCAACCATATATTGTCATGCATTGGTTGGTATCAACAATAATCAAACTCTCAAGATATAAATACATACTAAAAATATAATGGAAATAGTGTTGATTGATTCGAGTAGAAACTATAACTTCATTAGCAAGAAACTAGCCAAAATTCTCAATTGATTTATACATCCAACACTAGAGTTTCAAGTAATGATTGTAGATCAAGGTGGCGTAATTTTTTTTTGAGAAAGTTCTATAGTGTTAAGGACTATGAAGGAGTATGCATTGGATATTCCAATTATTTCAATATTGAAGCATGTTATTGATGTTGTATTAAGGGTCCAATAGTTATAATAATTGGGAATAACGACTCTTAATAATTAAGAACTTTTCATGAGATTTTCTTTGGAAGGAATGAAAATAAAAATTATCGAAGAGAAACCCTTTAATGTGATAATCTCTAACAATATGACAAAATTACTAAACAAGGTGTTATTACTCATGTTGTTCCCCCATAGATAAAAACTCTAAGACACCTTATCGAGGATAGGAAAACTTGACCCTTTAGTTTTCAATGTGGCTCTTGGACTAAAAGGGTAACCCAAACTCTCATAAGTTATCTCATATCAACTCCTTTTAGGCCCTTGAATTCCAAATTTAAGATTTATAATTTAATAAAAAAATAGAGAAATAAGGTAGGGTAAATATAAATACCACTCTCAAGACTATATCTTCATATAAAAGCCTTCCATTTGACACATTTATCCCACCATGTCAATATAGATGTACAGAAATGCCATATTGAATGTGAATTTTGACCACATTTGATATGAAAAAAAATATATTATATAATTTGAAGGAAACTCATTGCATACATGAAAAAAATAAAAATTTCATCCAATCCCAATACCCTTCAACATTTCCATTTCTGACATACATATTATTTAACATAAACAAGAAACCATATGTACTTATATGTTAAAAATATAATAAAGAAAATGTCCACTCATAACATGAAAAAGAATAAAAATAAGAAAAAACAATGTATATTTTATTTCTTAATACTATTTAAAATAAAAATTTTAAAATCACTAAAAAAATAAGAGAATAAATCTACCAAAAATTTCATAAATAATTGAAACATCAAAAATAAAATCAAAAATTACATTTCCAGGAAAATAAAATTGATTTAAAATAAGGCTCTATACCTTTAAAAAACAAAATCTACAAAATACATATGAATAGAATAAATATTATCATGTTCCCATAAAAATATGTAACTTTAAAATTTAGAATCCTTTGATATCGGAATTGAGTCGAGGAATTGGTCATATTATCTCTGTTTTGCATGTATGATACCTCATTAGAAAGATATATCTAAGTACTACAACTGCTGACAACAAATTTCAAGTTGAAAACTCACATTTGTCACAGTTTATTTAAAAAAGAAAAAAAAAAAAACATCATTTAGGGCCTCAAAACATCTCTGGAAGTTCAGGACCCAAAAAACTACCAAAAATAGTAAATTGTGCTATAGTTAAGGAAACTGAAAAATTGAAAGAAACAATGGTGGGGTCAAAGTGGAATAGGCGGGTGGCCACCAATATCCACCTAGATCATTCCTCCCCCTTTAGGAAGAAATGGTCTCCATTGCGTTGAGTTCCTCCATGAGATGAGGAAACTTCTACTGAACTTGGTCCTTGGTGAGCCACTTGCCCTAGTGAAGGAGTCAGCTTGCTTTGACAACTCGATATAGTTGGATCCTTTGTTGTCAGATGTTCTTGATTTGTGTGTCCATGATCTGTTCAGTTGTGGCTTGTTCCATGCATTCTCAGTTTAACTCTCTTGGTGTGAGTTTTTCTGCAATGTCGGATGTGTCCAACAATGGTGGAAAGTAGGGTCGAAGGCTATCCACATTTAACACTGGGTGTAGTCCAAGCAATGGTGGAATATTGAGCTCGAAGGAATTGTCCCCTACTGACTTAGTGATGGTGTATGACACATATTGGAGCGAGTGAAGCTTGCGGTGGGATCCAGCAAGGCGCTCCTTCTGCAAATGTAGCCAAAATTTTTCGCCCACCTGGAACTTGTGTGGCACCCGATGTTGATCATCTCACTGCTTGTACTTAGTATTGGCTATTTCAAATATATCATGAACTTGTTGGCGGATGTGCTAAATGCGCTCAATGAAGTTGTTCACCTTGTCAGCTTCAAACTAGACATGAGCTGAATCTACTTGAGTAGCCGCAAATGGCAAGGCTACCTCAGTGGGACATAGTGGTTAGAATTCCAAGCGCACCTAAAAGGGGTTGTAGCCGGTTGAGTTGTGGAGAGCCCGGTTATAATTTTATTGTACATAGGGGAGGCTCTCATCCCATGTGCGTGGATGATTTGAGTTGTACATGCGCAAAATGTGTATGATCATCCTGTTGATGACCTTTGTCTGTCCATCAGTTTAGGGATGGAAAGTTGTGGACTTGGTGAGCTTGGTGTCCAACATCAACCAGAGGCTGAACCAAAATGTACTGACAAACCTGCTGTCCCAATATGAGATGATAGACTATGGGATCCAAAAGTGTACCCACACTCGTTCAAAGAAGAGTTTAGCAGTGTATTCTGATGTGATATTTTTCTTGCAGGCCACCATAATGGCCATCTTTGAAAATCTGTCGATGACCACAAAAACATAGTCGTTGACGATCTATGGAGAGAACTATTGTTCTTATTATTCCTCCTCTTTCACTTTTTTTTATATTTCTCTTCAGTTAAGTGGCATCGCTCTCATCTGGTGGGAGAGAAAGATTCAAAAAAGTAGTAGACATTTGGGTAATCTACTTTCCTCCTGGTCTAATTTTATTTCTGCATTGAAAGATAGATTCTATCCTTTTGGCTATTGACAAAAGGCTTTAATGGAATGGAAATATTTGAGGCAAGTTAAGGGCCAAAGTGTGCAAAGTTTCATAGAGTAATTTATGAAATAAGCTTTAAACTTGGTCATTCGATTAGATTCACCTGAGACTGGAACAAAGTATATTAGCAGATTACCTAGTTATATAATATCTTCTTTATTGTAGTTTGAGCCTACTACTATTGATTAAACCAATGTGAATTCCACCCATCTTGAAAGTATGGGTAAACATGACAAGGGGGATCATCCCAAGAAATCATCATTTGTGGCATTATACCCGGGACTGTATGTTTGTATGACAAGAAAAAAAATTTCTTCCGAAAAGAAAACAAATATAATCTCATGAAAGATGAGGTGGAGTATATTATTAGGGCTCATCATGTGTAGATCAATGCAAATATTGTTAGTGTAGGTCATATGAAGAGATTGATTAACTTCAACAAAGGTTGCATTCTCATGGTTGTGAGAGCAAAGGATGCAAAAGCATATGAATCTTTCCAAGATTGTGACCCTGCTCACAAGAAAGAATTATATGATATGGTTTCTAACTATTGTGGGGTTTTTCAAGAACCAAGTGGGTTACCTTAAAAGTGCAATATTTAACATGAAATTCATCTCCAAAAAAAATCTCCTTTACCTAACACGGGTATGTATAGGTTGTAGCCAATTAAAATAGAGGAGATCAAGAAACATGTGCAGGAATTGTTGAACCAAGGGGTCATAAGACCTATCTCTTCTCCGTGTGGTTCAACTATAGTGTTAGTGCCAAATAAGGATGGCGCATGGAGGATGTGAGTGGACTATCGGACACTCAACAAGATTACGATGAAAAATTGCTACCCTCTCCCTCACATTTATGATTTATTAGATCAATTGAAAGATTTTGTTTATTTCACCAAATTGAATTTATGTGGGGGATATCATCAAGTTAGAATTACATAGCAGGATGTGTGGAAGACTGCATTCAAGAAAAAATAGGTGTTCTTTAAATTTTTAGCGATGCCATTTGGACCGTGCACTGCTCCGTCACATTTATGAGGGTGATGAATGATATTTTCAGACGTTTTCTTGATAATTTGTTTCTTGTGTATCTTAACAATATAATTTTTTTCAATATAAATTTGGAAGATCATGTGATTAATGTTAAGAAGGTACCTCATGTTTTTCAAAATAAAAATTGTATGTAAAAATGTCCAAGTTTGAATTTGGTAAGACCTCTTTGGTTTACTTAGGTCATATTTTTGGCGGTGGATAGTTAAACATATACCCTTAAAAAGTTGATGTGATTGTTAAGTGGATTAAGCCTACCAATGTTATAGAGGTTCACAACTTTTTGGGTGCAGTGCAATATTGGATAAGGTTCATTTCCAACTTCTCCATCATAGAATCACCCTTGCATGCTTTGACAGGTGTGAAGAACACCTTTCAGTGGGAAGGAAAGAAACATAATGCTTTTGATACTCTAAAAGATAATAGTAGTAATGCAAGTGTTTTGGCCTTTCCTAACCTCCAACAACCTTTTGAAAATGAAAAATATTCTAGTGGTTATGCCATGGGAGTAGTGTTGATGCAGTAGAGGAAACTTGTATGTTACCATTCAGAGAATTTCTCCCAAGTTGTTGTGAATTATCCCTCTTATGACAAGGAATTATATGCTTTGGTGCTTGCTAATGATCCCACTTATGTATATGCACATATTCCATATATCCGCACCTTTTTTATATGTGTATGTATCATATATGCACAACTTCCATATGTGTATATATACGGAAGCTACGAATATAAAGAAATTGTGCACAACTTCAACCTCTGTATATACGTAGCCTCCGTATATGCACATATATTCTGTATATGCACAACTCTGATATATGCACATATATGAAAGTTATGCATATACGAAAGATATGTGCATATATGGAAGTTGTGTATATATAAAATATATGTGATACAAAACATGTGCTTATATAAAAGTTATGTGATTTTCGTATATGTGCAAGTTTTTCATATATGCACAAATTTTGTATATGCACATATCCTCCGTGTATGTGCAGATCTAGAAGTTGTGCATATACGGCTGATGCACATATATAGTAGATGTGCATATACGAAAGATATATGTGTTGACCGGGTGAAAATCATTGCGGTAAACAAGGAGAGAAAAGCCCAATAGAGATTCCCAATTAGCCTCTCTGTTGTTTGGAATAGCTGATCTCAACAGAATTATAGCTTCGTTGTTGTAAAGGTGGATGCCTCTCCTTAGAGAGGACTTGGGTGGTGCTGGATCAAAACTATCTTCTCCTTTTTTTTTGTTTAATTTTTTTTTAGATCTGCATGCAACTAAAATTGAAACTAACTAAAAGAGAAAACATCCTACCTATCCTTATAAAGGAGCGTCTTGATACTAAGCTAGAGAGAAAAAACAAACTACATTTACATTCAACTTGTTGTAATACAAACGCCACTAATTAAACTGAAAAAGTTTCTCGTTAATTGTACCAGGTATCAACAACAGTAAAAAGATGCTTTCAAAAATAGTTCTAATCACACAGATTTACCTTAGTTTAAAGCAACAAACACAGAGCGATAGAACAGATTTTCAGAAACACTAGTTAATGGTTAGCATGCTAATAGAATTAAACAAAACTAAGAGCATCGAAAAATAATACAACTTGTGTTAATGCAAGAATGCGTGATAAATGAAAAGTCATACACTAGTAAGCCATTCATACACTTGTACATCCACAGTGAAGAACGATTGATCAATTACAACTTCAGGGTTCAAAAAAGTTTGTTCCCTAAACTTCTATGCATTGCTCACATAATTTCTTTACAAGTGATTCCCCCCACCATTGTTACAATTTATCTCGGGGTTTTTATAATCGGACTAGACTCTCATGATTGATCCACACATGCGAAAAAAAATAACCTAACTGACTAACAGAGCGTGCATTCAGCAATCACTCATAAACAGAAAATAACAACAGAATTCGGTGAAAAATGAGCTTCCACCCACAAAAAATCATGATCAAAACAGTAATAGAAGCTGCACGCGTTGCCACTGGGGCTAAATCCTGGGATTTTCCAATAACGTAGAGGAGTGGCAGGTGGTCGTGAGGGGGGCGGTTACTGCACGTGTGATGGTGGGGCCCTGCTTATTCTTGCTTACACCGCTGCAGGAGAACCTTAGGTCTTGCGGCTTCATTAACCCAGTGCCCCTGCAGTGATTGTGGGCCGTTGATTTGGGTGAGCGTGCTTACGTCACGGTCAATCTGCAGAGGCACCTCGTAGTTTAAAAAGCGGGCTATTTGTGCCTGTGGGTGTTCTTTGATTTGCCACTAGCTGTTGTCGTCCCTCCTGCACCAGACCACATGTGCACTCGTTAAGCTATGGTCGGACCCACCACTCACGGCTCTGACCTGTACGCGGCTCGACTCGACTCAACCCTTTGTTGTGGTTTTCCGCAGACCTCAAGTTGTGTTCGCAGTGATAGAAACCTGCCAACCAACAAGCTAACATCAGTTTGTTATTTATGAAACTGCATCTAAACTTCTAAAAGAAATTATCGAGATGCACATATGCCAGCAAAATACTACGGTTCAGCACGAAAAACATTTTCTAAAATGAACAAAACACAAATCATAATTGCAAGTTTTAATGAATAAGTGCAAAGGAAAGGTTAAAAACAACGAAGTGCGAAGTGTGATGTGGACGCAGATGCGATGTGGTTCCAGGATGGAATCTATAGGATTTCAGGTCTGTACTTATGAGGTTTGTGCACCATTTTGTGAAGAAATAGGCTAAAACATGGCGAAAAGACTTTATCTTATTAAAACATTGGTTGTTTCTACAACAATATGCATACAGAAGTTGAGAATATATGAAGGAAATGCACATATACAAAGGTTGCACGTATACAAAATATATGCACATATATGAAAGTTGCGCATATATACAAAATATATGCACATATACAGAAGTTGTGCATACCTAGAGATTTTCATATATGCATATTAAGAAAGTTGTCCATAGTTTCTATATATGTGCAACTTTTGTATATGCGCATATACGGAAGTTGTACATATACTGAAGATATATGCATATACAGAAGATATGTACATATAAGGAAGTTGTGCATATACATCAAATATGTGCATCTGTCATATATATGCAACTTCCATATATGCACAACTTCCATATATGTGCATCTACTGTATATGCACAATTTTCATATATGCACATATCTTTCGCATATGTTCAAATTTCGTATATGCATAATTACTGTATATATGCATATATGAAAGTTGATCCTTTAATGCAAATAATATATTATCTCTTATTTAAAAAAATCATAGATCTGCAGATCATCATATAACACATATTTTAGGTAACGAAATTAGGGGAATAGGGTTATTCTAGCTATGGTATGATGTCATGATTCCAATGCAATTCATGGTTCAATAGTATGAGCCCTGATTATAGTTTTATGGAAAGTTGCACCTAACTTCCTATATTTATTTAGTTGAAAATGGATATTTTCATTTAGGGAGATAGAAAATGAACCAAACAGAAGAATTGAGCTCATTGAGATCCTACAAGTGTGGTTGACAAGGATTATGTGAGCATACTATCCACAAATTGCTAATCTATATTTTAAAAGTTCAACCCCTTGGTGAAAAATTTTCATCATCTCTCACTAAGAAAAACCATATTTCTAGAGATAATCCGATACAACCCTTTTTTAGATAATTATATCATACAATGCAATTTTTTCTAGTTGTAAATTGGTTCCATGAGTCCACCACAATTGGCAATTTTTCGATCTAGGTCATAATTTTTTTTTTTTGGTGAGCTTTAACTCACTATCTAAATCAATTCGACATATGCAGAATTTGGTAAAAAATAATAAAGGAAAATTGAATAGAAAAAATGACTTTTATTAGCTCCCAAATATTTTTCTAGTTTAGGCCAATGTGAACACACTACCTATATTTACCCTATCTGAAATTTTCAAGAATCAACCCTCTAATGCAAAAAATGCATTATCTCTTACAGAGTAAAACCTTTATTCCAAGGATCACTGAATAACATTCTCTTGTAAATAAAATCATTGAAGATGGGTGTAAATTGAAATAATACATTATCACAAGTCTTATTCAATCAATGGTTTGCTAATTTGATTCTTAATGACAGTTTTTGAACGAGTTTCAACTCGCTTCTTGAAGCTCTTTACAGATTCATCGACGGTTTTTTTCAAGAGGATTAAAAGTAAACCAAGAAAATTAATTGAGTCCCATATGATTCTATAAGTTTCTTTATCCAAGGGTTAAGTGAGAGTGTTATCCTCAATTTTCCAATGTAGAGGTAGTTTCTACCTCAAGTGTACACTTTATCACTTATCGGATTATCACTAAGACATTTTACAATGAGGAGATACACACTACAATGGATAATGTGTTCCAAATTAGAGAACAAGTAAAGAAAAACTTTGCCAATAGTCTTGTTTAAATTTCATATCCAATCCAATCTTGGCTCTAAATGCTGGATACAGTGGTTGGGATTGTGAAATCTTGAATATCCAAATCTGAATAGTTTTTGGTGTTTGTACAGGGACACTAAATTGTAAGTCAAAAAGAAATGTGGGATCAAGTTTGTGATATTTGGAAAGTGTTTCGAAGAAATTGGATGTGATTGGATGATTTTGAGATATCTTTTGGGATTCCATATCTCTAGCATTGATTTTTTAAAAGGAAAGTAAACAAAAAATTATTGTAATATGGTATTGAGATGCAATCTTTTCAAGGTGAGAAAAGAATATAGATTAATTAAGGTGGAATGGAGATGCATTTTTCTTATAGAAAGAAAACAAATTTTTATTAGTTAAGCATGAGAAACAATGATATTTTGAACATGATTAATCAAATCCAACAATAAGTTTCTTATTTTAGTTATGAAATCAAAATCCAAGGACAACTTTTGATACAACTATTTCTTGTTGAGATGGAAACTTGTTTGTTGGAGAGTGAATAAACAAATTCAATCTAGGACCTCTTGGATTAGGTATCCATCAAGGTGAGCCTTAGTTTCTCTTCTTTCTTACCTTCAATATGCTCAAATTGTGATTTTTGTGAACATGGAAGTAGTGAAAGTGTTAGTTTAAAGCTAATCTTTCATTTAATTGAAACATTTTCTACCCATACTTTAGTGATCACTTTATTAATTAGTTAACATTATGAATGCATAAGTGAAGTTATAATAAAAAAATTAATGTTGTCTATGTTGAAATATTGTAACATCATATTATGTATAAATTGTGCATACACAACTTGCAAATTCATAAATCACAACAATAATATTGCATGCTCCAATTTAATCTATTGTTGTGTATTAATAAATAATATTTAATATTAAAATGACATATCAACTAATATCCATAAATGGAATGAATTGGTGTATTGCCTATATGGTTTAATGCTCAATTTATTTTACAGGTAGTCTTATTTATTAGTTTCCTTGAATTTAAATAAATACATCATCTGAAATCATATGTTTTTTACTCATCTCAACCAAATCTCAACCAAAATGTTTGACTAATGAAAGAGTGAACACTATGACTCAAAAAAACAAAATTCTACTATTTATATATATGGGCTTCCACATCTCCTCTCTCATAGTAAAATATCATGGAAATATAAAGACATGATTGAAGACAAGTTATTGTTTGATTAAACATCCTTCTTGGTTTCTAAATGCAATTCCACGGTGGTCCTTTTAGAAAATTATTTTGGGTGGTGTGAAAAATACCATGTTTCTTATACATGAATCTTCATGTTCCTATGATTATTTGGATAAGGTAGGCATAAAAAATGACATTTGTGCTAAACTCATTTCTAAGAAAAGTTAGAAGTAATTTATAAATAACTTAAAAAATTATCAAAAATAATAAAACAATCACATAATTAAAATTGAACAAAATATTAAACATGTCAACTTACCTTACATGTTTAATTACATTTATTCATTCAAGTAAATTATCTAAATCACTTCTAATATTAATGGTGTCCTTTAATTATTAATAATTAGACCAAGACAAAAAAACATCACACTATTGATGATTTTTTCTTGAAATTTTATATAATTAAAAATTTATATCAACATTCATAAAATAGTATATAAATTCACTTGATATATAATAATCAAATATATCAATCCTTATTCCATGTTTTTTAAGATATTATCAACTCGACCGAAAATTATCTTTGGAGTCTATTACTATTAACTACCTTTGGAATCTATCACTGATAAAACGAGGCTTTAGGAGCAAAACTATTGTTAAACTAAATCCAAAATTTCAAATAAATAAATTAATGTAAAAACTTCTCCCTCTCATTTTTTATTTCAAATTCAAATGGTATAGACCTCGTATTTTTTATTTCAAATTCAAATGGTATAGACCTCGTATTAAATTGTTGTCACCTCAACATGCCCTGGCAATTAACTAGGAGATGATTTATTTGGACCGACTCCGACCCAGTATAGATGATGATGATAATTTAGATCCATCATGCACATGGCCGATCATTTTCCATAAGATGATGAATGTTAATTTATTATCATTTGACTGAAAGTATTAGTCAGAAAAATTTTGAAGTTTAAATCAGTTGTCAGACTTTTTCTACATACAGTGTATTAAATAACATATAGATTTGAAAATCCTCTTAGTAAAAAAGCAGAAAAATGGCTCAGAATCTGGCAAAGATTTTGAAAAAGTCTAGCAAAGATTTTATCAGAATCTTATTCACCATTGTTAAATTTTAGTATTTTGAGTGCCTTAAAGGTTTTTTATAGTACTAAATCTATTTCCACTATCAATAATAGATTCCAAACACTCCAACTACCTGATTTTTAAATTTTATTTTATCAAATTCTGACAAAAAAATTACCATCTACACTATTCCACATACTATGTAGACAACTTCCTTGAAAATAAAGCTTTCCCAATAAGAAGGATTAACTCATGAACAAATATATTGTGCAACCTAAGTCTCTATGATGATACAAGATTCCATTAAATGAAAATAAAAAATAAAACATCACATTCATTATTTACACTTGAACACCTTGAACAAGCTCTGGCGGTGCAGGCGGCCAGACAGTGATTTTTAGATCAGTCTCTCCACTATCATTCATTATTATATGCTTGGTTTAGTCACGTGGATTTATTATTATATGTTTTCTTAAATAAATAGATTTGTTACAACACATATATTAAATGTTATAGTTTTTAAATGGTATTGTTTGGCTATTTTTTTTTTTTAATTTTAAAATGTATATTTAATTTGATACATATGAAAATTGTCATAAATATTATTGACTTGATGAAAAACGAAATTAATATTTACTTTTACAAATATTAAAACCCTTTATAGAAGCACTTATAATAAATAGATAGATTGACAAGTATAAGGTGCTTTGAGAAATTCTGGGAAAAATAGAAAATGAAATCGATAAGGGTCAAAATGTGAAAATCTGTAATGAATCCCTTCATGTTGGATCGAGCTAGTGGTCTACCTTAGAACATGAAATATTAGAAATACAGAGGTCTACCTTTCAATACTTGACAGTTATCTGTGTGGAGGTTCCAAATAGCGATACAATGGGGATAAGGGCTGTCATACTCAGCTGGTGGAAGGGGTTTATGCTGCTAAGCATGAAAACGCATCTCTCAGCCTTTGATGGCTGATATTAAATCTTACAATCTTATGAGGTGGGGATGAAAAAACATCTCTGAGTCTTTGATGACTCGTATTTTGAAAGGGTATCACATCGGGATAATGATTTCTGGCCCACCTTAGTACAAAATTGTACAGGAGATCTTCAGTGGTAACTAGTAATTCATCACATGATAATGCCATCAACAAAAATTAATCTAAGAGTTGATTCTAACAGTTACTAACAAAAGTGTTTGGAATTATAGTGGTTCTCATTGCTAAAAAATTAGATTCGAATGTCTTATTATTAAAATAAAAATTAGGAAAAGGCACATTATACATTTTTCTCTATTTCACATAATTAATTATTTTAAAATTTTCAATTAATAATCCCTAAAGTACATTAAATTTAGAAAGACAACGTTATTACTGAACTTGATGGCTTCTCCCACTTTTACTAAAAATGACAAAAATCACTACAGATATTTTGTTTAGCAACCATTGCATCTCTTTCTTACTGTGTTTCTTTTGCAACATCGGATAATAGTGCAATTGCTAGTTAAACACTTGATAGGACAAAAAAATTGGTGTTTTATTTCAGCCTTAACATCATTAGAATGACTCTCACTAATAAACTCTCCTAAATATGAAATTTCATCAACATTCAAGGCTAGCCTAGCTAGCCTGTGCCATCATGATTTACAGTTTGACATGTTCATACTTAATATTAAATTGGTGTTTTATTTCAGCCTTAACATCATTAGAATGACTCTCACTAATAAACTCTCCTAAATATGAAATTTCATCAACATTCAAGGCTAGCCTAGCTAGCCTGTGCCATCATGATTTACAGTTTGACATGTTCATACTTAATATTAATATATATCATTAAACAATATTGGTTATCATCTATAGATTTAGTAACTACTCTAAATTTTTTATTGACATTACCGACTAGAGTACATGGATATAACCACGAGTTAGAGTACAACTGTTCTTAAGTCGATGAAGGATATATATATATATATATATATATATATATATATATATATATATTTTGCCAGTTTCAATCTATTTTCCATTTGTAATCTTCTCTGCAATTACTTCTGGCATAAGAAATGATTTTACTCATCTCCTCTCTTGCAGTTCCAGGTTATTTTCCATTGCACAACCTTCAAATATTTCCCATTGCATTCTATCTATCAAGTTCCATGTTCTTCTTTGATTTCACTGGAATTCAATTAAAAATTTAATGATATACAAGTGCCATGGAGTGCGTTAGAAACATTATGGCCAAACGAATCGCAGGTAACTCGAAATTTATTAAGCATGGGTCGTTATTCTTGTTGGACCCTAATATGTGCAAGGAAATATAAAGTTTTTAGAAGTGAGAATCATTATACATTTATAAATATCTCTTTTTTGTTAACATTTTGCTCACCTCTGCAGATTACATTATGTTTGGTGGAATTGTTGAGGACAAATGGATGTGCGAAGCTGAAGAACATACAAGCGATTGACACAGTTAAATAAGTGACAACTCCTAAATTTTCGTGGGTGGTTTGAGTTAGAAGAGCTTCTAAGTATGTAATCATTAACATCTTTGGAGGAGTTGTGGGCAGGAAGATGTGTTAAGTTGAAGAGCATTGATGTGTTATGACACAACTTATAAATGCTAATGTCTGTTCGTGCCCTGAGTCAAAGGCTGAAGATTTTAAAACATGCATGTTAGTTGGAAATGTTTGATGCCTCTAGATGTCCTATTTTAGTGTTTATTTATGTTGTATAGATAAATGAAACTTCCATTTTTATAATTCTTAATAAATCTTGATGTTTTGTTTGTTTATAATAATTCATAATTTATAATTAAACATTTGAGGCATGGAAGCTAAGTATTTATCGACACTCAATGAAAAAATACAGACAATGTCTTGTTCTAAAGAAAACAAAAAACAATGAGTTGTTACCACATGATTTTAGTTTGTATTCTATCTCTCAATGTATAAACACATTTAAATTAACCATGCCAATCAATTTTCTAGATGGACATACTCTAGAGAGTGGTGATATTGAAGTAGAAATAATAATAAGAAAATAAATAAATAATGTCACTTATGACTTATTACCGTGCCTTTATACATTATGAATGTACATTTGTTTGATTGGTGATATTGAAATAGAAATGTAGTTTTTCCACTTCATATATCAATTTGTAATTTTTATGAAAACATAATTTCTAATGAAAAAAACTATGCTATCTTACAACAATTGTTTATATAGTAATAATGCTAATTTTAATATTCTTATCGATAATAATTCTTGTACTTTATTTTATTATTTTATAATATTAATATTATTTAAGTGTTATGAGTAATATTATTAATATTAAAATTAATATAATTATTGATAGTGTTGTTATTATTAAATAGAAATTTTAAACCATTAATGATATTTAATACTATCATTAACATTAAAACTAATGATAATGATTATGGCTGAAGGATTGGGTCACCTTCTCAAAATCTCCATCCAGTCAGGTTGCCTGCTTGGTTTACCCCTCCACAACCTGCCCCCCTCCTCTCACCAACAATTTGTGGATGACAATATGATTATGGGTTATCCCTCGGTCTAAGAAGCCCGCTCCCTCAAATCCATTCTCGACTCCTTCTCTAAAGCCTCCGGCACAGAGGTCAACACTGAAAAATTGCAAATCTTCTTCTTTCACACCCCCCCTCTCACTCAGCGCAACATTGCCCGCATCCTTGGATTCTCCATTGCTTCTCTACCTTCCAAATACTTAAGAGCTCATGTCACTAACTCTTCCATTAATCACTCCTCTTGGCAAGCCCTGCTGGACAAAATGGAAACCCGGTTATCCAACTGGACCCATCGCTCCCTCAACATTGCTAGTCGCCTTGTTCTCATTAAATATGTCTTGCAATCTCTCCCCATATATCTTTTCTCAGTCCTGGAAGCCCCCAAATGGGTCCTCAAGGCCATGCACAACTTGCAACGATCTTTCATATGGGGAGACACCAAAGGAAAAAATAAATGGGCCTTAGTCAACTGGAAGGAAATTTGTACCCCTAAAAGTCAGGGGGGATTAGGACTACACGATCTTGAGCACAAAAATAACATAATGGGAGCTAGCATCTGGTGGAAATGGGTCTCCAACCCCAACATTTCATGGGCCAATCTATGGGCGGCCAAGTATGCACAATCCTGGCCTAAGGAGGACCTCATCAGGTACAACTTAGATTCTAGGGGATCCCAAATATGGAAAGCAACAAGTAACCAAAAAAGGATGATACAAAGTCACAGATTTTGGGAGCTACGAAGTGGTACCCAAGCAAGATTATGGGATGACTCGTGGCAACATATGCCAAGACTTTCCTCCATCTTCCCCAGACCTATATGGAGTGCGACTCTCCAAGGAAGGCAAAGACATAATGTACAAGACTTCTGGACAGATGACACCTCCCAAGGATATATGCAATGGCTACACATGAACAAATGGCAAGATGACTAGAACTATGAGGGCGATGCAGACATCTGGGAGGATCTTAGCACCAAAATAAAAATTAAAGTAAAGAAAGGACCTGAAATCCTCCGCTGGGGGCATATGCCTAGTGGAAACTACTCAACCAAGGAAGCCTACAACATACTTCATCAGCAGAACCCCGACCCAAAAAATCTCATCTGGAAAAAGATATGGGGGGCCAATATTTGGCCTAAAGTAGCCACCTTCATATGGCTGCTTAGTAAATGACACATCCTCACATGGGAGAATCTTTTGAAGAGGGGGTTTGTAGGACCCTCCAGGTTCCCTTTATGTCAGGAAAACTTGGAAACCATTGACTACATGTTGGACCAATGTCCCACTGCTAATTTATTGTGGGATAGAATTGCCGTCTTATGTCATCGTTCCAACCGAGTAAGGGGCATTATCATCAACACCATCAATAGCAGGACGAACAATCCTTATACCAAAACTCTCCTGAATAGACTCTGGTAGATCATTCCAGGTATCCTCATTTGGAACATCTGGAAGGAAAGGAACAACCGCATGTTTAAAGAGAAGGCATCCACATCAGAGAAGCTTTGGGACCGGATTCACAACATCCTCTCTAAAACATTGGCCTTAGATTCTTGGAGTTTGGAGGACATCCCCACCTCTACAGCAAAGCACCACATATGGAAAAATTGGAAAATGAGTCTAAAAACCCTTCTGGATATCAATCCTAAAAGTACAGGCAGAACTCCTGCCCCTGAAAAATGGTATCCCCCCCCAAATGGCTTCTTCAAATACAAATTAGATGGTGCATTCAAAGGAAATCTTGGAAATGCAGGATTCAGAGGCATTATTAGGAAATCTCAAAGCGATCCTCTACGAATTTACCATGGTAACATAGGTTGGGACATTAATAACTCTGCAGAGTTGGAGGGGCTTATACAGGGTATTCAAATTGCAATCGAGTTTCATTACTTCCCCCTAGAAATGGAGGGAGATTCACAAGTCATAACTATGGCAGCCACAAAAATTCTCCAATGATCAACTTCCTCAAAGGTATCCAAAAGTTGGAGGTTCACCCATAAGCTCAAAGTTCTAGATCAGTTGATACACAACTACAAATCCATAACTTTTGGCCACGTGCACAGGAAGGCTAAATCTGTTGCGGATCTCCTTACGAACAAAGGGGTGGAAAGCAACTGTGAACTGCATCAATACACCCTAGCACAGGTTGAGGAAGTATCACTCAGGCAAGAGTGTCACACTCTAATTCAGAAGGACCTTCTCCCGTAGGATGCGGGTGACAAAACTGACACAATTGACAATCATATCTCACACACCCTGTAGGATGGAGATTTTCTGTGCAAAGCCTCACCTTCTACGGATCCTAAAACTGTTAGCCATCCGCACGAGACTAACAAAAGTAGGTATGATGATGAGACGCTGGGAGCTACGTTACCATGTCCAAGGCAACCTTCCGCATCTATCACCATAAATGATTATCATGATTAACTCGTATAGTAGCCATCCCCCTTCCCTCGAGCATGCTCAGGTGATCAATCATGGCATGCTGCTGCGTGTGAGGCTCACTCATTTCCATCCTCCTCGCATGTGTCCAAGCCCCTTTAAAAGGGTGAGCTCTCAACCCCGAGAAACCCACAGTATTTTCCTTTTGCCTTTCGCTCTTTTATCTCTGCTCTGGCACTTCTCTGATTTCAGAAGGCTGCGAAGCCATATACTTAGTGTTGTGCCATGTAGTCCCCTTTGGGCTGTAGCTTCCCATTCTGTGTACCTCTTCCCCAGCCTTTCCGACCCCCCGAGCCCTAGCGTAGCTCACCCCCCTACTACCTATCCCTACCTTGACATCTCCCCCCTGCCTTATTGTGCAATGGCCCGCAGATTTCGCCAAAGAACCATCCAAGGTGGACAGAGAGGGGAATTCCCTGGCCATTATCACTGTGGTAAGGAAAATCGGCTGGATTCGATGGAAGGATCCTCCTCTAGAACTTTTGCACACCAAAGCCCCAACCCTGAGCAGGAGGAAGCAACCCCTGGGCATGTTGCGCAGATAGGTAGGTGCGGCCCGCGGAAGTCCACCATTACTATCCAGACGTGCCCCCAGCCTTGCAAGACTGATCTATTGCTGGTTCAGGAGAAGGAAGTTGATGATTTAGATTTCTGGGTGATGGATTTTGATGGCAACTATACGCATATGGCATAGATTCGGAGTCCCCCATCCTTTGCGCACTTTTCCAAAAACCCATGCATTCAGTAGCATATTTGGAGGAAGCGGTTGCACAGGCACCTTCTTGCCACATTGAGGAGGAGGCCCCCAACAACAATGATGAAGACAAAGATTGAGGCCTGCGCAGTTGCACAACTCTTCCATGTTTTTTTGTAAAGCTTGCCATCCGTGATTTTTTTCTACTGCATATTTGTGCTACTTAGATACATTAGTGCTACTGCACATAATGTAATTTTCTATGTTAAGTTTTGTTCGGGTTGGTTTCCTCCTCTGAGGCAGCCCCGAAACCGAGTAACTAAGGCTGGGATTGGCTAAGCGCAGCTTGCCAACCCCACCTGTAGGATATGTAATTTCTTTGTTTTCAAATTAATAGAATAACCTAACTTACCAAAAAAAAAACATTAAAAATAATGATAATATCATTTAAATAGAATTTAAATATAAATATAAATAATAATAATATTAACTTAATTTTTTTAATAGTGTTGTTTTTTTTGTTTGCTTGGTAGTGTGGGTCCTTACATGCTTTTATGCCAAACCTATGGTCTGAGAAACTGCGACTGAGGGGCATCTAAGCCATCAAAATCATCCGGGGATCGCACCCTGCCTCAGCCACACCAACCCTTATCACGGTTGGATTTTTGTTTTCCTTTATGGGGATTGGAACCGATGACCTTTTCATCACAAGTGTCTTAACAATAGACTCTTCACCGCCGAACCAAAGCCCCATTGGCTATTTTTAATAGTGTTGTTAATTAATATTTAATGAATAGATTTTTAATAGTGTTGTTAATTAATATTAGATTAATATATTAGGATATATTGTGGTTAACATATAGTTGATAATATTAATAAAAGCGTTATTATTAAAGAAATTATTAAAATACTATTAAAATTTAATAATTATAATATTATTAAAATTATTAAAAAAATTTGTTTTTAAACCTATGGTGAATCAGTAACTTTTTGGACTAATATAGGGGAGATCCAGGATCAACCCTCGTGGCTGCCTTATAACACCAAGAGTATATCTAAAAATATGCAAATCTGGATATCTAGGGACTAATCTAGGTAAGATCTAGGATCAAACCTCGTGGATACCTTATAACACCAAGAGTATATCGAGCAGCCTACAACTCTTTGGACTTATCTATGGGAGATCCAAGATCAACCCAACTTATAACCCCAAGAGTATATCCAACAACTTGCAACTCTTTGGACTAATATAGGGGAGATTCAGGATCAACTCTATACCAGATCTTATGATTTAGCAAGAGCTGAGACTCACGAAAATGGGAGTCTACTCCTTGAGCCAAGATAATAGCAGGCCATATACTCAATGGGATTTGAACCGCAGTCTTGTTGGTTTCACCCAACGAAACTTACCATTAAACCACATATCAATGTATAAAATTATTAATATTGTTAATAATATTGTAAATAATAGCTTCTAGGGGTGTGACTTGTTAGTTAGCGAACAAACTGCTAAGGTGTTTTGTGTCATTGTGCAGGTCATAGGTTCAAACCTTGTCTCACTTGTGCGTTGTGCTTGGGGGTGGTGCAGTTGCACCTGGAGGTTATAGTGGCAACCCCCAGTGATCGAACTCATGTCACGTGAGTACGAGAGTGTCGATGCTTACCAATTCCACCAGTTATTTAAAAAAAATAAAAATGAAAAATACATAATATTATTAATATAAATATCCATTAATAAAAAATATTTTATCAATATTTCTTCTAGGAACATTAGACCATTACTAAATAATATTGAAATCTAGAAAAGAAAAAAATAATAATTTAGGTAAATTAAGGGATGCTAATTTGAAGCTAAGAAAATTTGTTAAAATTATTAAATATAAAAGAGAATAGAATGATATAAGAAGAACAATTAAATAATCAAAATATTAAATAAAAGAGAGTAATTAAATTCTAAAAGAGGGACAATGTTTAAAAATTAAACCTATCAAATATTTAAAAGTAGAGGAGAGAAAGTGTGATTAAAACCAAGAAAGGGAGGGAAGAAAGCTTAAATAGAAGGGGTTTTTAAACTCATTAAAAGAATAAGTGTCAAGGATGTAAGGAGCTAGTGTGAGAAAAGAGAAGAATACAAACATAATAAGGTTACAAGTAGGTAACATAGAGGGGATTAAAAAAAAATGAAATAATTAGAGATATACATTGGAATGGAGGGGATCTAAAAAAAAATGAAATAATTAGAGACATATATTGGATTGTCGGGGATTTCTAGTGAGGTAATAGATGGTGGGTTTCCAAGATTGACTAAGTATCAAAAGTTTAGATTTTTAGTGAGTTTTTTTTTTTTTTTCAAAAATGACCTTATTCATACTCTATAACAAGATAAATACTAGATAGTAAAAAACATATTTATTTTTCATTTATGATTGGACAACTTTTGGATTTTTTATACTATACCATTTGATTAATAGGGATGAGTTATTTTTCAATTATTTCTGTAAGTTCATTTCTCATATTATTTTGGTAAGTTCCTTTCTCATATGTTGCAGTGAAAGATGTGATTCTATATGATCCTTAACTCATAGCCAAACTAAGGCTCAAAATCACACCATGGTCCAAGTACACAAATCTACTCCAAGTGGCAAGAATAAGTAGTCGGATAAGGCCTTACACTGAGGGAAACATTGTTATGATAAAGAAATGCATTTTTGTGAAAGTTATTTTCTTGGGAAACATTGTTATGATAAAGAAATGCATTTTTCTAAAAGTTATTTTCTTTTTGACGTGTTATGAGCACTTCTTCCATTTCACTTCAAGTCTTAATCCATATTATAGGGTCCACTTTGTAGCAGCAACTCAATTCCCAAAATTTATTCAATATTTGTGAATGACCTAACCATTTTAAGTCTCATTTCAAGTCTCAATCCATCTTATAGGGTCCTACTTTGCAGCAACAACTCGATTCCTAGAAGTTACTTAATATTTGTGAATGACCTATCCCATATAAATCTTCAGGTATGCAATTCCCTTTATCATAACCATGAACACACATAAGGTGTGATCACCATCATAGCAGTTTATAGTGTGATTTCAAAAATGGAAGCTTTCTTATATCCGCCTGTAAGCAGAAGATTTTGTAGGCCAATAATCAATATAATCTTTGAAAGGATAACAATGGAGTCTGAGGTAGTTCCACCTATTAAAAGCACACTGTTTCCGAATGTTAAAGCTATTCGACAAGCGTACAAGGCGTGAAGGTTCCTCGGAATGCAAATATTCTCTGTACATTCTCTGGATCACCTTCTCTTGCCCCATGGATTATTATCTGGGAAGACATTGGAAAGTAAATCTAGTTGTATTATGTGGAAAGTAAATCTAGTTGTATTACATTTTCTACTGTCAATTTAATTTTTCAAAAATATCAGAGCATGGTTGCTCTCAATTAAATAGCTGATATGTCATCAAAGAAGACTTTAAAGCGAAATAAGGTTTCTTTCTATTTGAATTCATGAGAGCAGAGATACACAAAAAATGATTTATATTACCTTAACACATCAAGATACAATACGTATATATATAGTTGGAGTGAGATCCAACTAATTCTAATATTGGAGAATTAAGTTGAGAGAATATCTCAACAGTCTCCTACAAAAACTCAAAGCCAATCCCCAAACTTAGCACATAGCATTAATGTGAGCATTATCTCTAATACCCTCCTTTAATTCTTACATTTAAAAACTTACAACACTGAAATCAAAATTACAGAATTTTTCATTTGTCTTTGTCTGACTGGTCTTCATCAGCGCTTACACCCACTCTGAATCTTCCGGCTTCCGCTCTTTTGTTCTCCACACATTCGAGCTTCCCATTTGACACACTTAAAGTACAAAAGCTTCTGACCATATTTGACGTTCTTTGTAGAATTGATGCTTCTCAACCTCCCGAACGATAGTCTCGACACTAAACCATTTTATTGATACACTTCCATCTGTGAAATTCCCTCGAAGATTAAATTTCGACAGTTATATAGGACAATGATCTAAGTACGAAATGTTTTCAGCAATCAGTTAAACAACTAACCTTTCTACATACTTACAAACTCACAAGGTAACCTGTAACTAATTATATTGAAGCACCGAAGTACAACAATAATCTTCAGCTTTAAACAGACTTGTAGACATATTTAAACCAGTCATGTGTTCCTATAGCACTGAAGTACACCAATAACTACTAGTTTTAGATGCTACTCTATTCCCTAATCGGTTCTTCATAATTTTAAAAACAAAAAACAGTGCTTACATTAATTTAAAAATATAAACAACATGTGAACTCCACACAATATTCAACTCCGCATAACAAACCCTGTAATAGCACAAATATTAAACGGCAGACTCTCCTTTTCTCATGGAATTTTGCACTGCGGTTTTCTCTTTTTTAATCCAGCCAACGGATCCTGTAAGAAGATTAAAATCACATGGG
Source organism: Pinus albicaulis (assembly GCA_034641835.2). Lineage (NCBI taxonomy): Eukaryota > Viridiplantae > Streptophyta > Pinopsida > Pinales > Pinaceae > Pinus > Pinus albicaulis. The sequence continues at coordinate 912,838,124 of CM076569.1, forward strand.
ACTATACATTCGTCAAAGCGAGAGGAGTTATGCATGCGAGCAAGAGTGCCATCTCTGGATTTGGCATGGCGAAGCATGGCGAGGAGAGCCGCACGAATGTTTTCGCCTATGGGCTTTGTATACACTTCATCGGTATCGATAAGGAGATTGATGTTCCAATAACATCGTTTACGCATCCGTGAAGTTAATTTCCTGTGTTGGGATAATTGCATCCCACCAGCATAGTGTACTTTCGCTTGGCCATCAACAGATCTGGATATCCTTTATTACATGCAACTCGTTTCTGTTGATTGACAAATGAACCTCCACATAGCTTCACACAAAACAAAATATGAAAATAAAAAAAATAGACATTTCACTTTCACACCTATGTATAGAAAATCAGTTACTTAGACTCTCACATCTTCCTGGGCACTCTCGTGAGGGATTAAGCCCAGCCAAGCTTTGATACCATATTTGAATTCATGAGAGTAGAGATACACAAAAAATGATTTATATTACCTTAACACATCAAGATACAATACGTATATATATAGTTGGAGTGAGATCCAACTAATTCTAATCTTGGAGATTTAGGTTGAGATAATATCTCAACAGTCTCCTACAAAACCTCAAAGCCAATCCCCAAACTTAGCACATAGCATTAATGTGAGCATTATCTCTAATACATTCTTCCTTGTTGAATCAGTGGATGATGAAGAGATTCAAAACATATCATTTTATTTTTATTTTTGTATGAATGTTTTTTTCTTCCATATGTAGGAGGAACTGAATATTCGAATATGCTATAATAATTTGGTACTAAACATTGAAAGTAGATAGACTTTTACATTGATAAGTAACTCTCACTTTCACAATCTTGAGTTCTATAGACACATATTTATGTTATTCTAATAATTACAATAATAATGTTTTTAAATGCAAAAAATTATATGTGTTATTATTCAAATAGATTTATTTTTCATATATATATATATATATATATATATATATATTACATTTATTATAGTTGTGCTAATCTCAAAATCCACATTTAATTGAAAATGGTTAACCCCATATAAATTTTTGTGAGATGGGTTTTGTAATATAAATGCTCCTATTTGAAGTTGACATTTCGAGTTTAAAATAGGTAATCCCATTTTATTATTTATACCAGAACCATAGTGTGAAATGGAAATGCTAATAAAATGAATATAAAAGTTTTTAGTTTTGATTCTACCAGCTATATTTTCAAATAATATTATATGTAAGTGGATAGGTTTGTTGAATCCTTAGTTAAATTGAGAGGGGGGGGGGGGGGGGGGTGAATTAGTTTAACACATACATAAGCTTTTTAAATTTTTCATCAACTTATTTACAGCTTAATTTTATAACCAACTTTAATATGTGAACAGTCTTAATATGTTGCAGCAAGTATTAAATTAATGTGACACCAAACTTATTATGAGAGCAACAAACATTAAGCAGATTGGGTAGATCATATCAACACATAGGCAACACACATAGAGACAACAGATATAAGTGGAAACCCATAAAGGGAGAAAACCACATCTTATTATTGTTGTGATGCAAAGGCAATATCCAACTCCCTCTCACCACTGTTTTTCTGCAGGCACCAACCTATAGGAGGCTCCAACCTTAGTCAGCTACAACTGACAACTATCAAGCTTCAAATTGATAGGGAAGCTCCAACTTCCTTACTTTATCAAAATAAAAGTTTGCTGATTTACCTCAGATATCAGCTCTGTTCTATAGCATCTCTTTCTGCTCCTCTCTTCCTTGTCTTCTCTACCTCAATTTTCCATACTCTGCATTCTCTATCCTTAGTCTCTCTAACCACTGTATGCATATCAAGGTGATATTACTTATAGAAAATTCCTCATGACTGTTTGTTTTCCTCTAGGAATTCGAAATGGATAGCCATACCTCTTAGTCTTCTGCCTTCTCATTTCTTTTCCAGCTCACTTAGAAAAATATAACTGTGTGTACTAATTTTAACATTACAGTGGGATATTTTTTCTCTTCCGGAGACTTGCCAATGCATCACAAACTATATAAATCAATTAAACCATTTACATTTAATTACAATGAGAACTCAAACTCACTCATTCAACCTATTGGTTCACTGCGCTTGTCTTTTCTGTGATTGTGTTTGTCCCTTTCAGCTATGTTTGATTTCCTGTTCACTGTCGCAGTGTAACTTCCATACATGTAACTGTGCAATTCAACTCTCGGCGTTATACAAATAGTAAAAAATTTTAATACATAAAATGCCCTTACGATCCCACTCGCTAAACTTGCTCTATTCTCCAATGCGATGCTTTACTATCCACATATTGGAAATATGTATGTATCATTTTTCATATATATATATATATATATATATATATATATGTGCCGCGGTGCTTTCCTTTCCTCTTTAGCTTTGGATTAATTAACTTGGAGCAAACCTGTTATTAGTCTTATCCTTTGAATGGACCTCACATGCCAGCTACACTCTACTCATTTATTACAATCGCAATCACAACATTCACAAAGCTCCTGCGATTTGGTATTTTTATTTCCGCTGATGTGATTAGCAAAGGCCCACCATATAGTCAGTCGAATCATCTCCGTCGTCTATCCCTCAGTGAATCTAACGGCTCTCATCCAATCGCTAAGTCGCAATCGAAACTTTCAGTTTGTCGATACTCTTTCACCTCCGATGCGACCAATCATTGTTCACTTTGAAATGTCGATGTGATGTATCACCCTTCGAATATTTCCGATTACGATTAATGCATTTGCGAAGGACCTAATGCGATCATCGCAATCGCAGCTTTCAATATAGTGCTCCGATGTTCTGCTTCTTTCCAATGCGATGGCTTATTTTGATGTTAGAACTTAAGCATGTATGAATCATAGTTTATAAGCCTATCAGGTCCGCATCTTTATCACAATCGCAATCTTTTGTTAACATGTTCCGCTGCCAAATTTTCTCTGATGCGATTGGTGAGGGTCCCACAACATAAGACTTTTTTTGTATTATGCCCGAACCATAGAGCGCTTTACATATATGTATATATATGCTTTGGACCTTTGTATATAAAGCACAACATATGTACCAAGCTGCATATATATATATATATAACCTCTCGGGCTCCGTAGTTCGTTTAATGTTTCCGCTCCTAGCATAGACTTAGCCATGTTCTTTATTCGAACCTTAGTCTTAATGCAACAAAGGGTTCCGGCTCTTCTAATTACATACTCCCGAGCTTATAGCATTCACTCAAGGTTTACATATATTAATGCGGCACATATATCATATGGTGGTTCACGGGTCCCAAGCTCTACTGTTCACCCTCGTCAGTTAAGTATATCCATGACTTCATTATCAAATATATATATCAATACCTGAATTAATCCTTGATTTTGGCATAGACCCCGATGCATCAACATTCTATATATATTAATCCTTGTATTTGGTATTAAACCTTAGGCCTTTCAAAATGTATCAATATGCATCCAACCAAAGTCCACACACACATTTGCCTGTGGTCCCACAACATACGACTTAACATTTGAGTTAACTTTCAATTAGCAATACAATTGTTGATTCAGGCCCACTAATTAACGCACCACACACATTCGATGGATGATAAGATGTCGCTTTGTCTTGGATGATCCAATGATCATCGCCCATTATCGCGTAATTTATATGTACTGACTTTAATTCTCAGAAATCGCGCGATGAAAATGGTTTTTGAAAACCATCTTAGGACACGTGGTATCCAAAGACACATATCGCGTTCATTTTGGCAATACTGCTTACCACTTTTGACACCGTGCGATACTGTCGGTTTGCTTACCTCTGGTTTTACTGTTCACACTTAGGGTTCTGCTTCAGTTCATGGTTCCACTTCAATAAGGAATTTCGCGCCTTCGTTATATACATATATACATATAAACTATGTTCAAGGTTTATTTCTTATTTCTCTAGTGCTTTAATATATGAACCCTGTTTCATTAATATGTTAATTCAACACTACCTCAAGGTTTAATACCCGACTTCATCAGGTTTTTACTGCTTAACGCTTGGTTCCATTTCCCTCAGGGTTCCATCTCTGCTTGATCATTTCACTGTCTGTTAATGGCTTTGCCTCTACCTCTGCTGCTCGACTATTTTATGTCTGCCTCTGTATTCTCTGCCTCTGCCTATGCTTCTTTGTCTCTGTAAATAAACTCTCCCTCTGTTCTTCTCATGCTCCCTATAAATGTTACCTACTGTCTTCTCCTTTGCTTCTGCTGCTGTCCTTTGCTGCTCGACCGTTTCATTTCAACAATATTCTTCCACCTATCTCCTTTTCCATCTATGTTGTCTCCTTTGCTTTGCTTTGCCTCTCTGTCTGTCTCTGTAAATAAACTTTCCTTCTATTATTCGCATGCTCCCCATGAAATTTCCTTCTGTCTCTGCCTCTGCTGCCTCTTTTGCCATCAATGAAAAAATTTCCAACAGTCTCCCCCTTTGGCATTGATGGCAATACACTTCCTCTATTTGCCTTTTAGGACCCTTCCTTCTGTTGCTTGCTCTTCCTCCCCCTTTGAAATCAATGGAAAGGGGTTGTTCATTTTTCAGTGTGCTTTTAAATTTCGCCCATGTTGCACTGATCTTGAGGACCTGTTTCATACTTTCTTTGCTAACTGATCTCCCCCTGGAATGATATTTTCATTTTTGTTCTCCCCTTGAAACTATGCTTTCTCTTCATATTAGAGAATAGCATCTACAGATACTACCCCTAGTCTATTTATCAAATACTCAAATGGTTCTCTAGCAAGAGGTTTGGTAAATATATCTATTGTTTGTTCTTTTTTTGGCACATACTCCAACTTGACTACCTTCTGAGCTACTTGTTCTCGGAGAAAATGATACTTGATTGGGATATGTTTAGTTTTTGAATGAAGCACAGGATTTTTTGATATGCTTATAGCACTTGTATTATCAAATTTGATAGAGATAGGTTCATCAATTCTTACCTTCATGTCTTGGAGGGTTTTATTCATCCACATGACTTGTGTACAACATGTTGCTGCTGCTATGTATTCTGCTTCTGTTGTAGATAGAGAAATAGATGTTTGATTCTTGCTTAGCCATGCCACCAGAATTTCTCCTAGATAGAATGCACCTCCACTTGTGCTTTTCCTGTCATCCACACAGCTGGCCCAATCTGCATCCGTGTATGCTGTCAAAGTGAAGCTTTCTCCTTTTGGATACCATAGCCCAAACTGTACTGTTCCTTGTAGATATATAAATATTCTTTTGACTGCTAGAAGATGATTTTGCTTTGGTGCTGCTTGATATCTAGCCACAAGTCCTACCACTAGCATGATGTCTGGTCTTGATGCTGTCAGGTACAACAGACTTCCTATCATGGATCTGTAGATTCTTTGATCTATATTAGCAGATCCATCATAAGCACATAGCTTGCATCCTGTGATCATGGGAGTTGACATAGGTTTGCAGTCTTCCATTTGGAACTTTTTCAACATTATTTTAAGTATTTTTCTTGTGAGATAAATGTACTTGTGTTATTTTTCTGAATTTGAAGTCCTAAATAGAAACTGAGCTCTCCAATCATAGACATCTCAAAATCTAATTTCATCTCCTCAGCAAACCATTTTGCTAGCTCATCTTTGTTGCTTCCAAACATAATGTCATCAACATATAATACAACAATCAGGAGTTCATTTTCATGGGCTTTTATGTATAGATTGTTGTCTACTCCTCCTCTCTTAAAGCCTTATTTTTGCAAATATTTATCCAGCCTTGAGTACCAAGCATGAGGAGCTTGTTTTAGTCCATATAGAGCCTTCTTTAGTCTGCATAAATAGCCTTCTTTGTCTGTTAATGAGAAGCCTTTTGGTTGTTCCATGTAGACCTCTTCTTCTAGATCTCCATTCAAAAATGAAAATTTCACATCCATTTGATATACCTTGAAGTCTTGGTAGCATGCAAAGGCCAGAAACATTCTGATAGCTTCCATTCTAGCTACAGGGGAAAATGTTGCATCGTAATCAAGTCCTTCGATTTGTGAATATCCTTTGCAGAAAAGTCTGGCTTTATTCCCGATTACCTGTCCTTGCTCATTCATTTTATTTTTGAATACCCATTTTGAGCCTATTACATTTTTCTCAGTGGGTCTAGGAACTAGTTCCCAGGTATTGTTCTTCTCAATTTGGTCCAATTGTTCATTCATAGCATTCACCCATACTTGTCCTTGCTGGCTTCTTCAAACTTCTTTGGCTCTATTTGTGATATCATGGCTATGTATACCTCTTCCGTTTGTTCAGTTAGCTACCTTCTTGTCTGGACCCCTACTCTCTTGTCTCCAATGATCTGATCTTCAGGATGGTTCTTCTGAGTGTATCTTGAGGGGGCTTTCAAGCTCAGTTTAGCATATTCTGTTGTCTTGTTGGTTTCATCATCATCTTGTTTTTCTTCTTCATGGTTGTCTGAAGGACTGCTGTAGTCTGTACCTCTTGTATTGTTTGGAAGTTCTTCATCAAATCTCACGTCAATGCTTTCTACAATTTTTCGAAGAGTCTTGTTGTAGCACCTGTACCCTTTACTTTTGGATGCATATCCTAGAAATATCCATTCATCTACTCTTGCATCAAATTTCCCAAGATTTTCATCATTATTCTTTATGTAACACTTGCTTCCAAAGATTCTAAAGTGCTTGATTGAAGCTGGTTTACCATGCCATAGTTCATAGGGATTCTTGTCACTGCTTGGCCTTAAATGAGCTTTGTTAAGGATATGCACGGTTGTGTGTACTGCTTCTACCCAGAAGGTTTGAGGAATATTACTCTCTTGCATCATGGCTCTGGCAATTTGTTGCACAGACATGTTTTGTCTCTCTGCTACTCCATTCTGCTGAGGTGTCCCTGCAATAGTAAATTGTTGCTTTATCCCATGTTCATTGCATAGGTATGCAAAGTCATAATATGTGAACTCACCTCCTCTATCTGATCTGATGCATTTTAGCTTGCATCTTGTTTGATTTTCTGCTAAAGCTTTAAATATTTTGAATTTCTCCAGAGCTTCCGATTTATTCTTAAGAAATGCAACCGATGTCATTATGAAGAAATCATCTATTATCAGCATGAAGTAGGATTCTCCACTAGGTGTTTTAGTTCTTTAAAGTCCACACAGGTCCATGTGCACAAACTGGAGTGGTCTTCTCGTTGATAACTCATATTTGGCCTTAAATGATGTGCAGGTATGTTTGCCCAATTGACAATATTTGCATATGGTATTAGAAGGCCTTCTTATTTCTGGCATGTCTCTGACAGCTTTCTTCTTGCTCAGTCTGATGATATGATCAAAGCTGAGATGTCCCAACCTCTTATGCCATAACCATGACTCCTCAAGTTTGCTAAGATGGCATGCTTCATCTTCCTCTTTCACTATGTAAACATTACTCTCTGTTCGAAATCCTTTGAGCAGAGTCTTACCTATGGTGCTTGATCTGATTTCACATTCTTGTGCTCTAAAAAGAACTTCACAGCCTTTATCACACATTTGACTGACACTCGACAAGTTTTCTTTCAGCCCATCTATGAATAGTACATCTTGGGCTTTTCCTCTGCCATTATCTAGGCTGACTGAGCCTTTTCCTTTGATTTTTCCTGATTTATCATTGCCAAAAGTAAAATTGCCAATTTTTTTTTCATCAAAAGTTATAAACTTGCTTCTGTCTCCAGTCATATGTTTTGAGCAGCCACTATCCAAATACCACTGGATTTTCAGGTCTTGAGCAGTTAGAGCCAAGTCACATTTATTCACCTTCTTTTTCCACTGGAAGCATCCTTTTGTTTGGTATCTTTTGTGAGATGATGAACTACATCTTCTGAGAGGACATTTGGAAGGCATATGTCCAATTTTATTTCATACACAACATTTGATTATGATTTTTGCAGAATTGTGAGTATGAGTAAAATTTCCTTGATTCATAAACCTCCTTGAGGTGTTGAGCATCAATCTTTGTCCATATTTTCTACACTCAATGATTTTATTGCAAAATTCCTTACAATAAAAACAGTAACCATAGAAACAATTTGCATACCTGATGTGAGGTTGTCTTTTCCATTTGTTTTCTTGAGGTAGTAACTTCACTGTTTGCATCTTTTGCTGGTTTAAATTACTCCTCCTTGTATGACAGTATGCAACAATGTGTCCCAGCTTGTGGTAGACATAATAGGTAGCATTTTTAATAGGAGGGAAGAATCTCCTTTGATGGCTTCCAAATTTGACATACTCAGGGGTATATGATCCTTTTTCTGTTGTCTTAGTATTTATTGCATTCTTTGATGCTAGAGGTTTCTTCTAATCTCTGTCTCCCTCATTACATGTTTCTTCTTTTGTAGGAATTATTTGAGCTTCTTCATTAGCCTTCTTTGCTTTTACAAAAATAATATTTTTGTTTTCCTTTTCTTTGCTTTTATTTGATTCTCCTTCATAGTCAAGTCCAGTTTTTATAAGAGGAGATCTTTGAGCATCCAAAATTTCATTCAACTTACCAGAGCTTGTTGTTTGAGAAGAATTTGTAGACACTTTCCTTTAAGAATTTTCTAATTTCTTCCTCAGACATACTACTTCTTCTTCCAGCTTCTCTTGTTCCCGAGTTTTATCCTTGATTTGCTGAAGTAACATGTCTTCTATCTTCTTGGCTTCTTCAAGCTCTACCTTCAGCTGCATGAGGACTTCTGAATTTTTCTCTTCTCTTACATAATTGAGGAGAATGTCCTTTTGTTTTCTGCACTTCAGTTTGAGTCTGTCAATCTCCTCCAGGGCACTTCTTAGCTCCCCCTCAAGGCCAACTTCACCTTCTTCTTCATCTTCTAGCAGGAGTCCTTCAAGTTCTTCTATGGCCATGAGTAAAAATTTAGAGGTTCCTTCTTCACTTGAGGGTTCATCTGAGTCTTCAGACGCACTGCCATCTTGTTGAGCATAGAAGGATTTTATACTGAATTTCTTTCCTTTCTAACGCAACTAACATGTATTTTTCTCCTCGATTCTTGAGCCTCGATTCTTTATGTTTTCTTGCAGGGACACTTAGCAAGATAGTGTCCAACTCTTCACAGCGCTAAAGTATTTGAAAGGAAGTTTACCTTGTATTTACTCCGAGCCTCTATCCGCTTTCTTGACAAATTTAGCCTCTTCTTCAACAAAGGTGAGTGCATGCCTTCCTTTCTTTTCTTCTTTTTGTTTTAAAGGCCGCCTCTCCCTCAGACTTCGCTGAATTTCCTGTGAGCCCATCTCATATATGTCATATATTTCCAAGTAGCTGGTTCATGGTCAAGGTTTCCCAATTAGCTGTTTCTTCTATTGCAGACACCTTGGGGTTAAAACTGGGTGGAAGAGATCTTAGAATATTTTGTACAATTACACTTTCTGGTATGGTTTCTCCAAGAGCTTTCATATTTTTAACAATTTCTACAACTCTTAAGAAGAAGCTACCAACATCTTCATCATCATTCATTTTTAAATTTTCAAATTGAGCTCTATATACTTGAAGTTTGGCTGTCTTTACCTTTTTATTTCCCTCATGGATGTTCTCAAGAGTATCCCACATATCTTTGGCAGTCTTACTGTGCATTATTTTGATAAATTCAACCTCACAAAGTCCACTTAAGATTGCATTCATGGCCTTTGCATTTGCTACAAATTCTTGTTTAGCTTCTCTCTCTGGGTCAATTGCCTTTGGGGCATATCTGAATTCCACAACAGCCCAAAACTCTATTCCTATAGACATTATGTATGCTCTCATTCTGATTTTCCAAAAGGCATAATTAGCACCGGTGAAAAAAGGGGCTTTATTGGTTGAGCTTCCTTGTTGACTAGCCATCCTGGGGACCTAGGATCTCCTTTCAGTGGTTAAACTGGTACAAAGGAACTGGATTTGATACCAATTATTGAATCCTTAGTTAAACTGAGAGGGGGGGGGGGTGAATCAGTTTAACACATACATAAGCTTTTTAAAATTTTCATCAACTTATTTTCAGCTTAATTTTATAACCAACCTTAATATGTGAACAATCTTACTATGTTGCAGCAAGTATTAAATTAATGTGACATCAAATTATGAGAGCAACAAACATTAAGCAGATTTGGTAGATCATATCAACACATAGGCAACACACGTAGAGACAACAGATATAAGTGGAAACCCATAAAGGTAGAAAACCACATCTTATTATTGTTGTGATGCAAAGGCAAGCTCCAACTCCCTCTCACTACTGTTTTTCTGCAGGCACCAACCTACAGGTGGCTCCAACCTCAGTCAGCTACAACTGACAACTATCAAGCTTCAACTTGATAGGGAAGCTCCAACTTCCTTACTTTATGAAAAGAAAATTTTGCTGATTTACCTCAGATATCAGCTCTGTTCTGTAGCATCTCTTTCTGCTCCTCTCTTCCTTGTATTCTCTGCCTCAATTTTCCATACTCTGCATTCTCTATCCTTACTCTCTCTAACCATTGTATGCATATCAAGGTGATATTACTTGTAGATAATTCTTGATGACTGTTTGTTTTCCTCTAGGAATTAAAAATGGATAGCCATACCTCTTAGTCTTCTGCCTTCTCATTTCTTTTCCAGCTCACTCAGAAAAATATAATTATGTGTACTAATTTTAACATTACAGTGGGATATTTTTTCTCTTCTGGAGACTTGCCAATGCATCACAAACAATATAAATCAATTAAACCATTTACATTTAATTAAAATGAGAACTCCAGCTCACTCATTCAGCCTCTTGGTTCACTTTGCTTGTCTTTTCTGTGACTGTGTTTGTCCCTTTCGCCTCTGTTTGATTTCCTATTCACTGTCGCAGTGTAACTGCCATACATGTAACTGTGCAATTCAACTCTCGGCGTTATACAAATAATAAAACATTTTAATACATAAAATGCCCTTACGGGCCCACTCGCTGAACTTGCTCTATTCTCCGATGCAATGCTTTACTATCCACATATTGGAAATATGTATGTTTCGTTTTACATATATATATATATATATATATATATATATATATATATATATATATATATATGTGCCGCAGTGCTTTCCTTTCCTCTTTAGCTTTGGATTAATTAACTTGGAACAAACCTGTTATTAGTCTTATCCTTTGAATGGACCCCACATGCCAGCTACACCCTGCTCATTTATTACAATCGCAATCACAACATTCACAAAGCTCCTGTGACTTGGTATTTGATTTCCGCCGATGCGATTATCAAAGGCCCACCATATAGTCAGTTGAATCATCTCCGCCATCTATCCCTCAGTGAATCTAACGACTCTCATCCAATTTCTAAGTCGCAATCAGAACTTTCAGTTTGTCGATACTCTTTCAGCTCCGATGTGACCAATCACTGTTCACTTTGAAATGCCGATGCGATGTATCACCCTTTGAATATTTCCGATTGTGATTAATGCATTTGCGAAGGACCCGATGTGATCATCGCAATCGCAACTTTAAATATAGTGCTCTGATGTTCTGCTTCTTTCCGATGCGATGGCTTATTTTGATGTCAGAACTTAAGCATGTATGAATCATAGTTTATAAGCCCATCGGGTCTGCATCTTTATCGCAATCGCAATCTTTTGTTAACATGTTCTGTTGCCAACTTTTCTCTGATGCGATTGGTGAGGGTCCCACAACATAAGACTTTGTTTGTATTATGCCCGAACCATAGAGCGCTTTACATATATGTATATATATATTCTTTGGACCTTTGTATATAAAGCACAACATATGTACCGTGCTACACACACACACACACACACACACACACACACACACACACACATATATATATATATATAAGCTTCTGCTTCAGCTTTAATGTATCCTCCAGCTTGGGTTATAATTCTCGAAATTTTATGTAGGGGGCTCCCACCCTACACACACAATATCTTCTGTCAACATTATATTAAGTCTTGGACTTAGACATAAGCCCAACACTAATATCTATATATATATATATATATATATATATATATATATATATATATATATATATATATATATATATATATATATCTATCTATCTATATATATATATAACCTCTCGGGCTCTATAGTTCGTTTAATGTTTCCACTCCCAGCATAGACTTAGCCATGTTATTTATTTAAACCTTAGTCTTAATGCAACAAAGGGTTCTGGCTCTACTAATTACATACTCCCGAGCTTATAGCATTCACTCAAGGTTTACATATATTAATGTGGCACATATATCATATGGTGGTTCACGGGTCCCAGGCTCTACTGTTCACCCTTGTCAGTTAAGTATATCCATGACTTCATTATCAAATATATATATCAATACTTGAATTAATCCTTGATTTTGGCATAGACCCCGATGCATCAACATTCTATATATATTAATCCTTGTGTTTGGTATTAAACCTTAGGCCTTTCAAAATGTATCAATATGCATCCAACCAAAGTCCACACACACATTTGCCTGTGGTCCCACAACATACGACTTAACATTTGAGTTAAGTTTCAATTAGCAATACGATTGTTGATTTAGGCCCACTAATTAACACACCACACACATCTGACGGCTGATAAGATGTCGCTTTGTCTTGGATGATCCAACGATCATCACCCATTATCGCGTAATTTAGATGTACTGAATTTAATTCTCAGAAATCACGTGATGAAAATGGTTTTGGAAAACCATCTTAGGACACGTGGCATCGAAAGACACATATCGCGTTCATTTTGGCAATATTGCTTACCACTTTTGACACCGTGCGATACTGTCGGTTTGCTTACCTCTAGTTTTACTGTTCACACTTAGGGTTCCACTTCAGTTCATGGTTCTGCTTCAATAAGGAATTTCATGCCTTATTTATATACATATATACATATAAAATTTGTTCAAGGTTTATTTCTTATTTATTCAGTGCTTTAATATATGAACCCTGTTTCATTAATATGTTAATTCAATGCTACCTCAAGGTTTAATACCCGACTTCATGAGTTTTTACTGCTCAACGCTTGGTTCCATTTCCCTCATGGTTCCGTCTCTGCTTGATCATTTCACTATCTGTTAACGGCTCTGCCTCTGCCTCTGTTGCTCGACTGTTTTATGTCTGCCTCTGTATTCTCTGCCTCTGCCTCTACTGCTCTGTCTCTATAAATAAACTCTCCCTCTGTTCTTCTCATGCTCCCTGTAAATGTTACCTACTGTCTTCTCCTTTGCTTCTGCTGCTATCCTTTGCTGCTCGACCGTTTCATTTCAACAATCTTCTTCTGCCTGTCTCCTTTGCCATCTATGCTGTCTGCTTTTCTTTGCTTTGCTTCTCTGTTTGTCTCTGTAAATAAAATTTCCTTCTGTTCTTCGCATGCTCCCTGTAAACTTTCCTTCTGTCTCTGCCTCTGTTTCCTCTTTTGCCATCAATGACAACATTTACAACAAGGTTCATCTTAAAAGTACACTCACTCGTGTAATACCAAAAGAGAAACCACTTTGTGATTTATTTAAATAGAAAATTCTCCGTGATCCATCATAGTGATATTTTAAAATATATTATATGGAAGTTGCATTTTCCTCCTTAGAACTGCCATCACTTTGAAGTTTGGTATTCTGCTGTAACATCACTACTACAGCTTTACACCGATCCATCTTCAACTTTTTCAGTAGATTCCTGACATACTTACCCTGTGATAGAAAATTTTGTCCTGAATCTCTCCAAATTTCAAGACCCAAACAATATTGTAGCTCACCAAGGTCTTTTATCTTAAACATTTGTGACATATTCTCTTTGATTTCTTTAATGAGTTCATTAGAATTTCTTGTAATGATAAGATCATATACATATAAGGAAATAAAAATAGTTCTCCCCTCTTTGTCAAACACAACATAGATATTGGGATTATTTTTTCTTCTTTTATAACTGTGTTGCAGGAAAGATGAATCAATTTTATCATACCATGACCTGGGAGCCTGTTTTAATCCATATAATTCTTTTTTCAACCTACAGACTAAATGTTATTTCCCCTGTTTAACAAATCCCTGAGGTCACTCTAAATACACTTCTTCTTTTAGCTCCCCATTTAAAAATGAAGATTTTACATCTAGATCGTGCATCATCCAGTGATTTTTAGTAGCTAAGGCAATTAACATTCTAATTGTATTTAGTTTAGCTACAATGGAGAAGGTTTCCTCATAGTCTATACCTTCTTTCCACAAATTCCTCTCGCAACCAGCCTAGCTTTATATTTATCTATACTCCCATCTACTTTAAATTTAGGCTTGGATAGCCATTTGCAACCTATGGTTTTTTTTCCCTTAGGTAATTCAACTAACTCCCAAGTTTCATTTTTAAGTATTTATTCATGTTCCTCTTCCATGGCTACCCTCCATTCATTATATTGACTGGCTTCTTTATAATTAGAGGGTTCAACAACATTTAACATGCTAGTTATAAAAGAATTTCCCATATATATTGTTGGAAATTGAGTTTTCCTACCTCATCTCCTGAGTGTTGGAGTGGCATCAAACATGTTTTGATTATCCCTTGATGGACTTGGCTTGATGACTATATCTGTACCTTCTGGTTCTTCCTTTTTTGGCTGCTGTTGCTCATGGTTGTGCCTTGTTTCATCACTCCCTTCTTCCACCAACAAAGGAATGTCCCATTCTTCATTGTTGTTTTCATTGTTTCCATCATGAAAGTGCTCATGAAAAATACATCTCTACTTGAAAAAAAATTATGAATAGACGGATTAAACAATTTGTAAGCTTTAAATTCAGTACAATACCCAACAAAAGTGCATTTCATGGCCTTTGAATCCAGTTTCTTTCTATCTTCCTTTGGAACATGAGAAAAAACTTTAGATCCAAAAACTCTTAAATGTTTTGCTGCAGGTTTAAAACCTAATAAGGAAAATGGAATTTTAATTTCAAGACTTTTTGTTGGACTACTCTTCTTCAAATATACTGCAGTATTATCGCTTCAGCCCAAAATCCATTAGAAATATTCTTACGTTTTATCATGCTACAAGCACACTCCACAAGGGTTCCTCTTTTCCTATCTACAACCTCGTTCTGTTGAGGAGTGTGGGGTACTGTAAACTGCTGTAGTATTCCATGGTCTTTGGAATATTTTCTAAAATTAGCCTTCCTTTATTCTCCCCCTTGGTCGAAGCAGAGAATCTTGATGAATTTACCTATCTGCTTCTCAATCATGCTTATGAAATGTTTGAAATATTCAAAAGTATGAATATTTTTACTAAGAAAATATACCCACGTGAATCTTGTACAATCATCAACAAATAATAAGAAATAATAAGCACCTCCCAATGACCTTGACTGCATTGGCCCACATAAATCAATTTGGACTAACTCTAGAGTATATCTCTTTGTTTTCTATCTACATTTATAGGAAACTCATCATGGTGCATCTCCCCAAGAGCACATGCTTCACGATTAACATGAATATGCTTTAAATCAGGGAGACCATTTACCATGTTGAAAAGTCAACAATAAATGTGTGTCTAATTTAATTTTCCCTTAATTAAATTGGACAATAAAATGTAATCTTATATCATAATCACTTGTAATAGTGAACTGAGTGTGATAAACTCAGTTAGCTCATGAATTTCGAGTTGAGGGTGGTTGGTGAGGCATGCTGAGTAATTCTATTAGTTATGGAGTTCGAGTTGCAGTTAGTGCATTAGTTTAATGCATGAGAAATCAGTTAACTCAATTTTTTAAGTTAAATTCTGTTCGCCTAGTTTTAACTGTTTGTTGCACTAGTGAGAGATCAGGTGAATTAAATCAGATTTTATTCACACGCAGTGATGTTCCATGTAACTAATGTTTTCCTATTAATAGTTGCATGCATGTCAGTTCCAATGGAGACCCAATTGAGACAAAGGTTAAAGGGATGTTAAATATTAGTTGAATCATTAGTAGGTTGCCCGCATGCAGTAAGACAACCATAGGATTTCCCATGAGAATTGTGAAGTTTTGGAAGATTGAATTTCCTAAAGAGTAGGGATTGCATTCCACATGAATTGCGCAAGAAAGGAAGGCTGAGAAGAGGCTGAAAATTGGCTAAGTGTTGGTCAATTTTGTATGGATCAGTGTGAGATAGTTGTGAGAATGCAGGAGACTTTTATGAGAAGAGTGCATTGTAATTGTTTCATGATTCCTTGGTGAATATACAATAGAATATAGATGGGTTTTGAGCAGTAAGTTTTCCTCGGGAAAATATCTGCGTTGTGGTTTGATTTTCTTCTTTCTTTACTTGTTGTGATTGGCGATCATGTTTATTTTCCACAATTTATTTGTAAAAGGATTCAATATCTTGCTTTAGTACATTTCTTGATCGGATTGAATCCGTTGGAATACATATTTTTTGCATAATTTCTACATGGTATCGGAGCGCAAGAAATCACTATAGTGGAGAATAAATTGAGTTTGTGACTGAATGGCATTCAAATTTTCAAAAGTATTCTTTGGTGCGACAGGAGGATCGGGATCAAGATGGCTTTCAATGGCTTGAGATTGGAGTATGCACTCGAGGGAAGTTTCAATTAATTGCATGGAAAGATGGGATGGAGGTAGTTATGGATGACAATGGGTTGAAATAATTTATTGATAATGACATCCCCAAACCCGCTGCAACAGATGCCACTCTTCGTGATGCTTGGAAAAAGAAGGTTGCAAAGGCGAGGATGATATTATTGGAGGGATTACGAGACCACATTTTCTCAAGTCTCCATGGAAAAGCGGCTCCATATGAAATGTGGAAGGATTTGAAAAATATGTTTCAGAGTAGCAGTGATAGAAAATTAGCACTGAAGGACTAACTCAGGAAAATCAAAATGGAGAAAGGTGACATTATTCGAAAATATTTAACCAAGTTTGTCCAATGTTGAGATGAGCTTGGGAGCGTCAAAATTACTGTTGCGGTTGATGAATTGGTGAGCTAGCTCTTATAGGCCTTCCCAAGAGTTGGCATAGTTATCAGGACTCTGTCAATCGGAGGGAGAAGCTACCAAATTGGGAACAACTTTGGTCAGATTTGGTGAAAGAATAATTCAAGAGGAATACTAGGGATGGATCTTCATCTAAGATAGATGATGAAGAAAATTGTGCCTTGGCCGGTAAGGCGAAGAAGGGGAAGGGAAAGAAATCCTATTCCAAATATGAGTCCAAGAAAGAAGGCAAGAAATGTGACATGTCCAGAGCGAAGTGTTTTCACTACCACGATCATGGGCATTATGCCACTAATTGTCCACAAAAGAAGAAGAACAAGAAGGCTTTAGGATCTATAGTTGGTGAGGCTTTGGCCTTGCAATTTGAGTTGGAATTATCGCTCATTGCATGCATGTTGTCAAGTGCGGTGGGATTACTATGGTACTTGGATAGTGGTGCATCTTTCCACATGACGAGAGACAAAAGAACTTTTCAGTAGCTTGGGGGAGAAGGATCTCCTGATGCATATCGAAATGGGTGATGACAGGAGGTACAATGCTACTGGGATCAGTAAAGTTACTTTGCATAGACAATCAGGTAAACCCTTCTTATTAAAATATGTAATGCATGTACCAGGCTCAAAAAATAATTTAGTTTCAGTCGCAATGTTGGAGGATAGAGGTTATGATATGTTTTTCAGTGAACGGAAAGCTTTTCTTCAACATAATGCCACAGGAAAATCCAAGAAGATTGGGATTCATGTGAAGAATCTCTACAAACTTGATATAGATGGTTGTGAAGCATTGATGGGTAAGGCAGACAAAATGGTGAGTCGAGATGCGGGTGAGTTATGGCACAGGAGATTGGGTAATCTACACCACACAGCCTTGAAGGTCATGCAACAGATTTCTACGGGGCTTCCAAAGGGTACTCTTGTGCAGATAGACACATGCAAGGGATGCACCATGGGGAAGTATGCAAATGCCACTTTTCATGAGAAGGAGAACCGAGCAACGAAAATCCTTGAGAGAGTTCACTCAAATGTGTGTGGACCATTCTCTACAACTTCGATAGCAAAGCACAGGTATTATGTGAACTTTGTTGATGATTTTTCTTGAAAGTGTTGGATCTACTTCATGCAGAAGAAAGAACTGACGTTCTCAAAATTTTGTGAGTTCAAAGCACTGGTGGAGAAAGATACGGGGAAGCATGTGAAGGCTCTTACGAGAAACAATGGTGGTAATTACATCCCCAATGAATTCAAGAAATTTTGTAGCAAAGAAAGAATTTGGAGAGAGTTGATTGCGCCTCATAACCTACAACAAAATGGGGTCACAAAAACAAAGAATAGAACAATTCTAGGTGCAACACGAGCGATGTTACATGATCAGGGCCTACCATTGCATATGTGGGTGGAAGCATGCAACACAGCGGTATTTGTGCAAAACCGCAATCCTCATCAGATACTTGGCATGAGAACACCAGAGGAGGCTTTTTCTGGTAAGAAACCGGATGTCATATTTTAAATTTTTTGGCTAATCTGTCTATTTCCATGTGATCAAATATTCTAGGAAGAAGCTCAAATCGAAAACTAAGATTGGGATATTTGTGGGGTACACTAATACTCCCCACAACTATCGGGTGTATTTGCAAAACAACAAGATGATTGTTGTGAGACGGGATATAAAATTTGATGAGGAGAAAGCCATGCAATTGTCCCTAGAGAGGCAGTCAGATTTGCATGCAGATGAGAAACTCTTGGTTCCAATGGATGAACCTCAAGATGTGGAGCAGCCACATGCAGAGGATCATGGAGTGGAAAAAAGCACTCATGCAGAGCCATCCACTAGACTTGGTAGAAGGTGCACCACAGAAGCTGATAGATTGAGACTTGATGCGACAAAATATGTAGGAGCACCTACTTCACTATGCAGATAGAGACAATCTTCAGACAGGTTTACTCGATACATGGCTCTTATGAGCAAGTGTATTGTGATTGAACCATCCTCCTTTGAGGAGGTAGTGTAGCAACAAATTTGGGTTGACGCCATGGTTGAGGAGTATGACTCCATCGTCAAGAATAGTGCATGGGAAGTTGTCCCAAGACCAGTCAGAAAATCAATGGTTGGATCTAGATGGATCTATAAGCTGAAGCAAGCGGCATATGGGAGTGTGGATAAGTACAAGGCTAGATTTGTAGCCCGAGGATTCACGCAAGTTGAGGGGATTGACTATGAGGAGACTTTAGCACCGGTTGTGAGATACTCATTGATTAGATCCATCCTTGCACTCTTAGTGTAAATGGAGTGTCAGATACATCAGATGGATGTGAAAACTACGTTTCTCAATGGAGTTATTGAGGAAGAAGTGTACATAGAGCAGCCAAAAGGTTTTTAGACTTTTGATAGTGAGTCACATGTGTGCAGACTCAAGAGAGCATTGTATGGGCTGAAGTAAGCACCTTGTGCTTGGTACACCAAGATTGATAGCTATTTCATTGAGTTGGGATTCACAAAAAGTGAAGAAGATGTAAATCTGTACCAGATTGTGGTTGATGGTAAGCTCTTGATTATCGTACTTTATGTTGATGATATAATTTTGACACGTGATGAGCAGTTGATAACTTCTTGCAAAGAGGATCTTGCAAGAGAGTTCTAAATGAAGGACGTGGGACTCCTTCTCTATTTCCTTGGTTTGGAAATATGGCAGTGGGATGGTGAGCTATTTGTTTCTCAAGGAATGTATGCTAAAGATTTTGAGTAAGTTTCACATGGAGAGTTGTAAACCCATGGAGACTCCTCTTCCAGGAAACTGGAGGAAGGAGGGTGCTAGTTCAGGTGAGGTAGTGAACACTACTGTTTAAAGGAAGCTTGTGGGTTCACTGATGTACTTGGTGAACACCATACCAAAACTTTTCTACACAGTTAACCAGCCGAGTCAAGATATGGTTAAGCTGACGAGGCTCTTTTGGAAGGCGGGGAGGCATATCTTATGATATCTCAGGGGCACTACAGAGTGTGGATTATGGTATAGACAGACAGAAGGAGTGAAGCTTCAAGGATTCACCGATGCAGATTGGGCAAGCAGTCCATCAGAAAGAAAGAAAACATCTGGAGGGATCTTCAGCATAGGATCGAAAATAGTTTCTTGGTACAACAGGAAGCAGATATTTGTGACACTCAGTTCAGCCGAGGCAGAGTACATGGCAGCAAGCCAGGCTGCATGTGAGGCCCTCTGGATGAGGAAGATTCTGGTTGGTTTGTTTGGTTCTCTTATGGATCCAATGGTGATACATTGTTATAACCAGAGTTGCATTAAACTCTCGGTTAATCCGATATTCCATGATAGGTCAAAGAACATAGAAATCGGGTACCACCATCTCAGAGATTGTGTTCAGAGGCAAATTATGTTACTTCAATACATTCCCACGAAAGATTGGGATGCAGATCTTCTGACGAAGGTGCTCTCAAGGAGAAAATTCGAATACCATAGAGGTAGGATCGGGGTGGTAGATAATCCCTTTCTTGTTGAGAGGGAGTGTTGAAAAGTCAACAAGAAATGTGTGTCTAATTTAATTTCCCTTAATTAAATTTGACAATAAAATGTAATCTTATCTCATAATCACTTGTAATAGTTAACTGAGTGTGATAAAATCAGTTAGCTCATGAATTTCGAGTTGAGGGTGGTTGGTGAGGCATGCATAGTGATTCTATTAGTTATGGAGTTCAAGTTGCAGTTAGTGCATTAGTTTAATGCATGAGAAATCAGTTAAACAATTTATTGATTTAAAGTCAGTTGAACTAGTTGTAACTTTTTGTTTCACTAGTGAGATATCAAATGAATTAAATTAGATTTAATTCACATGCAATGATGTGCCATGTAACTGATGATTTACTATTAATAGCTGCATGCATGTCAGTTCCAGTGGAGACCTAGTTGAGACAAAGGTTAAAGGGATGTTACTATAAGTTGTATCATTAGTAGGATGCCCACATGAAGTAAGACAACCATAGGATTGCCCATGAGAATTTTGCAGTTTTGGAATGTTGAATTTCCTAAATAATAGGGGTTTCATTCCACATGAATTGCGCAAGCAAGGCAGGCTTAACAGAGGCTAAAAATTGGCTAAGTGTTGGTTGATTTTGTCCGGATCAATGTGAGACAGTTGTGAGAGTGCATGAAACTCTTGTGAGAAGAGTGCATTGTAATTGTTTCATGATTCCTTGGTGAATATACAATAGAAGATAGAGGGGTTTTGAGCAGTAAGCTTTCCTAGGTAAAATATCTGTGTTGTGGTTTGATTTTCTTCTTTCTTTACTTGTTGTGATTGGCGATCGTGTTTATTTTCCACATTTGATTTGTAGAAGGATTCAATATCTTTCCTTAGTACATTGATTGATCAGATTGAATCCATTAGAATAAATATTGTTTGCACAATTTCTACATACCATACCTCTTTTTTGAAGTAGCAACAAATCATTGAAATTAATATGAACAAATCGCTAATGCCATAAATCTTCTACAATCATACTTGATGATGTCAATGCTTGATGTGGCGCACTTCTCACATTCAACTTGTAAAGACCTCCCACACGAATCCCTGTTGCATTTGTGTTCATACAATCCAACAAATCCTTAATAACATAATATGACTTAAAAAATTCTACCTTAAGGTTCTCATATGTTATCATTGAGACAAAAATTAGATTCTTATTAATTGCGGGTACATACGTCATGTTTTGAATGTGCCTAATATTATCATCAAGCATTATTATAGGAACATTACCATGTCATTTGATTTGGTACCCTCTGTCACTGCCAAGGTATATTTTTGCATCATTGCTGATTTATTTGAAGTCTTCAATCCATTGTTTGTTACTTGTCATGTGGGTGGAAGCTCATAAATCCACATACCACGTATTCGCTTCATCATTCTCATAAGAATCAATCATAAACAGTCCGAGGTCCTGGTTATGGTCATCATCATAAAGTATCCTGCATGTCTCTTGTATCTCTGTTGACTTTCATCAAACTTCTTCTTTCGACAATGTTTAGCCATATGGCCACTTTTACCACAATAGAAACATTTTATTGCTGAATCATTCCTATTTTATGACATACCTTGAGATGGAGTCGAATTACTTTGTGGTGTACCTCTACCTCTCTGTCCTCCATTTTCCTTCCCTCTGAAGGGATTCTTCTTCGCCATTAAAGCAAGGTATGAAATCTGGGGTTTTAGGGTCATCCACCTTTCTTCCTCTTGCGTCAGGATCCTGGTCAATTCTTCAAATTTTGGGGCTTTCTCTCTCACATTCAAGCCCATGATAAACATCTAATAATTGTCAGTCATAACCATTCATATTAATTGTTACCAGATTGGTATTACTTACTATCTCCCCTATGTCACCAAGCTTGTCTTTGAGGTCTTTGATGTGAGAGATGAACACAACCATTGTTTCATTCTCCTCCATTTTAATGGAGAGAATTTTTCTTTTCAGGAACAATAAGCGATTTGTATTTCTGATTTCGTACAGATCCTTGAGGGTTGTCCACATCTTGTTTGCTGATTTTCACTCTCTGATGTGAGGGATAATGTAGTTTTTGACTTCCATATTCAACATCGTTTTTGCCTTGTTCTCCCTCTTCTCCCAATCCTATATTGTCACAGTTGTTCTGCCTCGTTCAACTGTAGGTTTAAATTCATCGCCATTCATGATCCCCCATGCATTATGCCCTTCCAGCATAGTATACAACTTGAATTTCCTATTAGAATAATTGAAACCATCGAGATTTTTTCTCTCATTCAAGTATGATTCCATCATTTGATTATTCATCTTGACACTTTAAAAAAAAAATGACTCTAAAAAATTGACAAAAAAAATGGATCTTCAAACAGATGTACCCGAGATCCACAATAAACAATGCCAAGAAATAGATCTACCTGGTCTTCGACCACTCAGGTTGCTCTGCAAACTGCACCATGGGCTCACAGGCTCCTCTGCCACGTATCACACTTGCAATGATCCTCACACAATTTAACAATGATCTACTACTGCCTCTTCTGCCACGGCTCATCAGCTACTTTGGCACAATCTCACTGGATATTTAGGCACAAGCTCTCTGTCTCTACAGACACGAGCTCTCTGACTCAACAGGAACTCCACAACACTAGCTACAATGCTCCAGAGCACGAGCTCTCTAGCTCCTCAAACACGAGCTCTCTAGCTTCTTCAACAACACTCCAAACCCATTTTGATGCCGCACTGGGAAAATTTTCGTAAGGGTTTTAGAGATCAACATTGGTTTTCCATGCGATTTTGCGCTGATTTTAGAGATCAGCAATGTTCTCTAGCACAGGTTCGTGCTGATTGGCACCTCTGTGCCTCCAACTAATGCGCTACTCTCGGCGTTTCCTCCAAATAAAAAACAATCTCACTCAAGCCACCAAGGGCTTCTCTTTTGCCACCTGGACACTCACAGGGATCAAAGCACTCTGGCTTTGATTCAGCCTCAGAGCTCTGATACCATGATTAAAATGGCAGGATCAAATTTATTAAAGCAATACTGGTTAGCTCTACAATGAGAGACTATACTAGGAGGGACTACGTTCGCAGGCCGCTCTACATTCTCATTACAATGCAAACAATATATAGCTTGCATTCTTATAGAGAAGTTAGAACCAATACCTAAAAAATAGGAACAAACTCCTAATATAAGGTTCTGGTGAAGCGACTCTCTCTAATTAAATTTCTCCATTATTTTGGAAAATTTAACAAGATAAATACTAGATAGTAAAAAATATATTTATTTTTCATCTTTTCTTGAACAACTTTTGGCTTTTTTGTACTATACCATTTGATAGGGATAGCTCATTTTTTCAATCATTTTGTTAGGGTCCTTTCTACGTATGTTGCAGTGAAAGATATCATTCTATACTTCTTTATGATCCCAAACTCATAGTCAAACTAAGGTTCACAATCACACCATGGTCTAACTACACAAATCTACTCCAAGTGGCAAGAATAAGTAGTGGGATAAGGACTTCCACTTAGTGAAACATTGTTATAATAACGAAGTGCATTTTACTAATTTTTTTTTTTTTTTGACGTGTTATGAGCACTTCTTCCATTGCACTTCAAGACTCAATCCATCCATCTTATAGGGTCCTACATTGTAGAAGCAACTCAAATCTTAGAAGTTATTCAATATTTGTGAATGATGTTTCCAATATAAATCTCCAACTATGCAATTCCCTTTATCATAACCATGAACACACATAAGGTGTGATCACCATCATAGCAGTTTATAGTGTGATTTCGAAAATGGAAGCTTTTTTATATCCGCATGTAAGCAGAAGTTTTTGTAGGCCATTAATCAAAATAATCTTCGAAAGGATAACAATGGAGTCTGAGGTAGTTCCACATATTAAAAACACTCTATTTCCGAATGTTAAAGCGTACAAGGCGTGAAGGGTCCTCGGAATGCAAATCTGCTCCGTACATTCTCTGGATCACCATCTCGTGCCCCATGGATTATTATCTGGGAACACATTGGAAAGTTATAAATCTAGTTGTATTACGTTTTCTACTGTCAATTTAATTTTTCAAAAATATCAGAGTATGGTTGTTCTCAATTAAATAGCTGATATGTCATCAAAGGAGACTTTACCGTGTAGCTGATATGTTATCGAAGGAGAGACTTTAAAGCGAAACGAGTTTTCTTTCTTCGTTGTTGAATCAGTGGATGATGAAGAGATTCAAAACATATAATTTTATTTTTATTTTTGTATGAATGCTTTTTTTCTTCCATATGCAGGAGGAACCAAATATTTATATAATACTCTGGTACTGAACATTGAAAGCAGATAGACTTTAACTTCGATAAGTAACTCTTTAACAATCTTGAGTTCTATAGACACATATTTATATTACTTTAATAATTACAATAATAATGTTTTTAAATGTTAAACATTATCTATAAAAATATGTGTTATTATTCAAATAGATTTATTTTTAATATATATATAGTTGTGCTAATCTCAAAATCCACATTTAATTGAAAATGGTTTAACCCCATATAAATTTTTGTGGGATGGATTTTGTAATATAAATGCTCCTATTTGAAGTTGACATTTCGAGTTTAAAATAGATAACCCCATTTTATTATTTATACCAGAACCAGTGTGAAATGGAAATGCTAATAAAATGAATATAAAAGTTTTTAGTCTTAATTCTACCACTATATTTTGAAATAATATTATATGTAAGTGGATAGGTTCATCTTAAAAGTACACTCTCCAAAAGCGCAACCACTTTGTGATTTATTTAATAGAAAATGCTCCGTGACAACATTTCTTCTCCATCATAGTGATATTTCAAAATATATTATATGAAAGTGCATAGGCTCATCTCGAAACACTAGTGTAAATGAAAATGGGCAAGCCCCTTGTCATTTATTTAAATTGAAAATTAAGATAAATCCTTATTTCCAGAGATAAATTTCTCGTAGACGAACCAGATTACAATGTTATTTCCATTTTTGGTAGAAGGGAAATTAAGATAAATCCTTATTTAAGTCATGGAATAATTTAAATTTTTTAAAGAATAGAATAGAATATGTAATACGAAGTATAAATTTATTTTAATTAGGTTCGAAATGATTAGGCTCATCTCTAAATATGAAAGTGCATAGGCTCATCTCGAAACACCAGTGTAAATCAAAATGGGCAACCACTTTGTTATTTATATTTAAATAGAAGATTCTCTGTTACAACATCTGATGCTCCGTACTCATGGCTTGTGGGGCGGTATATTAGTGCAGCAAATACCACCATTAGCTGCAAGTTCACATCGAGGTGTGTCGGATGGACAGTCAGTATCCGTCTTGCAGTGTGCATTCGTATTACAATGGTAGTCTGACACACCAGAGGCTATCACACCGCGACCACCTGGAAATATCACAGTACGAACATTATATCAAATAAAATATTATTATTATGCACACATTTATACATTAAATACACATATAGTTAGTAAGTAAATGAAGAGGGTGAGATGAATGTTACCATGGGCAGCGAAAATCAAGAAAAGGACTGCAATGAACCCCATTAACCTTGTAAAGTTGATGGACATGACACTCAGTTTTCCCATTTATCTCCACACACAATGCAAACAACAAAAGACAGACAACAAAGGCAAAACAGTGTCTCCGGAATATAGTTTGTTTCCACGGCTCAATGAAAAGCAGCGGTGCATATATTACATATTTATAACATTCTTGCTAACTAAATGTGGTGCTGAACAAGATGGGTATCTGCAAAAAATCCGCGAGGGTGCAGAAAACATATTGAGGAAACATCAGGAATAAAATTTGCAAACGGTCTAAAATATTCAAAAATTGAAAATTTATTATTTTTACGAAATTAATAAGAATCGGCAAAAATCAACCAACATTGGGAAAAACCAGAATAAAAAACATGAAAAAGGAAAAAGTCGAACAAAAAAATCACTACACTTGGCGGCCGAAAACTCAGGTGGCCTAAAAACTCGGGATTTGCCGAATAATGAGCCATTTTATTATATGATTCATAACAACGCCGTGCTGTCACTGCAGAAACATTCATTTCATTCAAAAATATCTCTGACAGAATTTCTAAATTCTGTCATTTCTCTGAAATTTCGAAAATCTTGGTAGAAAAAATGTTTCCCTCTGAAATTTCGCTGAAATGATCGAAAAGAAAGGCTGAAAAAACGTTTCGCTGATATACTTCGACGACTACGAGTTTGAATGACCTATACACTTCATTGAAATATTTAATTTAAATAAATGAGATGTAAAAATATTTTAATTTATTTGGTAATTCATTCTTGGAAATTGTTTATGTTAATATAAAGTGAGATCGTAATATTGGTTATCGTAACACTCATTCATTTTACAATTATCTGGGGTTCCTAATGCAACAGGATGTTTCGAAGTGTATGGCTAATGTTTTTAGTTTTTATAATTAATTAATTTATATTTATATTAATTTATTTCAAAGAATTAATATTGTTAATCGAGCTAAAAACTCAAAAACAAACTAAAATTAAAAATAAAAATACATTTGATTGTAATGATAATAAAATAAATTAACTAAAATAAAAAATAAAAATAAAAATTTAAATGTAATAATAATAAAATAAATGAATTAAAAATAAAAATACATTGTAATGATAATAAAATAATTTATTTTAATAGATCAGTAAATTTTAAAAAGTGTAAATTCATATAATTAGATTTTATTGTAGAATAATGATTAAATCATACTTGATAATATAAAATTGTAAATTTGTTTTTAGAAAAATAAAATTATATTAATAGTAATAAGTTTATTGTTTATATTCTTAATATTATTAGTAATAGAATAGCTATAATATTTATAGATGGTAAAATGTTTATAAGAATTTTCAAAATTCATATTTAATAGAGTTAAAAATGTTTATTAAATTTAAAAATATTTATTTTGATAATTCATAAAGAAGTTTAATTTGATTAAATATAAATTATCAAAAACTCTTATAAACATTTTAATTTACACACCTATAATATTCAATTGCTGAAATATGCAAATTATAAATTTAATATTTTATTCCTAGTTTATTTCTAATTATTCTTTCATTTTATAGTTATTTTTCTCTTAATTAATTTTTAATATCTTAATATAATAATGTAATACTAACTTTATTTTTATTTAGTAACTTAATTATAATCTATTTATAATTAATAATACTAATATATATTATTTATAGTATTAATAATCAATCCCTCACATATGTTCATTTGGAGTTTGAACCGAAACTTCAAGTTTTTTTTTTTTTTCAAATTCTTCAATTTCTTTAATTCTAACTCATCTCTATGTTCAAGACAAACCTTATTTAGACAATAATCTCAATCTTATTTTATTAATATAATTTTCAATTAAATAACCTTAATCTTCTTTTATTAATATAATTATCAATTATTAATAACAATTTAATTATTTTCCCCGATGGGGGTGATGAATGTTGGCTCCGGATGGCGATGTGGTGGCACGCGGCGCCCGATGGGCCTCCATGCACCCCACGTGATAATTGAAGAAGCTCCATGATACATCGTACCCACTGTCAGATCAGACCACAATGCACGAATTTATATGCAAGCGAGGAGACCCTAGAAGGCCATTCGTCGGCTTTTGGCAATGAGGAGGGAGTGCCTGGTGCACAGTTTCTCTGGTCTTAAAGCTACCTGGATGCAGTTCTGGCCAAGTGCAGATGGGTATGTTAGTCACGCTGCTTACAACTTGGAGGAGGGAGACCACTAGCAGAAGGAATGGCATGGGATCCAGGGGTTTTCTCGGCCCATCGGTAATATGAAACTCAAGCTATCGGCATTTTCTCTGGGTGAATTGGGATAGAAATTGGGATAGCTCGTGGCACTTATGCCCTCTTTCAGTTTAGTCGTGAGGATATCTTGGAGAGGGGGACTCTGATAGCCATATTGTAGGTGCTGTCTTGAGGACCGACGAGATCTGTGCAAGAATGGCTCCACTGGACTCCTGGGATCTCGAAGCAACGCTATTCTCTTCTACCGTTAGTGTTTCCTTCGTGGGCATGCAGTTAGTTTTCAAAATGAAACCACCATCTCAAAAGGACAAGGTTGGTAACAGCCTCTGTAATGAATTTTGTGTAACCCTTATGCAAGTTCATTATAGTATATTCTGGTTATTTTCTCTAGTTAGGTAGAACACCATCCTCTTGGGGGTGGATTATGTTCACAACAGTGTTCTAATGCCGTGACAGAGGGGACGTACACGTCGGGGGGGAGTGGTCTCGTGAATGGCATGGCAACAACAAGAAGAGAAGCCAAGATTTGTCACAGAAATTACTGACAACAATCATTCAAGAGAGGGTGCAACTTTGTCACCAGCCCACTCCCCAAGTCAGGTCGAGGCCCCCACCTCCTTGGAATTTATTTTTTCCCAATTGACCAACATTCAATTCAATATCGACACTCTAAGGGAGCAGAGGTATGATGATCAGAATGAATTGGTAGCTTATATTAATGATCTTCAAAACATGCATGATGAGATCCTATACTCACTAGAAAGTCTAGATCTGCACCACAGGCGAACAAATGACCACCCCTGCTCCTTGGAAGCGAGGGTGGAACACATAGACTTTCACATGCATGAACGATTATCTCTTTGACATTCCTCTAGCCTTGCCCGCAAATCCACCCCCATAATGTTGATTTCTATGAATTGCATTTTTTACTATTTTGTACTTTGTAAGTTCTGGCCTATATGCCAGCCGAAAATAACTAACGACATGGGTTGTGATGGTCTTCCTCTAGGCTACGTGTTCCTTAAATCTAAGCTTGAGCCAATTTATAAGCCTGTGGAGATGTATTTTGTATATGATGATTTCCTGATAATATAATAATTGTTCTTTAACTGAAAAAAAAATTAATTAGTTAATTTAATTAATAATAGTAATCATCATTTGTTCATGAGGTCTTGGATGTGACAACTGCATTTAGTGTTAACTAGTTAAACGACATTTTATTATTTGTTTAAGGAAAAGATTTAGACAATTAAAGTTTTGTTGGAAAATTTATTTTTTCTTTATTGTTAATTGTGAAAAATAAAATTCGTTATGGAAAATAGTTCCATAAAAAGTAAAAAAGTTGATGGTAAATGTTTTCCAAGAACTGAAAGGTGGTAGGGATAGTTGGGAATAGTTACCTGCTCCTCTGGGGATAAGAGACTCATCTCAGTGAGGAATAGGGGTTCTGTTCAGAGATTAAGGAAGGGAGTGGAAAGTTTTCTTGAGATGGTAGAGAGGAATGGAAAATCTCTCAGTTGTCCTGAAATATTCTAGTACTGACTGGACTTGGAGTTGTGAGGTCATAACAGAAATATACTGCCAACCTGTACCTTTCAGTGGAAGCACGGGGGAAGAGTAGGACATCATTGCCTCTCTTGAAGGTTGGGAGGACCTCAACAGCAAAAATATTTTATTTTTTAGATAAGTATCTCTACATTACAGTGAATTATGATGCGAACTAGTTTTCATATATAGATGTTATCTAGTTAGAGGCAAGAACAACAAATCTTATGAGCAATACATTAAAGGAGTGATATTTGTATTTATTTCAGAACTTAGCAAGTAATGTTTGAGTTCTATAAATTAAGGATAGAACTTATAATATATTTTGTTGAGTTCTGTAAATTAGTGATAAAAATTATTCTGTATTTTAATTCCAGTAATAGTGATAAGGAAAGGAAAGAAATATAGAATGGTTGTGTCCAAATTATACAGTTGTGACTATGTTCTGTGAGAACAGAGGAAACTAAGATCTGGGTTAAATATTCTACCGTGATTATCTTAAAACAATAAATAGTAAAATTTCTTTGGAAGAACTATACTGAAAGATCAAAAATAGTATTGTAATTGTGCCAACAGTAAAAAGAAACAGTAAACCCATATCTAATCTATTAGAATAAATTAGATAGTTGTAAAGGTAAAAACACATATACATGTTGTAGGAAATTTCTTATTGACAAGAAAAAAGAGTGGATTGTGAGTTGAGGGTACAGGGTGAAACCTTAACCCAAGACGCATTGTCCCTCAAGCGCAGCTATACGCGGACAAATAAATGAGGTGGTTCGGACACCAAATAACTAAGAAATTTCTTAACAGTAAGAAGCTACAACCATCAATCTAGAAACAAAAAAAAAAAACCGGAAATAGAGTTACTGTATCGACAGTAGTGGATGCATTACATTACAACCAGAGATCGAGAAATAACCATGAAAATATGTGTTAGAGAACTGAGTTAAACATATAACATATACAGTTTCTGGGCGTGAAAACTATACGCTGAGATAAGTAATGCAAGGAGCTACTATACATTTATTTATAAACCAAACGGAAAGAACTGTTGTGCAGAGAGAAAAAAAGTAACGCGACAGTAAAAACCTTCAAAGGGAAATTCATTTTTGAACTGTAGAAATAGAACCAATACATTTACACCCGAAAAAGGTTACTTAACCAAAAATGAAGAATATTATTGTATATTCACTGCAAGTTCTTAACCGTGGCCTAAAAGATATGACTCGGGAAATAATTACATATCATTATAAGAAGAGTAACAAGAATAGTTCTTAAATAGAAATTATCGATGCAAGATCTATTGATATTACATTAATTAAACATGGGTAGAAAATGGTCTCCTTAAAAAGATAAAATACGCCAGAGGAGGGATAACTTGGTCACTGTGCAAAACCCTTTTGAAATAGCTGGAAAGAGCTGAGTAGGTTAGTTGGGAACCAAATTTTCCTTAAGGAATAATCAGAAATCATTACAAAAGTTAACGCCCTTTTGCAAAGAGTACCTACCTACATACAAAGAAAACCCCGAAATACTGTGAGGTAAACAATAACCAAACTAAAAAATGTGAAGGGAATTCAAACACAACAAAAGTAAGGCCTACCTATAAAAGGTAGTCTATGTGGATCATCCAAACCCAAAGCTGGAAGTTACAAGTGACTTTGAAGTTTTAGAAAGAAAACTTAATGACAGGATATTGAAAATGTAAAAACACAAAGTAAAATGAAAATTGCTACATGGAATCCATTGTTAACTTAGCTGCGTCAAAAGGAAATTCGTCAAGAAATGGCACTGGATAATTAGACAACGTCGTTGGAAGTGGAGTTCCTGCTAGAGGTCAGAGTAAAAGGGAGCAGAGGCACCGAAAAATCGCATTTAGAGAACTCTCTTCCACTGCACACCAAAGAGTGATAGCCATCGGACAACTGTATCAATAGTGGAGTTAGAATCATATGAAAACAGAGCCAACCCTCCAAATGAACCATGATGATAATCTCTTGCAGAGTCAGGGTAAGAAGCTAGAACAACGAGAGTCGAGTCAAATGAGAGGTGCTCATAGGGTTTAACAAGGTTAACCCATACTTCCCGCCAGAGAAATGATCCGTGGATCCCCAGGTGAATGAACGGTGACAATTAGGGCAGGTGGCCTTGAATCCTGCGCCAGATCTACGCATAATCGCCCATCTGTCGAGGGATGTACACGGCAAAACCGATAATATTACATTTTCCATGACATGTTAGCACCAGAAATGTAGGATTTACAATCCCGAGAAGCTTCGTTCATAAATACAACAATACAATATGTCGTTAAGGTTATCCCATTTATAAAGACTAAAGCTTTTAATATATATGCGATGTTTCAACTTTATGATCATAGTTTTCAATTCATATGGGTGTTAATACGCCAGTTCATGTATACATTAAATTTATTTTAAGATGGAACCATTAATGTTTACGGTGAGGACCTTTTGTAAAGGTTTAGTTCCAAATATGGTAAAGAATTGTTTTAATATGGAGTAAATTTTTTATTTTTATTTTTATTTTTTAATTTAATTTAATTTTATTTTATTTTATATATGAGTGTTACATTGGATAAACGATGATCAAGTCCTTTATTAAGGCACTCCTTGATGTGAAGTCACTAGTTCAATTACTTGCCCCAATCAGGGTGATATATTGGACATGATGAAGATGTAGTCGTGCCAAGCTTACAAAAAAAAATAATGTTAATCATCATTCACCTTTTATCCTTTTCCTCTCCAATGGTCACAATCTATCTTAATTTAAACTCAATAAACATTATTTGTCTCATTTGTTTGAGCTTGCTATTCCAGTAGATTTTGACCAAATTTTCTATTATTGATATACCTTTCTTATTTTATTTAATATTATGTTTAAATACAAATTTAATAATAATATTTTGTTTTAATTTAATATTTGATAATTAATATTTAATATTTAATAATAATATCAAATTTATGCCAAATTGAATGTGATCAGTTTTCTTTAGTTAATTTAACCTCACACAATTTTATTCTACCTCTTCTATTTTAATTTGAAACACTTTAAGTAGATGGAAAATTCCTTTTTGACTTTTATGCAATAAATTTTAATAAATGAACTTGAATCAACACAGTATTCCAAAAAATCCCAGATAATGTCAAAATATATATGATAAAATTATAAACTATTAAAAATAAATTACTATAATATAATTTTTATTAAAGTAATTTTAAATAAATAAAAATAATTTATTAGTTAATTAATTATGAAATAAGAAATAATAATTTATTTATTATATTCAATTAAAATAAAAATAAAAATTATGCAGTTGAAGCATCCTACTACATTATTAAATGAAAATATAAACTATTAGAAATAAATTAATATAATATAATTGATATTAAAATATTTAAAAAAAATTAATAGTAATTAATTATAAAAAATAATAATTTATTTATTATATTAAATTGAAACAATTATCCACTTGAAACATCCTACTACTCAAAATATAAATAAGAAAAAGTGTTTGAATTTTCCATATTGAACTAGCATGGACAGGACTGCATTTATCTTTTGCTAGTTAATTCTAGAAAAAACAAAAAGAAATCCCTACATTCCTTCTATTTTTTGTTGGCTCTCTAGTGTCCTCCATGGATATCCTCTATAATTGTGAATTCTTGGTTTATTGTGTTAGGAATTGGGGTGAATTTTGATTTTTAAGGAAATGAGAATGATGGTACTCTTTGATTATTATGGAAAAATATGGGTGATATCTATGGTGCAAATTAATTTTTCAATTTTTATGATTATTTGAAAACATTGAAATGAAAGGCATTAGATATATATAT
This sequence comes from Pinus albicaulis, assembly GCA_034641835.2. Taxonomy (NCBI): domain Eukaryota; kingdom Viridiplantae; phylum Streptophyta; class Pinopsida; order Pinales; family Pinaceae; genus Pinus; species Pinus albicaulis. The sequence continues at coordinate 912,871,868 of CM076569.1, forward strand.
ACAATTATTTTTATTTGAAATATTATGGGAACCAAAATGAGAGTAAGTACGTTTCTTTTTTTTTCAATTAAATATTAAGTGGTTGAAGTCTCATGTAGTGGACAAGTTAAGTGGTAGTAGTTACAACTATACATTTTGGGATCCCCAAGATTCCAGGAAGAATAACTTCCACTAGGGAGATATCATAAATGGAGATAAGTGTTATGTTTGGTGGGGAAAGAGGATATTGTTATTGTTATCATTATTTTCTCGAAGGATGTTGGAGAGAAATGTGGGATAAAGAAAGAAGATTTTTCTTTGAAAATATCCTAAGTATAAAAAGAAAATAAAAATATGCAAACATGAAGAGAGAGGGAAGGACACTACCCGAGACTGCAAATGAAGTAGGAAGTACCACTAAACGATGACAATTTATTGATAGAAAAGGGTCTAAGGCTCAGGGGGAGTAGTTGTGTGCCACTCACTAGTTGGGAGGAACATTCTTGTTCCTACTGCATTCCCAAAATGACTAAGTTTTCTAGTGATCAGAAATTTAGAATTTTATAATTTTTTTTAATTGGTACTACTCAATGATACTTTATATAGTCTATTGTGTATGTTTCTCTCGAAGGAAGTTCTCCACTACAAAACTATGCTGAGAAACCAACTCAACTAGTCTTTAGGTTCAAGTTGACCCTTGAACCAAAGGGGGCTCCCTCAAATGTTACGAGGCATTTTTTAACGATGTTCATTGACACTGGACAAAATCCTATGTAGCACAATGGCCAGATATATGATTTATTGTGGGTGGTTGTTGATGATTTTCCATTCTTTGCTTAGAAATAAATCTCTCTCTTGCATAAACTTGATCAAAGTGCAAACATCCATCTTGAAAAGAATGAAATAACTTAAAAGAGTTTGGTAGATGAATAGAAGAGAATAGATGATAATTAAGAAGTCGTATTGAATAATTAATCAAGAAGATATAGTAGATGCATGTGGAAGACTTCTACAACCCAACAAAAAACATTCAAAAGATGACAAAAGGCAACAATTTAAATATGTAGAGGAACTATCTCAAAGAGATTGTCCGATAAGCTAATATCTTTAAATGATTATAGCTTTGTAGGGGATTTCAGATAGATTGAAACTCAATCTATTCTTACCCAGATCTTCTATGTTACTTTGAACATGTGCTAAAATAGATTATGAAATAAGTGGAAAAACATACAGAAGAAAATAAATTCTATAATGAACTGGAGCCAAAATAGTTTAATTAAAATTCCTGTAATCCAAATTTTATCAAAATTTTATGTTCACATGCATTTCCTTTTCATAATTTCTTTCCTCCTTAAATTCATAACCTAAAACATTATTTCTCTGCTCTGTAAAATTTCATTTTTACCTCTGTAAAATTATCCCATAAGGAAGAAACATTTGTTTCTAGCATTGGAAACTCCATCCTCATTTTACTCAGCCTCCTTTTACCTCAATCTTTCACCTCTATAAAATTATCCCGTAAGGAAGAAACATTTTTTTCTAGCATTGGAAACTCCATCCTCATTTTACTTGGCCTCCTTTTACCTCAATCTTTCACCCGTAAATTCATTTCATAAAACCATTATCTCCTTTCGTATAGAGTTGATAACATACAAGTTTTCATTCATACTTCGTAGACCTTCTCAAATCACATTTATAAATTCAAATGCATGTAAAAAAAGTGGTTTTACAACGTTCTTTTGGGGAGGGGGTAGTAGATGGTAAATGGTTTATAAGGGGGGACCCAAACCAACGAGAGGATGAAAAATGTAAAAATAAGTAAAGGTGAAATGAAATTTCACATATCTCGATTCATTTAGATTATGATGGTTTAATGTGTAAAGTGTGGGGTGGGGACATAGGTTTGATTTGAATTTTTAATTCAACTTGTGAGTTGTTATTATTGGCTAAGTATATAACATAGTAATGTTTGGTGCATAGATTGTCCGAGTAAGTGAGGACAACCTAAGATCACATCACTGACAATCTTAGATCCTCCAGCTCTAGGTGATAAGGGATGGCCTCCCTTTAACCATAGGGAGAATCCTAGATCCTCCTGCTCTAGGTGACAAGGGATGACCTCCCTTTAACCATAAGGGGTAATCCCTAAGAATAATAAAATGAATAGTCATTGTAGAATAATGTAAATTAAATATATTTTCTAATTAAAAAGTAAATAGGCTAGTTTATTGAATAAAGAGTGTTTTAAATAAATAATGTTTTTTTAGGAAATAGAGGTGGTAGGCATATAACATGTGAAAAATTATTAAAAATAAAGTATCATTATGACTAAATAAGGTTTAAATTAATATATCATATTTCTTACAAAACATAAGAGTTAGTAAAAAGTAAAAATACAAATTAAAATGAAAAGATTAATTAATATGATCATGTCAAAACATGTCTAATCACCTCATATTACCAGTAAATAAATAAATGAAAGATGAAAAATAAATTAATAATAAAAAATAAAATAGGAAGATTGGTTTTATGGTATTTAAATTTATGTGCAAATAAAATGCTAAATAACATGTATTGTTAGAGTTCGTTCTGCAACAAATAAATTGAGATATAATTTAATAAACTTTAAATAACAAATATTCAAGTATTTAAATTGTTATCAATAACCTCCACAATGAATCAGTAAATAAAATCTCACATTAAAATAACGCATAGAAAGAAAACAAAGAAAGAGATACTATTAAATCCTCATAGTCATGATGAATAACACCACTATAGCAAGTACATGATACCCTTAAAAGAACAAGCCTTCATCTTCGATGCACCACCAGCCTTTAGTCTGCCCAAAAAATGTCTCTACCAAAAAGCTCTGGAACAATTGTTTTACATTTTTTTTAAATCGATTCGTTTCATTTAGTTTCAGTAACTTCTAGTAAAATTAAATTTATAATTATTTTGATTAAATATAATACATATTTCATTATTTGAATAAGTGCCCGCTCGAATTCCCCATGTGAAAAATCTTTTGAATAATATTAATACTAAAACAAATTCAAATTTTTAGGTTAGGTAAAAATTAGTAAAATTTTCCCACCATATGCAACATTAGGTCATAAAATATGTATTTAACTTGCACTTATTCTTTTCTACAAAGTCTACCTTTAAATCTCAATGCTCCTCCCATAATCGTGCACAATATTCATTTGCCCATTAAAAAGAAAATTATGAATTCAAAATAAAGTAAATTTGAAATATATATACGTTTTTAATTTCAAATTAAAATAAAATTGACTATAAATCCCATTTTTTATTTTAATATATATATATATAGTTTTAAATATACCAGGGCTTCGTTAAACTATTGAGAGATCGAAGTAATTATCATTAATAATATAATCTAAAATGTTAATATATATATATATATATATATATATATATATATATTTTAAAGATACCAGGGCCTGGTTAAACTATTGGGAGATCGAACAAAATATTGCATTGCAAAATATTAATAACATTAAAAATATTGTCACTTCTAAGTTTAAAGAGAAAATGTGGTGTGAGAAAGATTTAGAGGCTAAAAGAAAATTAATATATTATAAGGAGGTCATCAACCCTACTCTAAAAGATCAAAAATATCTCTTTGTTTTAACTAGCTCAAAGAAAAAAATTAATATAGCCAAGATAAGAATGAACTCTCATGAGCTCTATAGTGAAACAAGTAGGGAAATTCCTAAAACACCATGGGTGGAAATGATCTTTCATTTCTTTGAGAATATGAACACTAAGGATGAAAATCACTTCCTCTTAGAGTGCCCTGCATACACCCACATTGGATCTCAATTTCATAATATTTTCTGCAATACCAACCTTCCTAGCCTTTTAACATGTCAAAATTATAGTAAGCTCGAGACGCTTCTCTCCAAGCTCTTTGAGCATAGGAGTGCAACTTTAAAACAAACTAAATAATTCGCTTCTTTAGGTCTGATAGACCAAAGTTTGATCTCAGTGAATGCTACATATGTTATATATATTAAAATTACATATATATTATTAAACTTTATTATTAAAGATTTATTTAAACATAGTTTATACTTGATGCAGGAGCATCATGGTTTTGAAAATGTGTACATTTATTAGAATCTAGGGGGTCTTGTGTTTTTTAAAAGAGTGGTTGTCTTAAGTATTTAATTAAGACAATTTTCAATATTTTGAGTGATTTAGGTGAAACATTTAGAATATGATTCAATTAAATATTGAGAGGCATATTTGTAAATGTTCTCGAATGTAGGAGAACATGAGTGATTGATGAGTGATTGGTGTGGATTGAGATATTCTGAAATATTGTAAAAACTTAGATTAGAAAGTAGTTGATGATTTTTGGAGGATTCTTAGAATTTAGTTGAATGTTGAGATCCTCAAGGGATAAAGAAGAGATTTTAGGAATTAATTGAGGACTTAGAGGATTCTTAGGATCTAAACCAAAATGGATCTGAACCAAAATTGGTTACAGAACCTTTTGTATAAATTTGTAAACTCCAAAGGCACAAATTGTAAAAAAAATATCAACATTCTAAGATAGGAGGTTTGATTGTAAGCCTACGGGCATAGAGAGAAAGAAAGAGAAAAGGGCTAAGTAAAAGCAGATCAGGCCATATCTAGATTATAAAAAGGTTTTTATTTGTATCTATACATTTGTTTAAGAAATCAGGAAATTGAATTCATTGTCAATGCGTGTATAAAGGAATTATGTGGGACCCAGAACCATGGCGGTGGGTTTGGTTAAAGTGGAAGCCATGCATGTAATAAGGTAAGGTGAAGGTGCAGAAAGGTTTAAAGGTATAAGTTTATAGAAAAAAGTTAAAACCCGAGATACACTTATGGATAAACTTCCACGTACAATTGATTTAAAAGGTGAATGATGTGGTTCGATGTGGGGTTAATTATGCTAATCTTGTATTTGTGCATTGATTGATTAATGATGACCATATGGTTGCATCAATTTGGTATCAGACCAAGAAAAAACTCTTTTGGGAGAAATTTAGAGCATGTATACTCCACGGAAAAAAAAATCAGAGTGGGTTTGTCATTTTAAGATAATTTAGAACTTGGGTGTAACATCTTTCCAGTTCTGCTGCTGCGTTGCCCTACGCAGCCTGAGATAGGGCGTTGCCCCCACGGCCTCCTCTGCTGCTGCTATGGCCCTCTCAGCCTCAGGGGCCCTCGATCCTGGCTGGATCTGATCGGATCTGCCTCTCCAGATCTCGTTTTTGGCCCCTCCAGAGCTGCGCCCTTCTGCACTGATCTGCTGCCCAGATCCTCTGCTGCTCCTCTGATCTGACCCACTGCTCTTTCTGCTGCTCGGTCCTGGCGATGCCTCGCCTCTTGTCTGGAGCGGGTCGGGTATGCTACTGATCTTTTCTTCTGACTATGGAGACCCAAGGATCGCCTCTAGGGCCCTCTCAGTCTTCTCCTCCGGATGCCTCAACCGCCTTCTCTTCCTTGATTGCTTCGTTGCCCAAGAAGAAGAAGTCTGACACCTCTAAGTTTGTTAAGAAGCTCGACGATGTTCCGGAGGTAACCCTACCTCCTGAGGGACCGATCCAGGTTGCCTTGTCTCTAGCAGATCGCGCCCTGGTCGGTCAATTCACGGGTCTCTGGCCCTCACCTAAATCAACGGAAAACTGGGTTGTTAAGAATTGGATTCTGCTGATCAAGAATAAAGTCACTTCATATTTTCTTGGAAGAGGCTACTTCCTGTTTGAATTCAATACTAAGGAGGATAAAGACTTGATCTTCAGGAATGGGCCCTATTTCATGGGACCACAGGGTCTCTACCTCAACAAATGGACTCCAGACTTTGATCCGGCTGTGGATGTTCCATCGGCAGTCCCTGTTTGGGTTCGGCTTCCTAACCTACCGGTTCACTGTTGGAACTGGGATTCCCTTAAACATATTGGCAACACATTGGGCAAGTTCATAGACAGAGCCAACAACAACGATCAATATGATTGCGCCTGGATCTGTGTCGAGGTAGACTTAGAGGTGGATCTTCTTGAGGCCATCAAAATAAAGGTTGGCAGCTGGACACATGTTCAAGTGCTGGATTACGAGCAGCTCCCTTTCAAATGTCGCAAATGTCACATCTACGGCCATTTTGCTAGAGGATGCCCGAACAAAGGTGAAGCAGAAAAAGGAAAGGATGAAGGATGGAACCAAGTTAAGAGGTCAAAGATAAACCACAAGAAATCCGGGGCACAAGGATATCATCCTGCCGCTGCCCAAAATGTATCCTCGTCAAAAAGTCAAGAAAACAGGTACGAGATCCTAAGCTCTGCGGAAGAAATTCCCAGGGAAGAGGAGAGGCCTGTCAAACTAGCAGAAAAATCGAACTCAGCAGGAACAAGACCCGAAGAGAGTATCACGGCAAGGGACAAAGAAAAGCAAACAGAAGCCTCCGAGGAGGAACATGACTCAGAGGAGTCCGAGGAAGATGGAGAAATCGGAGATACGCAGACTTCAGTTAGAAGATCTGCAAGGGGCCGAAAATCTGCTAGAGAAAAGAGAGATCAGGAAACCTACAAAGACAAGCTTCAGGGTAGTCAGCCCACGCTGGAAAAACTCCTCGGCAAGAATCCAAAGACGGTTAAAAATCAAGCTCATGGCTCTAGGGGAGCCCCTCACCAAAGAAACAAATGATGAATACCATCTCCTGGAACTGCAGAGGAATGGGGAGTAAAGTAAAAGAAGAAGCAGTGAGAAGTCTTATAAGAAGAGAAACCCCGGACATTCTTCTGATCCAGGAGACCAAAATGGAGGACAAGGAGTTTCTCCAAATCAGCAAAAAGTTCTGGAAGGGAAGTAGCAGACTAGCAGTATCATCAAGGGGAGCCTCTCGGGGATTGGGCTCTCTTTGGAACCCCCTCAAGTACGGACTGGTCACGGAGGCACACAATAGCCATTGGCTGTTCTTGAAGCTACATTTTGTAGAATCAAGGGAGACTATCTGCCTGTTCAATGTCTACGTACCTATTAATATAGGGGAGAAAAGGGAGTGCTGGGACTCCATTAGACATCTGTCGGAGACTGAGAACCTGGGAAACATCATTATTGCAGGTGACCTAAATCTTACTCTACGCACGGATGAAAAGCGAGGAGGCACAATTGTAAGGGACCCAACAAGGGAGTGGGTGGAAGATCTCATGCAGGACTGGGATCTGCTCGATATCCCTCCAAATAACGGTAAGTACACCTGGACCAATAAAAGAATAGGCCCTGGTCATATTGCTGCTAGACTTGATAGATGTTTGGTGTAGAGTTCTTTTCTTTTGCTCGGCTTAGAATCCAGATTGCACATCCTCCCATGCAGTGTCTAAGATCATAATCCCATTTTGTTAGAGATGTCAGGCCACAAGGATCTTGGTCCCATTCCATTCAGGTTCAACGCTCTTTGGGTCAAGGAGCCTGAGTTTATGAATTTGGTTCAGGATAGCTGGAAAATGCCAGTGAAGGGTTCTCCCTTCTTCATCTGGGAAGAAAAACTTAGAAGACTGAAAGCTGCCCTCAAAACATGGGCCAAAGCCCTCCCCACCCCTGCAAAAGAGAGAAAGCATGCCCAAGACAATCTTACACAGCATCAAGCCCAAATTGAAGATGCAGAAATCACCACAGAAGTTTTAGACAAGGAGGCGGAGCTTCAAAAAATCTATCACAAAGCCTGCCTTTCAGAGGAAGAGCATTGGAGACAAAAATCTAGGAGTCTATGGCTTAAAGCGGGAGATAGAAATTCTGCCTTCTTCCATAAACAAGCTCAAGCAAGAAAAAGCTTTAATTCTATAGCAGAAATCAAAGATGGCAATTCGACCCACAAAGACTTTGAGAGCATAAAGAATGCAGCTTACATCCACTTCAAAAACCTGTATAAAGAAGAGGGTGAGACTGATCCAAATTCCAAATTTTTGGAGGCGATACCCCCAAGGATCTCCCCTCGTATTAATCAGCAGCTTGAAGTGAAGATTTCCATCCAAGAAATAAAATATGCTCTAGCCAGTATGGAGCCTGACAAAGCCCCAGGCCCGGATGGCTTCACGGCCAGATTCCTTCAAACTTGCTGGCAGATTGTGGAGAAAGATCTCTTCAAGATGATCCTGAAATCACAAAATTGTCAAAAAATTGGGGGCAACACTAAATCTGCCTTTCTTGCCCTTATTCCCAAGGAAAAGGGTGCAAAAGAATTCAATCGGTTTCGCCCAATCTCTCTTTGCAACATTGGATACAAATTAATCACAAAGGTAATCGCAAATAGGCTAAAAGGCATCCTTCCAGCGATCATACCTGAGAATCAAGGTGGATTTGTTCAGGGGAGACAGACTGTCGACAATTTCATCCTGGTGCAAGAGGTGATCCATTCGAGTCAACTTCGCAAAGAGAAGGGTATGGTGATTAAATTAGACCTGGCAAATGCCTTCGATCGTGTCAGGCAAAGTTTCCTTTGGGAAGTTCTGAAAAAGTTTGGCTTTGGACTGGGTTTTGTAAATTGGATTCGAGCTAGTATTGCTGACCCATGGATCGCCCCCTTGGTGAATGGGAGAGCAGCTAGCTTCTTCAAAGCATCAAGAGGGCTCAGGAAAGGCTGCCCCCTCTCTCCGCTGCTTTTCGTTCTCCAAGTCTCTGCCCTAAGCTTCTTCCTTGATCAGAAATTGGCAGAACAGGAGATCTTGGGGCTTAATATAGCCAGAGGGGTGAAAAATGTAAATCACACTCTTTTTGCAGATGATACCCTTCTTTTGGGGGCTGCCTCAGCTAGATTTGCCTTAAGGTTTAAGGAGGTTTTATATGATTTCAGTGAAGTTACAGGAAGCAGTCTAAACAAAGGCAAATGTAAAGCTTACTGCTGGAATATTTCTGCTCTCACTCTTTCTTCCATCTCCAGAACTCTGGGTTTTACTACCACCCTCAGCTGGTCCTCCTTTATATACCTGGGTCTTCCCATCTTTCGCAATCTGGATTATAGCAGAGATTGGGCCCCTCTATTGGACAAATTCAAGGCAAAATTTCAGGCTTGGGGTTTCTCTTGGTTAAACCTCGTAGGCAAACTTGTTCTAATCAAATCAGTACTCAGCAGTCTCCCCATCTTCCAATTTTCTGTGCTCCTAGCACCCTCTGGCATCATAAAAAAAATGGAAGCCTACATCCGCAAGTTTTTTTGGAAAGGTGGCAATTTCAATGACAGAAAAATCTCGTTGGTCAGTTGGGAGAAAATTTGTAAGCCTTTGATGGAAGGAGGCCTTAACTTCAAAGATTTTTTCTTTCAAAATATCGCCATGGGGGCCAAGCTCTTCTGGCGATCCATCGCTCCGCATCCAGGCTGGGCGCAAAGAGCCCTTTGGAGGAAATACCTCACGGGGAATAGGAGAAGATCCCTGGATAATTCTCTGCCCACAACAGGAACGCATTTGGTTAAACGCTGTCATAAAGCAGTTGCTCTTATCAAAGATAGAGCATTCTGGATACCGGGCAATGGTAAAGACATCAAGATCTGGGATGAAAGAATTATGCTGCAACCTCCCTTAGCGTCGAACAGCTCCCTGCATGCGCTGCGACATTGGATGTATTACGTAGGGTATGTTACTTTGTGGGACATTTCACAGTGGTCAGACAACATCTGGCAGCGATGGTGCCTTCCTCCCTTGCCTCCAGAGCTATCGCAGGCCAGACAACTCCTTCTCTCACTATTAAATGGCAAAGCGCCTCTACGCATAGGTAAGAAAGATGCTCAGGGATGGGGATCCGCCCCAGGTATCTATACGGTTGCGCAGGGGTACAAGTGTCTTCAAGAACACCCCTATGTCGCCCCCGATCCTGTTGTATGGAAGGGGCTGTGGAAATACAAGTCTCTGCCAAAGGTCGACATTTTCTGTTGGTTGCTTTGCCATAGAGGAATCTTAACAGATGACAAACTGAAGAAAAAAGGTTTTCAAGGCCCATCTAGATGCCACCTATGCTACGAAAATGAAGAGAGTGCCCAGCACATCATTTTGGACTATAAATTTTCAAGAGAAATCTGGCAGATCCTTTTGAATTATTGGAAAACAGAGTTCACTCTTCCTGTGTATATTTCAGACTTATTTGCTAATTGGCATATTTTTTATCTAGGAACTCTTCCAAAAAATGAAAGATTTAAAGCAACATGGTTCTCCTTGCTGAAATTCATATGCTGGCAAATCTGGCTTGAGCGCAACAAAAGAGTTTTTAGGGATGAAAAATTAAATCCTCAGCTCATCACCATCAAAGTCAAAAGCCTCTGGAAAGAAAATTTGGGTGAACAGTTATCGGAAGTCAACTTAAATCAAAATGATTTAGATTGGGGTGCCTCGTTGGGTCTTCAATTCTCTGGCGAAACAAGGCAGCAAAAGAGCATAAAAGAGTGGCAATTCAGAGGAAATGAGCAAGAACTTTCAGACTTGCTCACCAGACAAGCCAAATTCTGTTTATTCTTCGATGGGGCTGCGAAAGGCAATCCCGGTTTGGCTGGGGCAGGAGGAATTATAAAGAACAAGGAGGGCATAACAGTGACCAAGTATGCTTGGGGTCTTGGGCATTCAAACAGCATCCAAGCTGAAGCCTTGGCACTTCTGCAGGGTCTTAAGCAAGCAAAGGCCATCGGTACTTCAGATTTAAGTGTTATAGGAGATTCTAAGTCTATCATCAAAGTTTTAGTGGAGGACTCCTCTCCTGCAGATCTTAGATTGGTTAGAGCGATCTTAAGAATTAGAAACATGGTGAAATCTTTTCAAACTGCAAGCTTCCTCCATGTATTGAGAGAAAACAATAAAGATGCAGATTTGGAAGCCAACAGGGCGGTGTCCCTTTCAGAAGGCTCCCTTCTGGTAGACGAAACTGAGGAGTGGGACTCTATCCCATAAAGCTGCAATGTTTTTCCGCATCATCTTACAACAGTTTGTGTGTTTATATAAGCTAGGAAAAATAACAAAGATAGACTCTCTAGTCTCGTGCAAAAATTGTGGATTCCCTAAACTTGGGGCCTACGATCAGACCGTGGAAGAAATACTAAGGGCTAGGCCCGACATATTGTAACCGATGATGGCATTTGGCCACTTTCTAATATAAAATCATAACCGTTCTTGTAAAAAAGAAAAAAGAAAAAAGAAAATTCAGAACTTATGGAATTATTTTATTTCATAATTAACTTTGTGAACAGGGAACATATTTTGAAGATTTTTCTTTGAAGAGAACAGAACAAGAAGAATTTTTATAGAATCAAATGGCACAGAAGAAGCGAGGAGAAGAATCAGATCTGAATCAAATTGAGTGAAGAGATAGTGACAACTACAAACAGTGAAGGTAAAGTTAATAGAAAGAAAAGAGAAACTGCAACAGAAATGTGTGTTCAGAAAATTGGACAGTAAGGTATGGTCTTTATGTTTTGAGTTAATTAATGATGAATTATTGATTGAAAGAAATGATATGAAGATGTTTGATGATTGTAGCCAAGAACGAGCAGATTTTTGATGATGATGGCAATGAACCTATCCAATTAGAGGTTGGAAGAAATGAGAGAGATGACTGAGTGTAGCAGCCAGAGGAGTAGCAAATCTCTAAAAGGTTCAAGAGAGTTAACCAAGAGAGAGAGAATACCTAGGAAGAGATCAAACTCAGAGAGAAATCTTGATAGGGTATTGAGTAGCAAGAGGATATTTCTACTAGAGAAGGCTATGTTGTAGATCACCAATCGAGCATGGATGAGCTCATGAGGAAGATGGCCATGGAGCGTCATAGAAGAGGTTCTAGAGAATTCCATAAAGGTAAGATGAGTAATGAGGAGTGAGAGAGAAATCTTGCAGTGATGAGAGCATAGTTGGAAGTACTACAGGGATGGCTACAAGAGAAAGAGAATGAATACCAAAGACATGGATGGAGAATGAGGAAATGGGTTAGATGGAACCTATTGCAGAAGAGATGGAATGTCAAAATGATAAATGAGTTCAGAGAATTTGAGAAGAGATATATTGAATTGTTGGAGAAAGAGAGACTCAAAGGAATTGAGTCATAATAAAAATGATTTGTTAAAATCCAGAAAGTACATTATAAAAGATTGGTGCTTGAAGCATCAAACGAGACCGAAAGGTCTTGTATTTTTAAAACTAATGATTTGTGTATAATTGTAGGTACATCACTAGATGATGAACAAAATTTAGAGTTTGTTAAGAAGAAGGAGAAGAATCTGAAATCTGTTCATATTAATACCGAGATAGCAAGATCTCAGAAACGGAAGGAGACAAAGAGGTCTCATGGAAATGTGTAGCAGAATATTGGAGTTTGTAACAATGAAGATCAGAATAGCAGATATGATTTAAGACATGAAGATGAAGAAAAGGTATTCACTGTGCCTAATGAGTTTGGAATTTTTAAGCATGATGATTCAGACATGTGTGTAGATTTAGCAGAGGAAGAAGGACCATTTGATAATGGGTCAACAACAAGTGAAGGTACTGAAAACTGTGTAAAGTTTTCAAATTCTATTCCATGTGAAATTGTTGAGTTATAAAGAAAGTTAGACCTTCAAAGAAGAAAGTTGGAAAAACAGAGGATATATACTCAGGATAAATTGCTGAAGAAGGAAGACAAAGAAATTTTCACGAATGACAATAGTAAAGAAGATATAATGGTAATAAGAGTTCAAAAAATTGACATTACACAGGAAGAAGTTCATTATTGTGAACCAGAGCAGGGAGACATCCTTGAAACAAACGATATGGAGGGGAGACTAGTTGACAGTCTCGTGAGTTCTTTGGAGAATTTAAATCAACATACTGATGTGCTAACAAAGGAGTTAGAAGAAAACTTAGAGCAACATACTGAGATGTTGTTAGAGAAGGAAAAGGCAATGAAGACTTATATTTTTAATTCCGATAATTGTTTTATGATTACAGATTTTGATGAAGATGAGACAGACATGTTTCAAATTGAAGGAAAGTCAGTTTTACAACTGAAGAAGATTGGAAGTTGTCAGATAAGACATAATGATGAGAAAGATGTAAAGCATGAAGATACCGTACTTGAAGAAACTAAATTAACTGCCAGAATTAGTCAAGAAAGTGAAAGACAATCAAACCCTAAAAAAAAGGAAGAAAAATATGCTGAAAATGATAAACAACATAGTGATATATTTGAAGAGAATCAGAAAGGGAATCGGAGGACAATTTATTTTTTAAAACTAAATTTACAAGTTTCGGGTCCGTAAAAAGAGAGGACCCATTTGGCCTCATGGGCTTAATGCATGTCGTATTACACTGCGTTCTTTTATTTAATATTCATGGATCTCCACGTGGGGGCTTGCTTGGATTGGTCTTCACGTGGAGTTTATATAACTCATTCCCCGTTTTAATTTTGTATGAAGTGAATAATACAGGCTTTTAAATGTGTGCCCTTATGCCCATCGTTAAGGTTAATGTTATCAGGAAGTGAAGGTAGGTAAGTTAGTTTAGGTTTGATTTTATTTAATTAACACGTTGTTGTTGTTATTTAACTGAATTTTAATGTTTTATTTAATTATAACTTATTTAAAATTAATTTTAATTAATTATATTTGAGTTATTATGTAAGTTTTTGTTTATTAATGATTATTTAATTTATATTGTTTTAAATTTTATAAATTTTATTATGATTAAGTTAATTCAACTTATTTTATTTTAATTATTACATTTTATTTTTTAAATGTTTTAATAATTTGTATTTAATTTATTTAATGTATTTATTTCAACATTTAAATAATTTGTAATTAATTAATTAACATAGTCCTGATCATGAACTACACTGGTTGGTTCGAAATGCTTTTGTCGACCTCGTTCTTTTGCATGTGATTATTACCGAAAGAATTTCTACTAATTTGTAATTAATTAATTAATTTTATATTTAATTAATTTTAATTATTAAAATAAAATTTTAAATATTTTAATAATTTTTATTTAATTTATTTATATATTTAATTTATAATCATTAATTTTTGTAATAATTTTATATCATTATAATAATAATTGTATCTTATAATTTTAGTTATTAATTCAAAATTAAGATTTTTTTTTTTTTTTTTGTATGTAATATATTAGTGATTTTCTATGAAAATTTTTACAACGGTTATTATAATGAAACATTTAATGCACGATTAATATGAAAACTTAAGGAAACAATTTTTTATTATGAAAATATGAGAGAATAAGTCATATAGCTAGGGAGGCACGAGGCGAAACTCATAGAAGGAGCCAAGAAATATTTGGGGTCAAATTGGCGCCGAACAATAAAAAATGTGGTTCCCATACTTCAGAGATTGAGCTAACTCGATATTTTTAAATTAAGTTTAATATTTTAAATAAATAATTTTATACAAAATATAATTATATTTTTTATTAAATTAAATCTCATTTAAAATAAAAATTATTAAAAATAACTCAGAGACATTTCATCCTTTAGAAATGAAAAGGGTTAGATGGAATGATATTTAAAGGAAGGCATTTGCCAAGGGAAGGATAAGATTAAAGGAAGGTAGCAAATTTTGGAAATTTTCAAAAACGATTTGGTAACTTTTAAAGGTATAAAAAAAGTTATAACATAGGCTCCAAATGTGGATTGCTTCCCCTTGTGGATGTAGAGAAACTAGTAGACCAGCTAACTTGAACTCATTGGCATGGAGTCATTTCATCAACTTATAATCTGCAAATATGAAACCATACTGCCTACACTATTCTAGAGATTGATTCACACTAAAATCTGAAAATTGAAAATTTCTGAAGTGAAACAACTAATAATGCAAGTGGAAATAAGCACAACAATGCCTAATTCATTAAACTATGGAGTCAATCAGTCAATCAATAATAAATTTACTCCTTTCAATTCCCTGCAAGCCATTGTAGTCAACCAAACCAAACTTCATACTACAAACTTGAAACACAAGCTGAAACAACTATTGATCTACTTCATTAATCCATAAACTACAAACTCATTGATATAATGCACATTGAATATGAAAATAAATAATTCAATCCCACACAGCCTCTACCTAACTGAACTCGAAATATACACTGTTAGGTGTAATCATGTTTCCAGTCTAACCACGTAAGAATTGGATTGAATTAAAAACCATATTGTATGCGACTAAAAACTTGAAAAATATTTACAATGTGAAACTCAAATTCCATTGGAAATTGATAACTGCAACTGAAATTTGAAGACTTCACCCTTTGTTGATGTTTGAAATTTTTGGTCATCATGAAGAAGAAGAAAGATATGTTGTTAAATGCAACTGACATTTCGAACCAAGGGAATTGGTAACCTAGTGTAATTGAAGGAATTTCAACCAATATCAAATGCCTACTCCTTTTTAATGAGCAAGGAATATATCTTGTCTTTATCGTTCTCCGGGGAAAGATTTATTCCTCACTTCACTCCTCGGAAATGACGCCAAATGTTGTATCTATTTCTCAAAGGAAGTTTTGAGGTGCGAAACTATGCCAAGAAACCAACTTGACTAGTATTTAGGTTCAAGTTGGCCCTTGAACCAAAGCAGGTTCCCTCAACTATTACGAGGAATCAAACCAGAAATACTAGTCTCTGTTAAAGAATATCTAGCAGAAAAGGCAAGGAAATAAGATATTGAAGCCGAGATGGGGAGAAGAAAAGAGATTGCTTTCATAGAAAACCCCAAATTTAAAGGAAAAGTCTGCTTGATTAGTCACAGACCTCATCCATGCCCATTTGTGATTGTTGAGATTCATAAAGTGTTGAGAAATGGCAAGCTAATCCACATGAATGTAGGCTTAATTTACATTGATTTATTCATCCATGAGCCCATGTATAGAAAAATGACCAAGAATAGTACAATACAAATTATATGTAGAATTTTTTGGCACAACCCTAACCATATAGGTTGGGTCAATGTATTTCAATGTAAACAACTCGTTGGGGTGATGTTTCTTTCACCACTTTTTCATATCACTATAGGTCTAGAGTCCAACATCCAAAAACACTTGATTACGAGATTCATCCCTCTTATTCTTTTCATCAATGCACCAAGGGATCAAATACTGTCCAGTTCCCTTTGCAACTACAAGGACATAATGATCATTCTCTTCTAATTACTCCACGAGCTAAAACAATCCCCCTTCACCCTCCAAATTAAATGATATCCCAGGTATAAGACAACAATCCACATCCTTGCTACTCAATGTTGCATGTAGTGCAATATGGCCCACATTGCAACCCATCAACTTAACTACCCCACTCCATTTGTTGCATTCTTAGCCTGCAAATGGGCTAGATTGACAATATTATGTGAAGCCTCAATTATTGTATGGAATCTAAAGGACTAGTCAACAATTCCCAAATCATTATCCACTATCTTCAGAACCCCAACAATGGAGACCCTAAGCTTCCTCCTCTTTACCGCTTTAAATATATTGACTACTCCCCTCATGGTTCCATCCTCACCAATGATATAAACCTAGTTAAAACCATGGTATTCAATGGAATCACTATCTTGTGCAGATCAAAGCCCCATCTTGAGCCCTCTATCGTTATGCACCCTTTCTTGTGCCATTATGCAACAAATTAGGATTCAAAACCACAGGTTCAGGTGAATAGAACCCACAATAACCTGACCTTATTCCCTTGATATTCCTTACCCCATACTGAATCCAAAGACCATCTATAATCTCCTAGGACTAATGGAAGAATTGACTTCATCAAGGCTAAAACAGACCTTAGACCTAAGTGATAACATAGGCCAATGGGGTCTAATCTTAATTATATTTACAAAACATACAACCCAAAACCAAAATGTAAGTATGCACGTAAAATCAAAATTTATTAATTCATAAAATAATTACAAGAGAGATGTTGGCCCAATACTTGGTCATCAATACTCTGACTCACTCACTCACTTCTACATACATCTACTAATTTTTCTTGCATGCCTTATGAGTCATAGGCTCACCTCTATTTATACAATTGGATTAGAACCTAAGGAGGTTCTATATCCTAAAATAACTCCCAAAATATCTCTCCTAATCCCTAACATCTCTCATCTAATCTATAAAATATATCATTCAATCCCTTATCCCTAGATAAGAGCTAATTAATCCATGATACTCCATAATATTTTAGGTTTAAGAGAAAATCACAGAGGTAACCTTAGAACCACTTTGGAAACTAGGAATGTATCCCTTCTAGTTAGAGAGGGATCTCTCTTTATAATTTAGCTTTGTTTGATTGAAGGTATTAGGCTAGCTATTAGTTTCAGGTTTGGGTTTTTTGTGTTGTTGGGCATTAGGGGAATTTTGAGGTCTAAAACGGGCCTCCTAACAAAAATGTACAACCAAAATAAACTTTATAAGAACCAATAGGATTCAAGATGATGATGTCAACCATGGGGGATGATTCACCATTTTTTAAGTAAAAGGGTAAAAATATTAAAAAATAATAAAATAATAAAACTACTTTTTCAACTCGTATTTTCAACTTATCTCTCAAATTTTTTACTCAAATTTCGAGTAGGAGTACTCGTTGGATGCAAAGTTTAATTACTCATCCAAGGAGTACCCATGTTGCATACTTTCGATGGACCCTACTATGTGAAAAATGAGAAATACATGAAAAAATGTGATCGCAATCATGTTTTTCATGTATTTCTCATTTTTCGTGTAGTAGGGTCCATCAAAAGTATGCAACATGGGTACTCCTTGGATGAGGAATTAATTTTTTCATCCAACGAGTAATACCACTCAAAATTTGAGTAAAAAATTTGGGAGATAAGTTGAAAATACGAGTTGAAAAAGTAGTTTTTTTCTTTTTTCCCTCTAAAATTTAATGATGTCATCAAATCTTATTTGATTTTTTCCACTATTATTTTATAATTTCCTTAGGAGGCCCATTTTAGACCTAAAAATTCCCCTAATGGGTTGAAACTATGAAGATAGGCCATTGGGAAAATGGAGTCACACGTTTAGATTTGTCAAATACATAATTGATAGGCTAACCTTATAGGGAAGAGTAGGAAAATTCACTGGATTCTTTAAAATATGTCAAGTGGATGAGAGGAAAATATTTATAAATCCCATTAAAAATAGAGAAATTAAGAATTCTAATTTCAATCTTCATTGGAAAACATACATATTATTCTTAAGCTAGAGACAAATTGTAGATTTAATCAACTTCTGTTATTTATCTAAGAATAATTTAGATTTTAGAAAAACATATGATAACAAAGAGGAAACAAATTGACAAAGAGAGATGCACTTCACCAATAAAATTGACACAAGAATCTCATAAAAATTGCACTGTATTACTAAAAATATGATCAATGGTGACTCTATGAGCTACTTTACAATACTTTGTTCTTTTCTTCAAACAATACCCAACCTCTATTACTTCGAATTCTGAAGTATTTATACAAAAGCTTATCAAAGAATATCTTGAGTGAAACTCTCAATATTTTTACGAAATATCAAAATAGTTTACAAAAATAGAACAAGAAAATAGGCAATCTAAAACTGATGTGGCTGATGGCTCTATTTTTCATGGTGATTGTTGATGAGTGGACCTCCAAATATGCTGCGTCGTTTACCTTGTTGTCGAAGATAAAAAAAGATGTTTCACTATAGTAATTCACACAATTTCTCTCATCTGTCTTTAGTTGGGATAGAAAATTTGATTAATTTTCTACAGGTCTCATCCACATTTGTGTATTTTTGAATTGTAGGCTTGATGATGAACAAATTTTTAATTTCATGGCTCATGAAAAAATCAATTTATATGGCCTCCATTAAATATTTCCCTGTGATATGCCCTTTTGTACCTACAAATCTTTATTTGTCTTGGGGAATAGTGCCTATTTTCTCTTGGTACTCATTCAAGTTTATCATATTGTCTCACATATCAATCAGTCTTGGTAGTCCTTTCTTTTTCAGCAACTACATCTTGTTATGAAATCTCTGGGTGTTGGTTTCTAGATTTTGACATTTGTTCTCCAATTGTAGCATAAGGTTCCTTTTGGTATGCATCCTATTCACTTCCAAAATAGTTTATGTCCTGTCTTAAATTCCTAGATGCTGTAATTCTTCTCTGGTTTTGGAATTCAAGAGTTTGATGATGGTTTTTGCTTTCCTAGGTTATTGTCCCAAGTCTAATTTGATTTGTTTTAATGCCTCTTTAGATCTTTGTATTTACTCTTGCTGCTAAAAAATAATCTAAATTGAAAGGTAGATTTCTGTGATGGCTTCATTGATCTCTGTCCATATGTTTTCTTTTGCTTGTGCAATAGTTTGAGACATTACTGATTCACTTTATAATTGTTCCACTTTGAGAGTGAGCTAGTGGGTTTTCTGAAACTCTACAACATAAGAATTATCAATTCTTAATTTATGCTCTGACAATGTTTTGAGCTGATCTTTTAACTTAGCAATTTCTTGCCCCTGAATAGTCAGATTGTCTATGGATTTAACTAGATCACTTGCAGGATCTGATGTCTATGTTGGTGCTGAAGTTGATGTAGATGCTCTTGGGGTTGTGGCCACTAAAATTAGGACTGTTGTGAGTGGAACTATGGCCAACTCTGATGCCTACTATTTTTCTTTGAGTAGTTTCTCTAGCTCCACTTCCATGTTTCGGATTTAGCCGTTATGTTCAATTATTATCTTGAACATGTCCTGTTTTTCCTTTTCCATCTATCCGAATTCCTTAGCCTATGGATTCTCTGTGGCAGGCAACTTTAGCTGCTTCTTCAATGACACTATATCAACATTTTTCCTTTTCACAATTTCATCTACTTCCTTCACATCACTGGGATTATATTCTAGTTTAATCACCAAGTATTCCAGTGAATTGATCTTGGTATCCTTCGCTAAGGATGAAATCATTTCCAACTTGAGTTGTTCCTGTGTATTGTTGACCGATACTTGTAATCTAGAAGCTTACATGGAAGAATTAGTTAGTGTAGAATATATCATGTCACTGATTTGATTATGCATTTCCATTTGGTTAATTGGATGGATTTTCTTTGCATCAAATGAAAATACATGTTATTTGTAATCTACATGTGACCTTGGGGCTACCACTTTTGCCTAAAGGAATGCAATTTTCATTTTTCCTTGATATATGTCAAAGGTCGATAGGAGCTTGTGTTGTGATGTGGTTGTATGATTATAGAACTATTTATATGTGGTGGCTTTAATAATCTCATTCTTTTGTTTGATTTCCTTGTACTTGGAAAAATTATTAGGCACAATAGTGTCTTGAGCCAAGTCAATTGTTGATGGTGTTTTTGGAGGCTCTTCAGATGTTGATGAAGGGGGAGATCCCGTGACGATGTCATCGTCCCTGGTAGACACATCATGACCTGTTATAACAATTTTTTCTTGCTCTTTGTTACCCTACTGAAAAACTGGTGCATAGTTAGTTTTTTGTTTCTTCTTGTATATTAGGAACTCCTTAGCTCCAATTTTTGTCACTGGGGAAGATTATTCTTCTATTATCCTTTTCTCCTACTTTTCTTGAGGTGTAGGAGTTTGAGAGGTGGTTGTTGTTATAACCTGTTCTTCAGCCTTCTGCAGTGCATTCTCCTCCAACTGATTCTTTTTCATGTATTGCTCTATCTCTGGCCAATGAGTGTTTGTGTAGGGTGTGGTTTTTTGCTCCACCCTCAGCTTTGAAATCAGGCCGAAAGGGTCATAAGACCAAGTAAATATCAACTTGAAGTTCATTTGTTTCAAAATAAAATCTACCTCTTTACAAATTTTTCTGGTATTGCACACAAATGTTCCAACCCGTGCTTTGATTTTAAACTTTGCCTCCTTTTTAGCTACCACAAAATACAAGTCATCCATATGAATCATTTTTCTAATGTACCCTAATGAGAAGAGTCTCATGGGTACAAATTTAGGTAGATTGTAAGGTGGAAACTCACACCCATAGATCCTGATCTCTGTGTAGTTCTAGTATATATACCAGTCACCTATCTTCACATGCTCACTAAGATGCAATACTTTTGAATATCTGTTTCTATCCTAGGATCCATATCACTATTTAACAAAAAAATAACTGTGTAGAAGAACTGATCAACATAGTCTGTGAAATTAAACTCTAGGGAGCTTTTCCTCACCAAGGATGTCTAATGGATAACTGATTGAGAATTTCCCTGCTCATCCATATTCTACAAAGAAAAGGGAAACCTGTCTTCCTGGTGATAAATAGACAAGTAAACGAGAACAATAGAGTATTTGAAAGTGCCCCTTATAGGAAACTTAATGAATTGATCACGCATTGCATCTGCAATGTACTCACTATAATTAAAAATAACAGGTTTCTCCCTAGTGGTAAAAATTGAAAGGAAGCCAACAATGGCCTCTTCAGCCCATTAATCAAAGGGGTAACCAAGAATATATGAGATGATGGTGATAATCTATTTGGTTACCATAAGGAACATATAAGATGAGTATGGAGGATTTGATTTGGGCATTTGGGCATCTTTGGGGAGAAATATTTCAAAGATCTTAGCTCTCTGTGGGAAGGTAAAATTTTTGTAGAGCTATGTGAGAGAGTCTACTGAGAATTGCTTGCAAAATTTTGGTTTTTGTACTTGGAGCATTTGAGAAATGGCTTTGGAAAAGCGCAATGGAGCTCAGGGGGGCTTGAAAACACTCCCCCGCCATTGATCTGGGTGGGGGAAAATCTCATCCGTTGATTTTTATTCTAAGTTTTAAACATTGCATAAAACTTATATCGCCAACTTTATTACATGCACTAAAGAACAATTAATATTTTGATTAAAATAATCTAATAAAAGAATAATAACCTCCTTAAAAGTACTTATAAATTCACTATTGCTGCATTTGAATTAGCAAAGCAATGCTTGGTTCTTTCTCTGTCCGTTAACCACAATTAAATGGTGTGATTAACTTCACTAACCTAGCTCAATCACGATTAAGATGCGTGATTGATTTATTTTCTAACCTAATATATTTTATTTTCAGCCTAATCAAGTTTAATCAGTGTGATCAAACTAATTATTTCTACTTATCCTATTTACAATGTGGTATTGTGACTAGCAGCATATTTATTCTAAATTTCTAAATATGAACTGATGCATTTTATTTTATTTCTTGAGTGACATTTAGGCTTGCTCACTCCTATATATTGTTTTGAGGTTTCTTCATTTTCCTTTATATTCTATTTTTCTTTTTCTCATATACACTATCTATACCCTTTTTAATTTTTTTTTCTTATATATTGTTTTATAAATTATTTGCAAATATAATATTTTTCAACTAAAAAGAAAAATATCCAATCATCATTTGATCGTATGAATCATGGACCCTAACAAGACATATAATAAAAAAATATTTAAATGGCGAATTTTAAAACAGGTAACCCCATTTTATTATTTATACAATAACCACAGTGTGAAATGGGAATGCTATGTAGCACTAAGCTCACATCGAATCTCGTGGATAGTTAAGTTCCAAATTTACAATGGCAGCACACCGCCTGTAAAGCTCGGCTGGAACACCCTTATTCTCTAAAACGAACAAGATTGCATAAGCTATTTCTATTTTTGGTAGACGGGAAATTGAGATAAATTCTTTCAAGTCTTAGAATTAGTTAAGACTATTTAAAGAATATAAAATAATAGAATAGAATACCTAATACGAAGTGTAATTTATTTTAATTAGGTGTCAAACAATAGCTAATAAAATGAATATAAAAGTTTTAAGTTTTTATAATACTACCACCTATATTTTCAAATAATATTATATGTAAGTGGATAGGTTCATCTTAAAAGTACACTCACTGATGTAAATCCAAAAGAGCAACCACTTTGTGATTTATTTAAATAGGAAATGCTCCGTGACAACATTTCTTCTCCACCATAGTGATATTTTAAAATATATTATATGAAAGTGCATAGCCTCATCTGAAACACCAGTGTAATTTATTTGGTAATTCCTTCTTGGAAATTGTTTATGTTAATATATAGTGAGATTGTAATATTGGTTATCGTAACACTCGTTCATTTTACAATTATCTTGGGTTCCTAGTGCAACAGGATGTTTCGAAGTGCATGGCTAATTTTTTTAGTTTTTATAATTATTTATTTAAATTATTTTTATATAGTTAAATTTATATTAATTTATTTCAAAGAGTTAATTTTAAAAAAACTAAAATTAAAAATAAAAATACATTTAATTGTAATGATAATAAAATAATTTATTTTAATAAACCAACTGATTTCAGTAAATTTTAAAAAGTGTAAATTCATATAATTAAATTTTTATGGTAGAATAATGATTGGCTCATACTTTATAATATCAAATTGTAAATTTGTTTTTATAAAAATAAAATTATATTAGTGATAATAAGTTTACAACTTATATTCTTAGTAGTAGAATAACTATAATATTTATAGATTGTAAAATGTTTATAAGTATTTTGAGAATTCATATTTAATAAAGTTAAAAAAATGTTTATTTTGATAATTCAAAAAAAATTTAACTTTATTAAATATGAATTATCAAAGTTCTTACCAACATTTTAATTTACACACTTATAATATTCAATTGCTAAAACATCCAAATTATAAATTTAACATTTTAGTCTTAGTTTATTTCTAATTATTCTTTCGTTCTATATTTATTTCTCTCCTACTTTATTTTAAATATCTTAATATAATAACGTAATACTAACTTTATTTTAATTTAGCAACTTAATTATAATCTATTTATAATTAATAATACTAATCTATATTATTTATAGTATTAATAATCAATCTCTCATATATGTTTATTTGGAGTTTGAACCAAAACTTCAAGTTTTGTTTTTCAAATTCTTCAATTTATTTAACTTTAACTCTAACCCATCCCTATGTTCGAGAGTAACCTTATTTAGACAATAACCTCAATATTCCTTTATTAATATAATTTTCAATTAAATAAACTTAATCTTCCTTTATTAATATGATTATCAATTATTAATAACAATTGAATTATTTTCCCGGATGGGGGTGATGAATGTTGGCTCCAGATGGTGACGTGGTGGCATGAATTGAAGAAGCTCCACAGTTCATCGTACCCACCGTCAGATCGGACCACACTGCGTGAGTTTATATGCAAGCGAGGAGACCTTAGAAGGCCATTCGTCAACTTTGGGTGATAAGGAGAGAGTGCGTGGTGCATTGTTCCTCTGGTCTTAAAGCTAGCTGGATGCAGTTCCGGCTAGGTGCAAATGGGTATGTTAGTCACAATGCTTACAACTTGGAGGAGGGAGACCACCAGCAGAAGGAATGGGCATGGGATCCAGGGCCTCGCTCGGCTCGTCAGCAATATGAAACTCTAAGCCGTCAGCCTTTTCTCTGGGTGAATTGGGATAGCAGTTGGGATAGCTCGTGGCACTTATGCCCTCTTTCGGTTTAGTCGTGGGGATATCTTGGGGAGGGGGACTCTGATAGCCATATTGTAGGTGGTGTCTTGATGGTCGACGAGATCTGTGAAAGAATGGTTCCACTGGACTCCTGGGTTCTCACTGTAATGCTCTTCTCTTCTACCTCTGGTATTTAATTTGTGGGTGTGCGGTTAGTTTTCATAACGACACCACCATATCAAAAGGACAAGGTTGGTAACAGTCTCGGTAACGACGTTTATGTAATCCTTCTGTAAGTTCATTATAGTTCGTTCTGGTTATTTTCTCTATTCAGGTAGAACATCATCCTCTTGCAGGTGGATTGTGGTCACAACAGTGTTCTAATGCCCCAACAGAGGGGACGTGCACGCCGAGGGGAGTAGTTCCACGAATGGCATGGCGACAATAAGAAGAGGAGCCAAGATTTGACACAGAAATTACTGACAACAACCATTCAAGAGAGGGTGCAACTCTGACACCAACTCGCTCCCCAAGTCAGGTTGAGGCCTCTACCTCAGAATTTATTGCTACCCAATTGACCAACATTCAACTCAATATCAATACTCTAAGGGAGTAGAGGTATGATGATCAGAATGAATTGGTAGCTTATATTAACGATCTTCAACACGTGTAAGATGAGATCCTAGACTTAGTGGAAAGTGTACATCTACACCACAGTCGAAAAAATGATCACCCCTTCTCCCTGGAAGCGAGGGTGGAACACATAGACTTTCACATGCATGAACGAGCTGCTCTCTTTGCTGTTCCTCCAAACTTCCCTGCAAATCCACCCCCATAATGTGGATTTCTATGAATTTTTTGTTTGAATGTTTTGTACTTTGTAAGTTCTGACCTATATGCCAGCCGACAATAACTAACAATACGGGTTGTGATGGTCTTCCTCCAGGATATGTGCTCCTTAACGCTAAGCTTGAGCCAATTTCTAAGCCTGTGGAGATGTATTTTGTAGATGATGGTTTCCTGATAATATGATGATTTTTATTTGACCGAAAAAAATAAAATTAATTAGTTTTTTTTTTTTTTTTACAAGAACGATTATGATTTTATATTAGATCTTTGGCGTGACTGCCTCAAAATAGGTTACAAGCTTTGGGGGCGCTTCCCTATTTTTCTTGCCTATCGAGATGTCTATGGCACTATGGATAATATGCCAGTTCTTCTTACAACTATTTATCACTTCAATCTCCGATATTTTCCCTAATTTTTGGATACAAACAAACTACTGTAATAAAATGCAGTAAAACATGAGATAGAAAACTAAGGAATGGGAACCCAATCATCTTCCCTGTCTCTTAAAAGAGTGTCGGCAGAAAGAAGAGCTGCTTTGTTGGCTTCTAGATTTGCGTCTTTGTTATTCTCCCGTAGAACGTGGAAAAAGACCACCCTTTGGAGAGTTTTGGATATTGATTTAATTCGCTTCACCAATCTAGAAAATCTAAGATCTTTAGGCTCAGTGCCATCCACTAAAGATTTTATGATGGATTGAGAGTCACCTATTACAATTACTTATTTGATGCTTAGATTTTTTACTTGCATGAGGCCTTGGAGAAGAGCAGGCACTTCAACAGATAACGGCCAGGCCAAAGCTGAACCATGTGATTGATTACGCCCTCATATTCTTAATAACCCCATTGCCGACTCAGGGTTTCTGCACTTTTGATCCGAGTGATATCGGTGGCCACCCTACCTATTGTTGGGACAACTTTATCAGTCTACAAGATTTCCACATTGGCTAACCTATTTTTAGCGAGGTTTTCGGGTCCCTCCACTCTGGGAACGTTGTGGGGAGCAATGATCCGGTGGATCATGGTGGCCCCCACTATTCATGGCTTCTCGTGTCTCTTTCGGTCTTTCAGTTTCGACATAACTTTCCCACTAACACTGCATGAGTTTTTCGGGTCCTAAACTTAGGGAGAGCCGTTTTGAACCCTAAACGACGTTTTGCCCCGATGTCGAAAAGCAATGGTACACGATAGTTGTCCGCTGTGTACTCCTCGGATAGATCTTTCTAACGAGCTATTGAGCGCATCAAACGGAGATCGGATGCCAAAGTTACGCCCCCAGGAAGTTGAACCACCAATTTACCCAAACGGGCGCCCACAGTTTTGGCGCCTCATCTCCTATGGTTAGGTTTTTGGACGTTTCAGATTCTACATTGTTTCTCAACAATAAATAGGCCCTCGAGCCTCATTGTAACACAGTTCAGAGGTCTGTAGCCACCACATCTCTTCTCGGAGATTCGCTACCAGCACCCTAGCTATTTTATTTCCATTATGTCTGTAAGCATCTTTCTGTTATTTGATATTAATGAAATGAAGTGTTATTTCCGCTGCATCTCTGTATTTATGGTTATGTGTTTATTCTGTTGCGTTCCTGCATAAAATCCGGATCAAGCCCCATCAAAAAAAAAGGAGAAAGAGGTTTGATTAATGAGCCATTCTGAAAAATATTTCTCATTGAGTCTAATTTTCCAGTTATTAGTTGACTTGTTTTGCCTTATTTCCACTGAGGTGTTAAAGCCCATCATGCTGCTCCATTCCATATCTTGTTGGCTTAGATTGGCTGCATCAAGGTGTCCACCCAAGCTTTCTTTTAGTTGGCTTTTGATCTTTACTATTACAATTTTCGCCATCAGCTCTTTGCCTCTGAAGGTTATACTATTCCTTTCGAGCCAGATTTTCCAACAGATTATTTCTGGAAGAGAGAACCAAATGGCTTTGAATCTGTTGTTTTTGGGGAGCCCCCCTGGGTATTTGTGAAGCCAACTGGCAAAAAGATCCGGAATGGAGTTCGGGATAATGAAGCTGTTACCCCAAGGGGCCAGAACCTCATGCCATACCTCTGCAGCAAATTTACATTCCATCATGATGTGACAAATGCTTTCTTTGTTTTCACAACACATTCGACATCTTGAAGGGCCTTGGAAACCTATTTTTTTAATCTTTTATCTGTCAAATTCCTGTTATGGCACATTAGCTAGCAGAAGAAATCAATCTTGGGGATGGATTTGAGGTTCCATAGCCCCTTCCAGATTGCTGGGTTTGGAGGGATGTGAGGCATTTCCATTAATTTTGAATATCCCAGGGCAATTGAGTAAGACCCGGAATGACCCCAGCCACGTTTATCCAACTGTCTTTTGTGCAGCAGAGCCAAACCATGGAGGAGGGCCAGCATTTCCTCGTACTCTATTTTCAAATCCACAGGGACATGAATGTCCTTCCATCCCATGCAATGACAATTTGTCCAAAGGGAGATGTCCCATAGCATGGTAAAGCCTATGCTTTCCATCCAATTTCATAGAGGTCGCAATGAGGGAACGTCTGCGACAGGAAAACTTAGCATAATTATGTCCTGCCAGAGATCAATAAGTTTACCGTTTCCAGGAATCCAAAATGCTTGTGATTGGATCGGAGAAATGGCATTCGAATAGAGTTTGGCCAATTGCGTGCCAGAAATTGGAGGAGGACTGTCTAAGCAACGGATCCTTGGTCCAGAAAAGTATTTGCGCCATAACACCTTCTGAGCCCAGCCTGGCTTGGAGGCCATAATTATCCAAACAATTTTTTCTCCCATTGCTATGTTTTGAACTTGGAGAGATTTAAAATTCAAACCACCTTCCAAGTGAGGTTTAGAAACATTGTCTCAACATACCAGAGGGATTTGATTTTCGTTATTTTTGCCTCCATTCCAGAAAAATATTCGAATGAGCTCCTCCATCTTCTTGAGTATGTCGATGGGAACCAATAAGACTGAGAATTTGAATATAGGAAGGTTTCCGAGGGCTGATTTGATCAGCACTATCTTACTAGCAATGTTAGCCAAGAGAGGCTCGATGCCTGGATTCTAAGTTTGAATTTGTCGATTAGTGGAAGCCAATCTCTGCTGAAGGCGGATTTTTGAAAAATAGGAAGACCAAAATACTTGAAGGATGTCCAATTAGCTGAGCCAACGAAATATAGACATCTGGAAATATCATTTAGAATGCAGGGAGAAATATTCCAGCTATAGATATGACACTTCCCTTTATTGAGTTTGATGCCTGTGGAATCACAGTAATCATTAAGGGCTTCTTTGAATTTGGAGGCAGAATGCAGAGAGATTGTGCCCAACAATAATGAATCATCAACAAACAAATCATGAGTGATATTTTTTATGCATCTTGCTATATTAAGACCTAGAATTTCTTAATCAAGCAATTTCTTGCTCAGATAAAAACTTAACACAAAAGGTTGGATAACAAAGAGGTGAGGGGAGAGAGGAAATCCCTGGTGGAGGCCTCTTTAGGCTTTGAAGAATATCGTAGCATGCCCATTCACCAAGGGGGCTATCTAGGGCTTAGAAATACACGCACGGATCTAGTTGATGAAATTCGCCCCAAATCCAAACTTGTGCAAAGCCCCAAGGAGGAAGTTGTGTCTAACTTGATCAAAAGCATTAGCGAGATCAAGTTGAAAAACCATTCCTTTTTCTTTGTGTTGAATGCTTGAGTGGATTTCCTCTTGCAAAAGAATGAAATTGTCTACGATCTGCCTTCCATGCACAAATCAACCTTTATTTTCCGGAATAATTTTTGGAAGAATACCTTTCAACCTTTTTTCTATCACCTTGGTTATGATTTTTTATACAATGTTGCATAACGAAATAGGTCTAAATCTGTTAAAGGCATTGGCTCCATTTTCCTTCAGAATGAGGGAAAGGAAAGAAAAGTTTGTGGTGCCCCCAATTTTTTGGCAAGTTTGAGATTTCAGTACCATTTTGTGCTGATCCTTTTCCACTATATG
This sequence comes from Pinus albicaulis, assembly GCA_034641835.2. Taxonomy (NCBI): domain Eukaryota; kingdom Viridiplantae; phylum Streptophyta; class Pinopsida; order Pinales; family Pinaceae; genus Pinus; species Pinus albicaulis. Next base: position 912,901,111 of record CM076569.1, read on the forward strand.
CCAGCAAGATTGAATAAATCTAGTTGTAAATCCATCTGGTCTGGGGGTTTTTTCAAGATCCATACTGAAGAGGGAAGCCTTTATTTCTTCTCTAGAGACTTTTGCCTCCAGAGACTAATTCATCTTGGAGGTAATCTCTGTGGGAACTACATCCAAAAATTTTGCAGTTTGGTTCCCCACACCTTCTTCGCTATACAAGATTTTAAAATGGATGTAGGCAACCCTTTTAATACTCATGAAGTCCTTATGGGTAGAGGTCTCCTCCTTGATTTCTGAAATGGAATTGAAATTTCTTCTCGCATTGGATTTCTTGTAGAAGAATTATGTGTTTCTATCTCCTGCCTTAAGCCAAAGACTACGAGATTTTTGCCTCAAAAATTTCTCCTTCACCAGGCATGCCCTATGGAATTTTTGTTGGAGATCAGTATCCCTATCAAGGACTTCTTTATAAATGGCAACGTCTTCCATTTGGAGATGATGGGACTCAAGACTGGCTTGAGCAAGTTTCCTTTCTAAAGCCGGGTTGGGAATGGTTTTGGCCCAACATTTTAATTCAGCTTTCAATCTTTTGAGCTTTTCCTCCCAAACAAAGAAGGGAGAGCCATCTATAGAGCAGTCCCAACTCTCCTTGAATCTTTCCATGAAGCTTAGATTTTTAATCCATAAAGGGCTAAATCTAAAAGGAATAGGGCCCAGGTCCTTTTGGGGCAACAACTCAAGAAAGATAGGCTTATGATCAGAGGCACTACATGGGAGGATTTTCATTCTAGACTCTAGTCCTAGAAGCAGAAATGAACTTTGAACCAGAAATCTGTCTAATCTAGCAGCAATATGACCTGGACCAACTCTTTTATTAGACCAAGTGAACTTACCTTTAATGGGTTTGATGTCGAGAAGATCCCAACCTTGCATGAGGTCCTCCACCCATTCTCTTGCCAGATCTCTCACTACACTGCCTCCTCGCTTCTCAGAAAAAAGCAAGGTAAGGTTAAGATCGCTAGCTATGATGGTATTTTCTAGCTTCTCTATGTCAGCCATATTTCTGATGGAATCTCACTAGGAATTCTTCTCTCATTCATTACCCAGGACATATACATTGATAAGACTAATTACCTCCTTTGTTTCTATATGCTAGAGTTTCAGGTATAGATAATGAGTATTTAGTATCTCAGAGACAAGAAAATATTTGCTTGTGTTCCATAGCGTGCCAAGTCCGCTTGATGCTCCTCGAGAAGAGATGGTCTGGCCTCCACCTTTGTTCCAAAAATTCTTGCTTGTTTGGAGGAAAAATTTGTCCTCCATTTTTGTCTCCTGGATTAGAATAAAGTCTGGGGTTTCTATTCAAAGCATGCTTCTCATATCTTCTTCTTTCACTTTACTTCCCAAGCCTTTGTAGTTCCAAGAGACGAACTTCATCACTTACTTTTCTATGAGTGGTGGGCTCCCTTGGAGCCCTATGTCCGATTTCTTGCAATCTTGGGCATTTTTTCCAACAGTTTCTCAAGAGTTGGTTGTGTACCTTGAAGTTTATCTTTGTATGTTTCTTGTTCTCTCTCTTGTCGGGTAGGGAGTCGACCTCTTATCGACCTTCTTGATGAGATTTGTGATTCCCTTATTTCTCCTTCCTCCTCAGATTCCTCTGAGGCTTGTTCCTCGTCTTCAGCTTCTGCATTTTTTTCTTTAGATCTTTCTAAAGCGCTCTCACCCTATTTTGATCTTGAGGGTGTCCCTTTGTCCGAAGTACCTTTCTTTTGCATCTCAATCTCCTATACCTCTACTGAATCTGAATTGAGAGGTCCAAATTTATTTCCTTGCCCTTTAGGATTGGGGTTTTTCTGTTCAGAAGCAGGCTGAGGACCTTTGCCGTTTGAGGCTCCAGCAGCTTTTAGGGCTTTACTCGTCTTTGACTGCTTAACCTGATTCCAACCCTCCTCTTTTCCTTTCTTTGCCTCGCCGTTTCTCGGACAGCCTTTGGCGAAGTGCCCATAAACATGGAATTTTCGACATTTGAAATGAAGCTATTCATAATCGAGATTTTACACATGATACCAACTTCTGACATTGATTCTTATTGCCTCTGGCAGACCCACCTCTATATCTACTTCAACACAGGTTCAAGAAGAATCGTATTGGTCTTTTTGATTTGCTTTATCAATAAATTTTCCCAAGGCATTGCCTATATGTTTCAATGAGTCCTAGTTCTAGTAGTGCATGGGCGGATTCGACAGCCTTACCCAGACTGGAACTGCCGTCGGGATATCTACTATTGGGTCGAAGTCCGACGTCCATTTATTGAGATACAACCCTTGAGGGCCCATGAAATAAGGGCCATTCCTAAATATCAGATATTTATCCTCTTTTAAGATGAATTCGAACATACAGTAGCCCCTTCCCAGAAAGTAAGAGGTGACATTGTTTTTTATCAAAGGGACCCAGTTCTTCACAACCCAGGTCTTAGTTGACCTGGGCGAGGGCCAAAGTGCTGTGAACTATCCTAAAAGGGCATGATATTCCAGAGAAAGGGCCACCTGAATCGTCGCCTCAGAAAGCGGAGAGATCTCTAGGATATCATCAAGTTTTTTAACAAAATTAGTCGCTTCTGTTTTCTTCTTCTTCAGGAGCAAGGCCAACAGGGATCTGAAGGCTTCGTCTGATGAAGGCGACGGAGGAGGCAGAGGAGGCTGGGGAGAACCTAGGTCCTCCATGGCTGGATGAACCTTGGACCAGAGCTAGGTGAGCATAGCCAGGAGGCTCGACGATGCTGGGAGTTGAAGCGTTTTTGTAGGACGGAGCAGACCCAACTCACGCATGCAGCTGGAGTCTGAATTAATTAGTTAATTTCTTGATAATAGTAATAATCATTTCTTCATGAGGTCTTGGATAAATAGTGATTAGGTTCTTTGTTAAGGAACTCCTTGATGTGAAGTCACCGATTCAATTCCTTGCCTCAATCGGTATGATATATTGCACATGATGAAGATGTAGTTGTGCGAAACTTACAAAAAAAATGATATTAATCATCATTCACCATTTCTTATTTTCCTCTCTAATGGTCACAATCTATCTTAATTTAAACTCAGTATACATTATTTGTCTCATTTGTTGAACTTGTTATTCCTGTAAATTTTTACCATTACCAATAATTTAATTAGTAATTCTATTTTAAGTATAATTCTAATATTTAATTATTGTCAAATTTTAATTTAAATATTTTATTCTCATTAGTACCAAATTTTCTAGTATTAATTTACCTAACTATTTCTTTATACCTTTCTTATTTAATTTAATATTATACTTGAATACAAATTTAATCGTTCTATAATATTTTAATATTTTGTTCTAATTTAATATTTAATATTTAATAATAATATCTAATTCTATGCTAAACTAAATGCGATTAGTTTTCTTTCATTAATTTAACCTCACAATTTTATTCTACCTCTCTTATTTTAATTTGAAACACTTTCATGAGATGGAAAAGTCCTTTTTGACTTTCTTGCAATAACTTTTAATAAATGAACTTTAATTAACATAATATTCCATAAGATGCCATCAATATATTATATAATAACATTATAAACTATTAAAAATAAATTAGTATAATATATTTTTATTAAAATAAATAAATAAATAAATAAAAATAAATAATTAATTAATTATAAGATAAGAAATAATAATTTATTTATTATATTAATTTTTTTTTTTAAAATATGCCCTTCAAACATCTTACTGCATTGTTAAATGAAAATGTAAATTATTAAAAATAAATTGATATAATATAATTTATATTAAAATAATTTTAAATAAATAAATAAAATTATTAATAATTAATTATAAAACAACAAATAATAATTTATTTACTATATTAATTGAAAAAATTATCCACTTGAAACATCTTACAACATTATTAACTTAAAAATAAATAAGAAAGTGTTTGAATTTTCTATATTGAATTAGCATGGACAAGAGTGCATTTATCTTTTGTTAGTTAATTTTAGAAAAAGCAAAAAAAAAATTCCCTACATTCCTTCTATTTTTGTTGGCTCTCCTGTGTCTTCCATGGATACCCTTTATGATTGTGAAATTTTGGTTAATTGTGTAAGGTATTGAGGCTAAATTCCTTCTTCCTTCTATTTTTTTGTTGGCTCTCCTGTGTCTTCCATTGATACCCTTTATGATTATGAATTTTTGGTTTATTGTATAAGGAATGGAGGTAAAGTTTGTTTTTAAGGAAATGAGAATATCTTTTATGATTGTGAATTCTTGGTTTATTGTGTAAGGAATTGGGGTGAAGTTTGTTTTTTAAGGAAATAAGAATGATGGTAATGCTTGATTATATGAAAAAATATGAGTGATATTCATGGTGTAAATATTAAGTGGTTGAAGTCTCAGGTAGTGGACAAGTTAAGTGGTAGTTGTTAGAGCTATACGTTTTGGGATCCCCAAGATTCCTGGAGGAATAACTCAGGTAGTGGACAAGTTAAGTGGTAGTTGTTAGAGCTATACGTTTTGGGATCTCCAAGATTCCTGGAGGAATAACTCCCACTAGGGAGATAGCATAAATGGAGACAATTTTTATGTTTGGTGGGGGAAAGAGGATATTGTTATGATTATCATTATTTTCTCAAAGGATGTTGGAGAGAAATGTGGGATAGAGAATAAAGAGAGAAAGAATATTTTTCTTTGAAAATATCCTAAGTATACAAAGAAAATAAAAATGTGCAAACATGAAGAGAGAGGGAAGTACACTACGCAAGACTGCAGAGGAAGTAGGAAGTACCACTGAACGATGGTAATTTATTAATAGAAAAGGGTCTAAGTATCGAGGGGTGTAATTGTGTGCCACTCACTAGTGATCCGAAATTTAGAATTTTATAAATTTTATTAATTGGTACTAATAAAATATACTTTATACAGACTACTGTATATGTTTCTCGAAGGCAGTTCTTGGCTGCAAAACTATGCTAAGAAACCAACTCGACTAGTCTTTAGGTTCAAGCTGGCACTTGAACCAAAGGGGGCTCCTTAAAATTTTACGAGGCATTTTTTAATGATGTTCATTTTCATTGGACAGAATTATATGTAGCATAATGGCCATATCTATGATTTATGGTGGGTGGTTTCTCATGAATGTCCATTCTCTCCTCAGAAATAAATCCTTCTCTTGCATAAACTTGATCAAAGTGAAAACATCCATCTTTGACAAAATGACATTACTCAAAATAGTTTGGCAGATGAATAGAAGAGAATAGATGATAATTAAGCAGTAATATTGAATACTTAATCAAGAATATATAGTAGATGCATGTAAAAGACTTCTACAACCTAGAAAAACACATTGAAAAGATTACATAAGGCAATAATTAAAAGAGGTAGAGGAGTTATCTCAAATAGACTATCCAATAAGCTAATATCTTTAAATGATTATAAATTTGTAGGGGATTTCATAGAGATTGACACTCAATCTATTCTTACCCAAATCTCCTATGTTACTTTGAACATGTGCTAAAATATATTATGAAATAACTGGAAAAATATACAGAAGAAAACAAATTCTATCATGAACTGGAGCCAAAATACTTTAATTAAAATTCCTATAATCCAAATTTTATGTTCACATGCATTTCCTTTTCATAATTTAAAGAAGAAAAATTTGTTTCTAGCACTGGAAACTCCATCTGTTGGAAATGTTGTCATTGATGGCAAAGGACAGCAGATAAGAACAGAGGGAAAGTACATTTACAGAGACAGGGCAACAAAAAGAGAAGAAGCAGGGCAACAAAGAGAAGCAGCTCAGACATCAGGAAGAAGCAGAGATAGGACCATTTGAAGAAGCAAGGAGCAGCATTAGACAAGAAACATAACAGCGAGGAAAAAGGGCCACTGAGGAAAAAAGGGCCACTGAGTTGAAGATCTGGCCATAACAAGGAAGTTGTGTAAAGAAATTTCAGCTGTGTATGTAAAAGGATTTGTTTCAGTATGACATGGGTAATGTTGACCTAAATTCTATGAGAAGGAGCTTTGATTTCAGTGAGAAACTGTATGGCTCTTTAGCAGATGTTGTGGTGTGCAATCACCTATGCACAGATCACATATGTGAGTCGATCAGGGTTTATAAACAGTTCTTGAATAAACCATGTGGCAAGGGTTTGAAATTAAAGATTCGGTGTATAAATTGAAGGAATTAATGGTTGCAGAGATATGATGGTTTTGAATGTAGAAAATATTATAGTTACGATGGGCCGTAGTACAGTGATTAGTTTGTGGAATCAAGAACTTGAATGTGCAGTTAGAAGCGGAACTATGACAAGGTAGAACCCTGAACATGCAATGGAAGGTTGATATATTATATATCATAGCAGGATTGAAGACAGAATGGCATGGTGTTGCGTCGAGGTTGGAAGGCAGCAACCAGTGTAAAAAATTCATGTTAAAATACACAAACGAAATCGTGAACAAAGCGTTGAACTTAGTGATGGAACTATAATGAAAAGAAAAACATTGAAGCAAAATTAATAAATAATAAAGGCGGACGGAACCCTGAGGTAAGAAGTGGAACCGTGACTGGAGTGAATAGTAAAGGCAGGTTTCCGGTTTTGATCGCACCGCCTTTGTCGGGAAAGCGGTAATTAGAAAATCAGCGTGATTCCATATGCTGGGCGACACGTGTCCCTGAGCGATTTTGGAAAACCACCCTCATCGCGAGTTAAATTTCGTGCAGTTAACCTGCGTGATATCAGAAGATCAACAGTGGAGGCGCGACGCCTTATGGATCGTTGGATCCCCTCGAGATTTAACCAAGGTACGTGGCTGGCGGGACCCGGAAGGGTTGTATATGTTGTCACTGTAGTTAATTCTGAAGGCGCAATTTTTATGAAGTTTAATGTTTAAGGGGAGACTCTAAATACATCGTAAGCTGCTAGGATATATGGTGACATATTTGAATGGGTCACAAAGGGTGCGCGCTACAATCATACGCGAAGAGAATTTGAATGTATGGCATGATATTTAACCATATTTATATGTGCATTCCCGAGACTTATACCATTGGGTTAATGATAAGTTGAGGGACGATTCCAATATGCATGAGTGGAATGCGTGCATAAGAATGGCCTGGAGCTGATTATATGTTTAATGCGTACACACATATTGATTGTTGTTGCCTAAATAAGGTTTGCGAGTTAATAGAGGTATGTCTGGTGGCTTTCCATATTAACCGCTTATTTAAATTAATAAAATTTAAATGATGGACGTGTGTGAGGGTTAACCATATCGTGATGCTCTAACATTGAACAGAGGCCGTGACCATAGATTGATATAGCATCGTATGTAAGTTGGATGACATCGTTTTGGATATGTGTAAGGGTTCTATGTGGCGTGGTTGTTTTTACAATCTTTGAAGGAGGTTCCTATAGTTAGAAGAATTGCCAGGTTTAAACGGGACTGAGTAAAAAGGTGTAGGCAAGTGGTTATATATGCAAGAGGATTTGATTAACATCTCAAATCTAAAATTTGAGATGCTAAAGATTTCAGATTTAGTTGTTTAATTGCCAGTTTAGTAAACAGAGTATCAAAACTGCCCAGATCAGAGAATGTAAGTGGGTAGCCCGAGAACAGAGATTGGTAATGAACAGACATCGCCCAGATTCATATGTATTTGAGCATAAAACCTGAAAAGAAATTATATATGTAGCTAGTGCACACAAGTATAGTGAATAGATGAATAGACACAGAGGTGAACCAAAATATACAGAACAGTCACTCAACAACAGCAGAAAAGACAAATCGAGTAAAGCCAAAGTCTAGAAAAGGAGCTGAGTGGAATTGAAATGTGTAACTGAAAATGTGAATGTAAATGTTGAAATTTAATTTATTTACATTGTTGTGATGCAAAGGCAATTATCCAAAGGAAAAAGAAAAATCCCATTGTAACATTGAAATTTGTACATATTGTTATATTTTTAATGAGTTGGACAAATAAATGAGAAGATAGAAGCCAAAGAGTCATGACTGTTCACTCCAAATTCCTTGTGAAATACAAACAGTCATGTGAGGAACTCTATATATAATATCAACTTGATATGCATAAGAGAGGTAAGAGAGAGTAAGGATAGAGAATGCAGAGTATGGAAGATTGAGGCAGAGAAGATAAGGAAGAGAGGAGCAGAAAGAGATGCTACAGAACAGAGCTGATACCTGAAGTAAATCAGCAAACATTTATTTAGATAGATTGAGGAAGTTGGAGCTTCCCTATCAAGTTGAAGCTTGATATCTTTCAGTTGTAGCTGACTGAGGTTGGAGCCTCCTATAGGTTGGTGCCTGCAGAAAATAGTGGTGAGAGGGAGTTGGAGCTTGCCTTTGCATCACAACAATAATAAGATGTGGTTTTCTCCCTTTATGGGTTTCCACTTACATCTGCTGTCTCTATGTGTGTTGCTATATGTTGATATGATCCAATCAATCTGTTTAATTTTTTCTCTCACAATAAGGTTGATTTTACATTAACTTAATACTTGCTGCTACATTGTAAGACGGTTCACATATTAAGCTGTAAATAAGTTTGATAAAATTTGTATTGTCAAAGCTTGTGTTAAACTGATTCACCCCCCCCCTCTCATTTTAACCAAAGATTCAACACCATCCTCATTTTACCTCATTTTACTGAGCCTCCTTTTACCTCAATCTTTCACCCATAAGTTCATTTCATAAAAATATGACTGTAAAAAATTATTCTCTCCATTATCTCCTTTCGTACAGGCTTTATAACATATAAGTTTCCATTATCTCCTTTCGTACAGGATTTATAACATATAAGTTTTCATTCATACTTAGTAGACCTAGCCTGACATTTATAAATTCAAATGCATGTAAAAAAAGTGGTTTTACAACGTTCTTTCGGGGAGGGGGTAGTAGATGGTAAATGGTTGAGAAGGGATGTAAAAAAAGTGGTTTTACAATGAAAGGGAGGGGGTAGTATATGGTAAATGGTTTAGAAGGGCGTGAACCAAATTAACGAGAGGAAAAAAAATGTAAAAAGAAGTAAAGGTGAAACAACTTTCCATGGGGTAGGTTAAAATTCGAATATGCAATCCCCCTCGCAAAACATCGATTTGAAATTTCACATATCTCGATGCATTTATATTATGATGGTTTAATATGTAAAGTGTGGGGTGGGGACATAGGTTTGATTTGAATTTTTAATTCGACTTGTGAGTTTTTATTATTTTCTAACGTATATAACATAATAATTTTTGGTGAACAAATTGTCCTGGTAAGTCGGGACAACCTAAGATCACATCCATGAGAATCCTAGATCCTCCCGCTCTAGGTGATAAGGGATGACCTCCCTTTAATCATAGGGGGTAATTCCTCATGATAATAAATTAATAGTCGTTATAGAATAATGTAAATTAAATAGATTTCTAATTAACAAATACATTTATTGCATAAAGAGTGTTTTAAATCAATAATGATTTTTAGGAAATACAGGTGGTAGGCATATAGCATGTGAAAACTTATTAAAAATAAAATATCATTATGAATAAATGAGATTTAAATTAATATATCATATTTCTCACAAAACATAATGGTTATTAAAAAGTAAAAATACAAATTAAAATTAAAAGACAGAAGTTACAAAAAGGTTTAAATGTATTTAATAGAAATGTTGTAGTTGAAACAATATGAGATTGAGTGCTATTATTATTATTCATCTTGAAACAAAACAATTAAATTATTTGATTAATTTTTTCTAAATAGTAAACATTTGAAAAACTAAACCAATTTTAATGTGTGGGAGATTAATTAATGTGATCATGTCAAAACATTTATGATCACTGCATATTACCACTAACTAAATAAATGAAAGATGAAACATAAATTAATAAAAAAAATAAAAGAGGAGGATTTTTTTTATGGTATTTAAATAAATGAAATATGAAAAATAAATTAATATTAAAAAATAAAACAGAAGGATGGGTTTTATGGTATTTAAATTTATGTGCAAATAAAACCCTAAATAACATGTATTGTTATAGTTCGTTCTGCAACAAATAAATTGAAATATAATTTAATAAAATTTAAATAACAAGTATTCAAGTATTTAAATCGTTATTGCATGCAATGTTATTGAATAATCATGTTATATCAATAACCTCCATAATGAGGAAACCGACTTTACTAGCTTCTCTCCGTCAAGGAGGAAATCGAGGTAAAACCCTAGCGGAGCTCTGCACCAGGCCGACCTCCATGAACTAGGGTTTGCTAGTTTTGCCATTGGCTGTCCTTGGCAGACCTTCTCCCCCAACCTGATCTAATGTGACCTCTCACCTGGAAAGCTACAGGCTCACTGATGATCGATTCCAGCGGGGGGATGGCTATTCCCCCCCTCACAGGCCAGCCTCCAACAGGGGTGGCGGTAGGGGCGGATACTGTCAATCAGCACAACTTTGGATCGTCTCAAGAAACTGCAGGGGCAACACCCACAACGCAAACAAAAAATACACAAGCAGCAGCACCAATGAACACTAAATCAGGAACATGCATACCAAATAACTCCAAGAAAACAATGATGTAACTACCAACACACCTTATCAATGGAAGAATCCAATTCATGAAATATCACGCACTGATAGGAAAGTTCATGGGCTTCTGGGCCATGAAAAAAGCACTGATAGTATGGATAGCCTTGAAATGGAAACCCAAAGGCCACTTTGACCTATAGTTGTGTGCTAAAGGCTTCTTCAATACACTCTTCACTTGATCTGAAGACAAAGATAGGATAATGGATGGGGGTCCCTATTTCTTCAATACTATAGGTCTATACCTTAGACCTTGGATTGAGCGCTTCAACCCAGATAAACAGGATATAACTTGGGCACTGATCTGGATTAGGCTCTACTCTCTCTCCCAAGACTATTGGGATGATCTCACCCTCAGTAACATTGGCAATGCCTTAAGGGAGTTCGTCAAGGTTGCAGAGGAAACCAAGATCAATCACTACGCAGCCTATGCTAGCATATTCATCTACATGAACCTAGCCGAACTGCTACCACACGAGGTAAGTTTGATGCATGAAGATTTTGAATGGACACAAACTGTAGATTATTTTCACATTCCTTTCAGATGTAGAAAGTGTCACCAACATGGGCATCTCTTCAGAGACTGTCCCCTAAAGAGGAAAGCTACAACTGAAAAGGAATCCAGCGAAAAGGAGGTAGAAGGATTCACGAAGGTAGCAAGCAAAAAAATACATAACATGAGAGCTACCCCTCAACAGAATAAAAAGGACCTACGATTAGCAATAGCTTCACAACCTTCAATCAGCTAAATGACAATGAAATCGAACTAGTCAATGAAGCTGGGAGTACCTCCACGGCACAGGCCCAGTCTGCTAAGGCTTAAGAGAACAAACTATCCTTGGAGACCTTCTTGAAACCACCCACTGCAAATGACACAAGGGACAGCAATCTGATAAAGGGAAAAGAACCGGTCATGGAATCGATCCCAAAAGCAATGGAAGAAGAACCAGAAAGCATAGATCTGGAAGGCCTAGATCTCATCGGGCTAGAGGAAGCCTACAACAAGAAGGAATACATATCAATACCGGAGCAACAAATCCAAAAATTGGAGGAAATCCTAGCCAGAATATAACATCTCCCCTCCTTTGGTATCCAGGGGGGCATGCTCATCAACACAAAATACTTCGCAAAAGAGTCCCGAAAAAGGGACAGGGAAACAACCCTACAAAGAACCATAGAAATTGGGAAAGAAATGGTAGATTCTGGGTGATTCCCCAAGATGACTAGATTATATGCTCTCACCTCCAATCATATCCCATGAAGCTAATCTCCTGGAATATCAGAGGGCTCAACTGTCCCACGAAGCACGGGATCATAAAGAAAATGATTTATGAGGAATATCCGACAATATTCTACATGTAAGAAACCAAATGTTCCAGCTCTAATCTAGAGACCATCCTCAAAAAGATCTGGAAAGGTACAAATACAGTAGCGGTTGATGCAAACAAGGTGTCTAGAGGATTGTCAATCATCTGGAACCCCCAAATCATCTTCTTAGAGAACTTTCATGCCAAAAAAAACTTCATTCAGGCAAAATTTCACATGATTGGAACGTACATCCATGGCCTGCTCACTATTTTCTACTCTCCTCAAAACACACAACAAAAATTGGTGCTCTTGGATAACCTAGAGAAATAAAAAAACAACGATCCTTCCCTCTCTGGCTTTTGGGGGGAGAATTCAACATCATAACCAATCTCTAGGAAAAGAAAGGCGGAAGGATGCATCTGGAATCAGATAGTAATGGATTCAAAAAATTCATCCAAAGCAATAAACTCATAGATCTACACATCTCCAATGGAATCTTCACATGGAACAAAAAAAGAGGGGGCGCCCATCAGATAGCCTCAAGACTGGATAGATTCCTCATCACCGAAGATCTTATCTATCTCATAGGTAGCATAGATGCCACCATCATCTTGGCAGCAGGATCTGATCATTGGCCAATACAACTCCAATGGCTCCAACTAGGTAAGCATGCTCCTAAACCTTTTCACTTTGAACATTGCTGGTTCAGGAACCCAGGGTTCAAGGAAATGGTTTCCAAATGGTGGTCCTCATTAGCACCTTCTCAAGGTACCAAAATGCTCCAGTTCTAGAAAAAACTGAAACTTATCAAAGGTCAACTGAAATTCTGGAACAAACAACCTTTGGTAACATATTCACAGAACATAAAGATCTAGAGGAGAAAATGAAGAAGCTATAAAAGAACATTATCCAAGAGGGGCACTCAACTGAGTCATCTCATCAGGAGCAATCCATAACTACTCAGCTGGAAGAAAGAAAGAACCAAGTAGAAGCCCTCTGGAGACAAAAATCGAGAATCAACTAGCTCAAAGAGGGTGAAAGAAACACCAAATTATTCCATCGCTCCACCATTCAGCACATGATGCACAAGAGAATCACAGTCCTCAAGAACCAAATGGGGGAAAGGCTGGAAATGCAAGCGGACATCACTGAGGAGTTTCACAATCATTTTAGTGACATCGTTCAGGACCCCAACCACCAAAGGCATGAAGCCATTGGGGAAAACACTCAACATATCCCCAAGCTGATAATGGAGGATCATAATAGGATTCTACTCGCTGCTACCTCTTTAACTAAGGTGGAATAGGAAGTCTTCCAACTGAAGGCAGGGAAAGCTCCAGGTCTTGATGGATTTACCACCAAATACTTCCATTTCTTCTAGGAGATCATCCAAAACAAATTCTGGGACGTTGTGGAGGAATCAAGTTTCACTCACTGGATTCTACCTGCGCTAAGTGGCACCTTCATCACCTTGGTTCCAAAAGAAGACAGAGCAACCTCTCTAAGTAAGTACAAACCTATAGTTCTCTGCAATGTCATTTACAAAATTATCTCCAAAGTTATAGCTAACCGGCTGAAAAAGCTCCATCCCCTAATCATCCTCCCAGAGTAAAGAGGTTATGTGGAAGGTAGACAGATTCTTGATGGCATCATCTTAACCCATGGAGTCATTCACTCCCTCAAAACCAACAAAAAACCTGGTATGCTTCTTAAAATTTACCTATCCAAATATTTTAACAAACTCAGTTGGGAATACATCAAAAAATCTCTTTTAGCCTTTGGCTTTAGTGAAACCTGGGTTAGATGGATCATCAGTCTCATCACTTCTTCCTTTCACTCCATCCTGGTAAATGGTATCTCCTCTACCACCTTTAATCCCTCAAGAGGCATAAGACAAGGGGACCCTCTTTCTCCCTTTATCTTCATCATCATGGAAGAAGGCTTGGGTCACCTTCTCAAAATCTCTATCCAAACTGGCGCCCTACTTGGTTTACCTCTCCACAACCTGCCTCCCTCCTCTCACCAACAATTTGTGGATGACAACTTGATTATGGGTTACCCCTTAGTTCAGGAAGCCCAAACCCTCAAATCCGTTCTTGACTCCTTCTCTAAAGCCTCCGGCACAGAGGTTAACCCTGACAAATCGCAGATATTCTCCTTCCATACCCCCACTTAAACCCAATGCACTATCACTCGCATCCTTGGATTCTCCATTGCCTCTCTTCCCTCCAAATACCTGGGAGCTCTGCTAACTGAATCAACCATCAATCACTCCTCCTTGAGAGCTCTGCTAGACAAAATGAAAATTTGTCTCTCCAACTGGATTCACAGCACCCTCAACATTTCTAGCCATATTTTCCTCATTAAATCCTTCCTGCAATCCCTCCCCATCTATCTCTTCTATGTCCTTGCAGCTCCCAAATGGGTCTTAAAATCCACGCGCAATCTGAAACGATATTTTCTATGGGGAGGCACCAAAGAAAAGAACAAATAGGCTTTAGTAAATTGGAAGAATGTATGCACCCGTAAAAGTCAGGGAGGATTAGGACTACATGATCCTAAGTGCAATAATACCATAATGGGAGCCAACATCTAGTGGAAATGGGTCTCCAACCCCAACATCCCATGGGCCAACCTATGGGCTATGTGCCTTATTAGCCAAAGGAGGATCTCATAAGGTATAACTTGGATCTGGCTGGATCCCAAATCTGGAAAGAATCTAGCAATAAAAAACGGATAATCCAAAATCACAGTTTCTAGCAGCTGCGAAGTGGTAACCATGCCAGATTTTGGGAGGACTACTGGAAACAGATGCCAAGCCTCTCCTCCATCTTTCATAGACCTCTATGGAGTGCAGTTCTCCAAGGAAGGAAAAGAAAGAAGGCTCAAGACCTCTAGATGGACGACACCTCCCAAGGCTACAAGTAATGAATTCATACAAACAGATGGAAATATAACTGAAACAAGGAAAGGCACACATAAATTTGGGAGGAGCTTAGTACAAAAAGAAAAATCAAAGTAAAAAAAGGACCTAGCATCCTTCGCTGGGGACATATACCCAGTAGAAATTACTCAACCAAGGAAGCTTACAACATTCTTCATCAAGAGGACCCTAGACCAGCAGAAATCATCTGGAAAAATATATGGAAGGCCAATCTGTGGCCTAAAATAGCTACATTCTTGTGGTTTCTCAGTAAACGATGCATCCTCACATGGGAGAATATTTTGAAGAGGGGGTTTGTAGGGCCCTCCAGATGCCCTTTATGTCAGGATAACTTGGAAACCATCGACCACCTGTTGGACCAATGCCCAACCACCAATTTCTTGTGGGACAGAATAGTTGTCTTATGCCGACGTTCCAGCCGCGTAAGGGGCAACATCATTAACACCATAAGCAGCTAGCAGGACAACCCTTACACCAGTACCCTCTTGAATAGATTATGGCAGATCATTTTGGGCATCCTCATCTAGAACATCTGGAAGGAACGAAACATCTGCATCTTCAAGGAGAAGGCTTCCACTCCTAATCAGCTCTGGGACAGGATCCACAACAACCTCTCTGAAACTCTGGCCTTAGACGCCTGTTGTCAGGAGGACCTCCCCACCTCTCCAGCAGAGTGCCACATATGGAACAACTGGAAAATGAGTCTAAACACTCCCATGGATATCAATCCCAAAAGCACTGGTAGAACCCCTGCTTCGAAAAAATGGTCTCCCCCCTCCAATGGCTTCTTCAAATGCAATTTTGATGGAGCGTCCAACGGCAACCCTAGTAATGCAGGTTTCGGAGGCATTATTAGGAACTCTCAAGGAGAACCTCTTAGAATTTATTAGGTCTCTGTAATTTATTAGCAATATTGGGAGAGTCCAATCACAGAGTTAACATCATTTCAACCAAACTTTGGGATTCTAGGATCTAGCCCTCCTGAATCCGGAGAAGGATCTCTCCAATATGTAAAAAAATGGATATTGTCTTTGAAAAGCTTAAGGTAATGATATTATGCTAGTTATGAAGGCCAAAGGTTTTGTTTTGTTTTGGATGGTTGAGCATGAAATGTTACTTGAGGGGAAAGTCCTAAGTGCAAAAGTTTCAAAAGTGAGAAGTTGCAAGCAAATAGAACAGTTTTGGCAGATAGATAGATATAACGCTGGTTTTTAGTCCATTGGGCTATGGATTCATATCTGGGCTTTAATTGAACAACAACATCAAGTGTGATCCAAGGGGAAAGTTATCTATACCACAAGATTATTGAGATTAAAATGATGGAATGGAAACATTAAAATGTTGGAGGGGTGGAAACTGATAATAATTTCTCAGAGGATTTATAGTCAGTCCAAAACAAGAAAAGCCTCTTAAGTAACTGTTTTAAAACCAACCAAGGACAGGGCTAACCATAGACTTCTTGGGCAAGTTCTTATTAAAGCAGCTTAATTGACAAACAATCCAGTAATCCGCATAATTACCTTCAGAAAGTATGAAAACACATAAGAAAAACAGAGTGTAACTTAAGATCAGATAAAGTACTTTTAAACCTAGTCTGCTTTCAGTCAACACCAAGGGAAACTTTCAGAATCTGCCTTTGGAGAAAAGAATCTAGGAATCAGGGCAAACTATATCTTCTCTAGTCTAACTTTAATAGCAAATAATGGAAATAACATTCGAGAACAATGTTTGAGCAAACAGAAGGACGAGGGAACGCCAACATTCCTAATTGTTTAAACTGTATTGAATCATTCTTAAATAAACAAATCTGAAGAAAACATTAAGATAAAGATTTCTCAGCCAGAGAAGGTTACTGCTATACAGAAAATCCTAACCCTGTTTAAACTGTTCTTTACAGAGGGAAAATGAACAATATGGCATACATAGAAGGGAAACGATTAACAAAGAAAGAAGCACTTCACCAGTGATAAAGACCAGGATCCCAAGAAACAGCTTTTATATTGATGTCAAACCAGTTACAATCTTCAAGTCCAATGTTTCAGTTCAACAATCATCTTCACTATTCAACCTAACTACTCTAGCACAAACTGAGCTTCAAGGGCCAGTGAACACTATGTACAAATAGAAGTCTCGAGCTCAAGTGTATTTCAAAGTTCTGCAACCAACAATTTCTCATCTTCTTCTGAGGTATTTATAGAAGGATGAGGAGGTGATCTGAGAAAAGATCTCTCAGGATAATTAATATAGTTTCAAGACTTCGTGGCCTTTTGAGGGGCTCGATGAAAACATTCACAGGTGGAACACTGTATTAACTGTTTATAATAAATATCAAAGCTCGGTGGGAGCTTTATTTGACTTTGATGCTCTGTACGCTGTGTGGAGTAATTTCTTGGCTGTGCTGGAGGCGAATATCAGATTTTCTTCAATAACTTCGGCCTTTATTTGAATGCTTTGAGGCAACAGGTGGCTCGGTGGTAGCTGAGGAATCAATTTGCCTCAGATGTGGCGGTGGAGGCTTTCTGTCTGATAAAACACTTTAGGTTTTCTTTTAAACTGTGTTTTAGATTGGGGATTAGACTTTTAATAACTGTCTTAGCCCTAATCCCCATAAAAACTATCTTCAATCTTCATCTGCTGTGCTCTATCTTCAAAACCGATGCTCTTTAACTGTGTTTGAATTAAAATAGTGTCTTGTCGATGTGCAGACCCGCACTGGGCTTTACGGCATCAATACTCATAGAGTACTGACGAAACATGGAATAGAGCCCCGTGAATGGCTTCTCTGTAATGAAACGAGGGCATGAGAATTGTCATTCCCAGCCCTTGGCATTTCTTCGTTATACAATCGAAAACCATTTAGAACACCTGCATCAAACACAAAACAATTAAGAAATCCTGCGGAAAATAGGTTTAAACTGGTTCAGATGGCGGGGGAGGAGCGTAGCCGTCGAATAAAAACATCTAACGGTGGAGATCGGCGCAAAATAGAAAAATGAGAGCGGGGAGAAGAAATAAGGCGGGGTGGTTTTGGACCGTCCGATCTGGACACGTGGACGGTCCAGATCTAATCGGAGGATCTCAATCGGGGGTGGCAGGTAAGTGCGTGCGATTGAAATGCAGCGATGCAATTAAGCGCTGGCCGTTGATCTACAGATCAGATCAACGGCGGAAAGTTAATCGGAGGGTTTTGAAATGGCTGTAAGACTTGCGATCGAAGGGAATAAGGACCGTTGGATAGGCGGGAAATGGATGGCCCAGATTTAATCGGAGGATTGCAATCGGGGAGGTCACACAACAATATGCAATTGAAACTTTGTGATTGAGCCCTTTGCGATTGAGTGCTGGCCGTTGATATGAGGACCAGATCGACGGCATGGAATGAATCGGAGGGATCGCAAGGGTGTGCGATGGCCGTCGAATCGCGAAACAGATGGACGGTCGGGATCAAATCGGGGATCGGAAATCGGGGGCGCAACAAAAATGCATGCGATTGAAACTTTGGGATGCAATTGAGCGCAGGCCGTTGGATCAAAGGACTAGATCAACAGTGGAGAATGGAATCGGGGAGAAACCCTTGTATTTTATATAAAACCCGAACTTTTGAAATAAACAAAGGTTTTTATGGATCGGGGTGGAAAAACATATATATAAAGCGGATAGGCGCCCGACTGCGGGGCCTTTGGATGTATGAAAATTGATAGGCTCGGGGCTTTATATATAATAAGGGCCTAATCGCAATCGGAACTGTGGGCCTGGTCTTTCCGATCAACCCATTGAAATTTCCCCGATTGCGATTGCGCGATCGGTCTTTTTGATCTAACCATTTTATATTTAACATGTGACTTTGGCTCATTAAATCAAAACTTTGGAAAAGAGGGTTTTTGTAATTTACAAAGAAAAAATGGGTCGGAAATGAAATATTCACAAGGTTTAAGCGCCGAGGGCGGGCTCAGGGTTATATGAAAATAATATGATCGGGGGTCTTAAGCAGCAAGGCTAATCGCAATCGGAACTTTTGGAGTATGGCAAAGACTTGCGTCTTTGATTCTTTCCGATGCGATTAGCACCTTAACATATTAGCAAGTGGTTCCAGACCCAAAGCGTATGGTGGGGAAGTGGTTTAGGGCTTAGCCCAAGGGGCTTAGGTCCATAGCAATGAAACTTTGTTTTTTATGAAAAATTTCAAGGTTTTAAATGGATTTGGGGGTTTCGGCACAGCTCAACAAGAAGTTTTAAACCATGTCAGGAGGATTTTCATGAATGGAAGGAGAAACTTATGAAAAGTAGGGAAATAATATGGAGAAAAGGGGGAGTAAATGAAGGTTAGTTATGAGTGGGAGAAAGGGGAAAAATGATGGTTTCTTCAACAGTTTTTACAGGAAATCAGCAGAATTAATAGGGAAAGTGATGAAGATTTTGGACAGAGGCATGAGGCCTACAAGGAGTCTTCGAGAGCCAACAAATTTTAGTAATGAAAAATTGTTCCTTGAAGGCTCAGAACAGATTTAGCCACCTTTTGGCATAACAAAATATTATAGGTGGCTAACAGTGGCTCCACTTGGGGATGGTGCCTTCTTGAAGGCATCAAGAATTCAGACTTGATTTCTAGGAGGCTGATTAGTTGCCTCAGCCATGAAAACAATGGACCTTTATCAACAAGCTTGCTACCTACCCAATCCTACAGATCTAGCATTTTTTCTTCATCAGAGTGCACTTGGATTGGCAAACTCTACTCACAACATTTTATTCTTTTGAAAGCAGGAAATCTAATCTACTTCTACTCCTTATTTCTCCCTGAACTCAGATTAAACAGTTGAGATCAGATATTTCTCTACCTAGTCTACTGTCCGTTGGGATTAAACAGTCCAACAAACTTTCATTCTCTAAATTCTACAACATAAATTTAAAAAATAGTCAAGTCAAGATTGAGCTGTTTGACTTGCTATGATCTATGGCATAAGAACAAGCTGCACATAGATTATTATTTGCAGAAAAATTAAATCAAAATGGAAGGCTTAAGATCTGAAAGTTTCTCATTATGGCCTTCTTTTTCTTTACAGCTCTGTTTTTAATTTTGTTTTGAGTTGTCTCTTTCTTGATATCTGATTCAGATTTTGGGCAAATTAGAACCAGTTTTTCTCTTTTATGACTCAGAAAAATAAAACAGTTTTGAGTCATCTCTCTTTGGAAACTTTGGTTCAGATTTTGAACATGTTTGAACCTTTAATTTCTATCCTAATCTATCTACCGATAAGCCAAGATTAAACAGTTTGGCAAATCAAATTCACTACCCTATCAGCAGAAAATTGAAAGCTAATTAGTCAAGATTAAACAGTTTGACTAACTAGAAGTGTGTTTTGCAGGAGTGGCATTTAAGCTTGCACACTTTCAGATTTATTACTCTTTTTTGGCATGGGGCTGTGCCTTTCTTGTTTTTCATTTCTGCCCTCTTTTCTTTCTTTCTTTGTTTTTGTATTTTTTTATTTTTCATAACTTTGAATGCAATGGTGGATGAAATATTCATAATGAAAAAGAAAAAAGAAGGCTTAAAAACATATCATGAATCAAGAGAAGTAATGCTTGAGCATCCTGCCATTGACAGGACCCCCAAACAAATCTGTTCCATCCAGCTCTTGTAAGAAGAATGCATTGTTTCCAACAACTGAATGAATAGAGTAAGGGCCAAGCCATAGATTGTCAAATTTACCATGCTTTCCCTTGTCTTCCCTCTTTGAGTCCCACTTTAAAACTTTGTCCCCAATCTTGAAATTGCTGGCCTTTGTTCTTCTGTCAAAAAGCTTCTTAATGCTGTCTTGTTTCTGCAATGTTTTGTTGTACACTTCCTCTCCGATTTGCTGAAGATGAATGGTCTGATTTATTCTTCTGATTATGTCATTTTCTTCAATCTGCAACTCTTGAATTAACTTCATAACCGGTACACCAAGGCTGTTAGGAAAAATTGCATCTGTACCATACACAAGCTGGAAGGGTGACATACCAATAGATTTCTTCAAAGTTAATCTATCAGCCCAAAGTGCATGGATCAGCTTTGTGTGCCAAGACTTTTTATTGTCCTCCAACAGTTTCTTGATTATGTTCACTAAGCTTTTATTGGAAGATTCTGCAAGTCCATTACCTTGAGGGTAATAGGCTGTGGAATGCCCTAGTGTTATCTAGTATTTATGACAGAAGTCAACCATTTTCTTTGATCCAAATGTTGCTGCATTATCTGTGATGATCTTGGTAGGGCAGCCAAATCTGGAAAGGATATTGGTTTCTATGAATTTTATGATAACCGAATCATTGGCCTGCCTACAAGGAATGGCTTCTATCCACTTAGTGAAATAGTCTGTGGCGGTAAGAATCCACCTATGCTGGGCAGAGGATGGTGGATGAATCTCTCCTATGAAGTCAAGACCCCACCGTTGAAAAGGAGCTTCAACAGTGATTGGATGCAGAGGAAGGGGTAATAATTTTCTCTTGCCCTCAAACAATTGGCATTTATGGCAAGTAGTTTTCATTTTGTGAACATCAGGAAAAAGGGTGGGCCAATAGAAACCAGCCCTCAAAATTTTGTTGGCTGTTGACTTCCAGTACAAATGGCCTCCACACTCTCCTTCATGAAATTTCTGCTTAACCTACTCTGCATCAAACTCAGGAAAACATTTAAGCAATATACCACTAGCATTTTTCCAATAAAGACACCTATCTACAATGCAATAGTTTACTGCTTTCAGTTTTAAGAACCTTGCCTTTGTTTTCGACAAACCAGGAGGTGTATTTAAATTAAGAAAAACATAAACGATATCAACATACCAAGGAGAATTCATAAAATGGTTTTCAATAATGGGAGTTGAGAATTCTTCTTGGCTGTCCAAAGCATTAATCATATTAATATCAAGAACTTCAAAATTGGATTCAGCCATTAATCTAGCTAGACCTTGGCCTTTGATGAGTTTAGTGGGTTTTATCTCTAAATCATATTCGAGAATAACAACAATCCACTTACCTCTCTTACCATCCGGGTCCTGTGTTAGAATGTCTTTAACAACCGAATTAGGGACAAAGGCAATGATGTGTGAGTGAAGGATGTATACTCTGAAGTCTTTCAATGCTTTAACCAAAGAAAAAGCTTGCTTTTCCATAATATTATACTTCAAAGGGGCATCCCTCAATGCCTTGCTAAATAATGCAATAGGCTACTCTTGTCCTTGTGGATTTTTCTGTAAAAGGACAACAACAATGGTATGTTCTGATGCAAACGAGAAGATATAAAAATCTTTTGAAAAATCAGGGCTTATGAGAACCGGTGTTTTGGTTAATGCTTGTTTCACCAACTCAAAGGATGTCTTTGCTTCCAAGGTCCATTTTATTCCTTGCTCCTTCTTCAACATGTTTGTGATATTTCTAAGGAGCTCTGCCAAGTTAGGGATGAACCTTCTCAAAAAGTTAATCTTTCCAATGAAAGACCGCAACTCTTTGATATTTCGAGGATGAGAGATTTGCAATATAGCCTCAATCCTCTTTGGATCTATCTTTATACCCTCTTCTGAAATAATGTGTCCAAGAAGCTTACCTTCTTGGAGACCAAATAGTGTCTTCTTAGGGTTTAAAGATATTCCAAACCTTTTGCACTTCTCGAAAACCTTTCTCAAATGTTCTAAATGTTCTTCATCTGTTTTTGAAAACACAGTGACATCATCTAGATAGATAATGATGAAGAAGCCCAATTCTTCCGAGAATGCTATGTCCATGGCTCTCTGAAAGGTTGCTCCAGCGTTCATTAGACCAAAAGGCATTTTCACATACATGAAAGTGCCCCATGGTGTAGTAAACGTCGTCTTTAATTGATCATCATGGTGGACTAAGACTTGGTTATACCCTGAAAAGCCATCTAGCAAAGAAATCCTTTTAGACCCCACCACCCTTTGTAAAATGTGATCCATTTTTGGTAAAGGGTAGTTGTCTTTTAACGAAGCTTTGTTTAAGTCTCTAAAGTCTATACAAAGCCTGATTTCTCCAGTCTTCTTCCTAACGGACACCAGATTAGATACCCACTCATAATATCTAATAGGGACAATAATGCCAGCCTCATACATTTTCATGATCTCCTTCTGAACCAATGGCAACTGGACAGGGTTTATTCTGCGCAGTTTCTGTTTAAATGGTTTTTGGTTTTCTTTAAGAGGGATTTTGTGTTGTATTATTTCAGTGTCATAGGATTTAAGATCTTCGTAACTCCATGCAAAAACATCAGAAAATTCTTTGAACAGCTCTATGTATTTGAGTTTAATGTGAGCTGGCAAAGTTTTGGACAGTTTGATCATTTTCGGTTTTTCCTCACTACCTATATTGCACTCCTCTACTTCATTCTCTACAGGTTCCAGTTTTGGTTTATTGGCCACATCGTTAAAATCGAACAACTCCTCTAAAGGCGTTAGACCACTCGGAAAATTTTCGTCTTTAGAATGCAGAGTTTGTAATTCTTCCGTTTCTAACTCTGCACTTAATTCTGTTTTGTTCCTAAGTTTGCTAGAAAATAGGTGAATATTGGCAGGTTGACGAGACGATTCTTCTTCACCAAGAAAGTTTTCTTCACTGCAGTCTGTATCATAATCTGAATTTGAACTGTGTAGTTCGAACTCATTTCTGAATTGCATGAAGTCTTCTATTTGTTTGTCATTGTCAAACACTTGCCAATATTTTTCGTTATCAGGCACTGCCGGTCTAAATTTTATCGGATTTGTATTGTCTCCAGTCTCATATGGCGTTAGACATGTCCTGGCCGCAAAAGCTAAATTGTGGGCCGCAATGTTCTTTTTCCTTGGGATGAAACTCAGGTTTGACTCCTAAAATGTCGTCAACAGATCCATGACATCATTCTGATAGGCTCTAAGTCTGGGATGATTCGCATTATACTCCCCATTGACTTGCCTAATGATTAACTCAGAATCCCCGTACACATTAATTCTTCTGGCTCCTAATTTCTTCAAGAGATGCAAGCCTAAGAGAAGGGATTCATATTCTGCTATGTTGTTGGAACACTGAAAATTTAATTTGCATGAGATGCATTCTGTGTGGTTGTTTTCAGTGTTAGTGATCCAAACCCCTGCACCAGCATTATTTCTAGTGCATGACCCATCAAAATACATACTCCATAAACGACTGTCTTCGGTTTCGTCTATTTGGCGATTGTCCTTTTTAACTATGGTGCCTTCTGACTGTTCATGATTAGCAGCACCCAATTGAATTTGTTTTGACTCCTCAAATTCTTCAATAGATTGAGGGATGATGTCAGAAATGTTAGGGGTATTTTCTGGGTTGTTAAGTCCTAAAAAAAATGGACTCATAATCGGTAAATCAAGACCTATGCTTTGTTTACTAATGTTTTCACATGTGGCAAACTGTTTGGACACTTCTGCGTTATTATACTCTTCTTCCCTGTCGGCCTTTAATTCTGTTAAAGTGACTTTCTCACTAGGAGTTTCATTGTTAAACATGATAAAAGAATCAAGGCCTGTATTGACAGAATATATAGGAGAGTTTCGTGTTCTGTCTTGACTTGTAACCGTGTATTGCATATGAGACTCCCTGTAAAGTCTTCTGGTCTGATTGAAAACCGGGATGGTCGCATATGTCATGTCCATCTGCATAGTCCCCCGTAACTTAGCTCCCCAGGATCTTGATAATAGCATTCCATACTTTGGGGGGACATCAGCCACAACAATGTCCATGAGTAAACATTTGGCTGGAATCTGGGCTAGGTTAACACAGAGGTCTTTGATCAATCCTAGACATTTCACTCTATTTGAGTCAAAGGAGTATAGGTCTTTGTAGGGTCTGGTAATTTCTAAACCAAGGCTCTCCATCACAACTTTAGGCATTAAATTATGAGAAGCCCCGAAATCATGCATAGCGTTGTGTATAATTTTGTCATGAATGTTCAAACTCACATAAAAGGGAGGAACTGGTCCTTCTTGAAACTTCCCTTCAATCTTAGGGCCAAAAATCAACTCTGGTAGGTCGTCACTAAGATTAACCGTATCTCCATTTTCCTCTATATTTAAAGCCTTCAAAATTTGGTTCCTATATACATGTTGGGCAGCTAACTCAGTTAATGGAACAGAGATTTTGATCTTTAATATTTCCTGTTCAAGGCTGAAAGGGGTTTGATTCTTTGAAGCACTTGTTTCAACCTTATTAGCTGTCACTCTATCAACAATTACAGCTTGCTGATTTTTTTTACTTGACACAACTCTTGTAGAAGGAGTACTAGCTGAAGTGTTAGTACTGCTGATGTCTTCACTCTGTTTTTCAGAATTTTGAGTGTTTTTATCCTTATCTTTATCAGAATTAACAGCCACTGTTTTGTCTTTTTGTTTGGCTGTTTTGGGTTTGGCTGCGGTGCTGCTTTGAGAGGATTTGTCAGAGGTTTTGGTGTTGGGGGCTTGTTGACTCGTCTTTGTTCTAAGGTCATATTCTCTTTGAGGTTCTATGACGACATTTTCCATGTCCTTATAATAATTTTCATTATCATCTCTTTTGTCATCGTACGGTGTGTAAAGACCTTATTTATTATCATAATGAACCTCAAAGTCATCATCCTCTTCCCCAAACATGTTGATATCCTCTTCCTCTGTTATGTAATCTGTTTCTTCAACCTCACTTACATAGTTTTGATGAAAGGGAGGGGTGATCTGTTGATCATCTTCCCTAGGTCTGTTTGGAGGTTGGTTCCTTCTAACATTCTGATTCTGGTTCCTATTTTGAGGAGCAGTTTGATTCTTATTTGCTTGTGCTCTCTTAATTATGCTCATCTCTTTCATCATTTCTTCCATCATTCTTTCCATCTTTGAGCTTGAAGTGGAAGCGGTGGATTCCTCTCTAAAAGATACTCTCTTTTCAGCTTTCATCCTCGCTCTTCTCCATAAGGTTAACTTCCACAGAAAGAGCACCTCTTTGCATATCTTCAAGGATTGCAAAAACTCTTTCTCTGAGTGAATATGTCATGTCTGGATCAAACCCTTCAGGAAATTTGTTTAAAGCTAAGCCCTGAGGAGGTTTTAGTTCAGGGGAAAGTGCATTATAGATGCTGTTAAATCTGGTACAATAAGATTGTACACTTTCCCCAGGGTTCCTATGGAGATTGTTATAGTTAGCAAGGACTTGGAGAGGATTCTTTCTCACTTCCCATTTGTTTAAGAATGTTTGATGGAAGGCTTGGAGATCGTTAATACTATGGGGGGTTAAACCTTTAAACCATTTTCTTGCTTCTCCCCCCAAACTTTGAGCAAATAGTCTCAACTTGACAGAATCATCATCAATTTCGTTTCTGTCAAAGTAGTCATTCATCTTGTCCACATGTTGAGATGTTGTTATAGTATTGCTAGCATCATACAATGGAATTTTGGACTGATAGTCCTGTGGAAGATTGACTAATGGTACAGGAAGGACTAAGGGAGCATACCATGTTGCCATGGCAGGAGGTGGAGGTGGATTTACAAAAGGGAAAGTGGGCTGAGGTGAAGTGGTTTGAACAGTGGATGTAGGGTGAGTAGAAGTGGATGGACCAAGAGTAGACTGTTGAGATGATCTTGGATGAGAGACACCTAAATTGTGAAGGAAATGTAAATCAGGAGGTGTTGTTTCCCTGTTACCAGGATGTTCACTTGTTTCGGGAGATGAAAGTGAAGATTCAGAGTCTAACTGGATTATATCATCAAATGACCTAGTCCTAAATGGGTTCACTAAGTCAGTTTGTGATTGTTGCAGAGCTGAAAGATTTTCAGGCACTGAATTAGCTCTCAAGGGTGATCTGAAAACAGTTAATAATTTAACCTTAGGAGACTTCAAAAGGATACTTTCTGGATTATCAACTATCTCAGGTGGGTTAGGGTCTGGGTGGGCTCTAGTGTGAATCTTTTTAGAAGCCACTATGCTATGTTGTTTAGACCTAAAACAAGAAAAGTTCAACCAGATATGACAATCTTGGAGAGGTTAACCAATCTGTTTTTACAATTTTAAATCCCACAGTCCTCTAGCTGAGTTTGAATGATTTTATAATGATAAGGGTTCTTCCCAATGGAGTCTTAAGGTCTGCTAGGATTGTGGAGTCGCCAAGTGGAAATTTTTAGCTCCTTTCAGAGGTAAAAGGTCTTATGGTCCACCACCATGTTTATTTAATTCCAATCTGAAATATTTTTAGGTTTTTCTAAGTCATTTTTCAGTTTTGTGGTTGTTAAGAATATCCTAACTTCGTTTCAAAACTTAGCTAAGGTTGCGAGACAAAGGCAGTCTACTCTTATGGCTAAGCCAGCTGATTTTTCAAGGTTAGATGAAGTCTTAAGAGAAACCTATGGTTTACCTAGTTTGTCACTGATTCAAACAAGTTCCATCATGATTACCTATATTAGGCAGTGCTTGAAAAGGCTGCTTTTTACTCTCAAAATGTTCTCGACTAAAGGGTTTTCTGAGGCCTCTAAAAGGTATTAAAAACACTCAGTTCCCCAGTGGAGTCGCCAGAAATGTTAGGTCTCTGTAATTTATTAGCAATATTGGGAGAGTCCAATCACAGAGTTAACATCATTTCAACCAACTTTGGGATTCTAGGATCTAGCCCTCCTGAATCCGGAGAGGGATCTCTCCAATATGTACAAAGATGGATATTGTCTTTGAAAAGCTTAAGGTGATGATATTAGGCTAGTTATGAAGGCCAAGGGTTTGTTTTGTTTTGGATGGTTGAGCATGAAATGTTACTTGAGGGGAAAGTCCTAAGTGCAAAAAGTTTCAAAAGTGAGAAGTTGCAAGCAAATAGAACGGTTTTGGCAGATAGATAGATATAACGCTGGTTTTTAGTCCATTGGGCTATGGAGTCATATCTGGGCTTTAATTGAACAACAACATCAAGTGTGATCCAAGGGGCAAGTCATCTATACCACGAGATTATTGAGATTAAAATGATGAAATGGAAACATTAAAATGTTGGAGGGGTGGAAACTGATAATAATTTCTCAGAGGATTTATAGTCATTCCAAACAAGAAAAGCCTCTTAAGTAACTGTTTTAAAACCAACCAAGGACAGGGCTAACCATAGACTTCTTGGGCAAGTTCTTATTAAAGCAGCTTAATTGACAAACAATCCGGTAATCCACATAATTACCTTCAGAAAGTATGAAAACACATAAGAAAAACAGAGTGTAACTTAAGATCAGATAAAGTACTTTTAAACCTAGTCTGCTTTCAGTCAACACCAAGGCAAACTTTCAGAATCTGCCTTTGGAGAAAAGAATCTAGGAATCAGGGCAAACCATATCTTCTCTAGTCTAAATTTAATAGCAAATAATGGAAATAACATTCGAGAACAATGTTTGAGCAAACAGAAGGACGAGGGAACGCCAACATTCCTAACTGTTTAAACTATATTGAATCATTCTTAAATAAACAAATCTGAAGAAAACATTAAGATAAAGATTTCTCAGCCAGAGAAGGTTACTGCTATACAGAAAATCCTAACCCTGTTTAAACTGTTCTTTACAAAGGGAAAATGAACAATATGGCATACATAGAAGGAAAATGATTAACAAAGAAAGAAGCACTTCACCAGTGATAAAGACCAGGATCCCAAGAAACAGCTTTTATATTGATGTCAAACCAGTTACAATCTTCAAGTCCAATGTTTCAGTTCAGCAATCATCTTCACTATTCAACCTAACTACTCTAACACAAACAGAGCTTCAAGGGCCAGTGAACACTATGTACAAATAGAAGTCTCGAGCTCAAGTGTATTTCAAAGTTCTGCAACCAACAATTTCTCATCTTCTTCTGAGGTATTTATAGAAGGATGAGGAGGTGATTTGAGAAAATATCCCTCAGGATAATTAATACAGTTTCAAGACTTCGTGGCCTTTTGAGGGGCTCGATGAAGAAATTCACAGGTGGAACACTGTATTAACTATTTACAATAAATATCAAAGCTCAGTGAGAGCTTTATTTGACTTTGATGCTCTGTACGCTGTGTGGAGTAATTTCTTGGCTGTGCTGGAGGCGAATATCAGATTTTCTTCAATAACTTCGGCCTTTATTTGAATGCTTTGAGGCAACAGGTGGCTCGGTGGTAGCTGAGGAATCAATTTGCCTCAGATGTGGCGGTGGAGGCTTTCTGTCTGATAAAACACTTTAGGTTTTCCTTTAAACTGTGTTTTAGATTGGGGATTAGGCTTTTGATAACTGTCTTAGCCGTAATCCCCATAAAAATTGTCTTCAATCTTCATATGTTGTGCTCCGTCTTCAAAACTGATACTCTTTAACTGTGTTTGAATTAAAACAGTGTCTTGTCGATGTGCAGACCCGCACTGGGCTTTACGGCATCAATACTCATAGAGTACTGACGAAACATGGAATAGAGCCCCATGAATGGCTTCTCTGTAATGAAACGAGGGCATGAGAATCGTCATTCCCAGCCCTTGGCATTTCTTCGTTATACAATGGAAAACCATTTAGAACACCTGCATCAAACACAAAAAAATTAAGAAATCCTGCGGAAAATAGGTTTAAACTGCTTCAGATGGCGGGGGAGGAGCGTAGCCGTCGGATAAAAACATCTAACGGTGGAGATCGGCGCAAAACAAAAAAATGAGAGTGGGGAGAAGAAATAAGGCGGGGTGGTTTTGGACCGTCCGATCTGGACACGTGGACGGTCCAGATCTAATCGGAGGATCTCAATCGGAGGTGGCAGGTAAGTGCGTGCGATTGAAACACAGCGATGCGATTAAGCGCTGGCCGTTGATCTGTAGATCAGATCAACGGCGGAAAGTGAATCAGAGGGTTTTGAAATGGCGGTAAGACTTGCGATCGGAGGGAATAAGGACCGTTGGATAGGCGGGAGATGGACGGCCCAGATTTAATCGGAGGATCGCAATTGGGGAGGTCACACAATAATATGCGATTGAAAATTTGCGATTGAGCGCTGGCCGTTGATCTGAGGACCAGATCGACGGCATGGAATGAATCGGAGGGATCGCAAGGGTGTGCGATGGTCATCGGATCGCGAAACAGATGGACGGTCGGGATCGAATCGGGGATCGGCAATCGGGGGCACAACAAAAACGCATGCGATTGAAAGTTTGCGATGCGATTGAGCACGGGCCGTTGGATCAAAGGACTAGATCAACGGTGGAGAATGGAATCAGGGAGAAACCCTTGTATTTAATATAAAACCCGAACTTTTGAAATAAACAAAGGTTTTTATGGATCGGGGTGGAAAAACATATATATAAAGCGGACAGGCACCCGACTGCGGGGCCTTTGGATGTATGAAAATTGATAGGCTCGGGGCTTTATATATAATAAGGGCCTAATCGCAATCAGAACTGCGGGCGTGGTTTTTCTGATCAACCCATTGAAATTTCTCCGATTGCGATTGCGCGATCAGTCTTTTTGATCTAACCATTTTATATTTAACATGTGACTTTGGCTCATTAAATCAAAACTTTGGAAAAGAGGGTTTTTTTAATTTACAAAGGAAAAATGGGTCGGAAATGAAATATTCACAAGGTTTAAGCGCCGAGGGCGGGCTCAGGGTTATATGAAAATAATATGATCGGGGGTCTTAAGCAGCAAGGCTAATCGCAATCGGAACTTTTGGAGTAGGGCAAAGACTTGCGTCTTTGATTCTTTCCGATGCGATTAGCACCTTAACGTATTAGCAAGTGGTTCCAGACCCAAAGCGTATGGTGGGGAAGTGGTTTAGGGCTCAGCCCAAGGGGCTTAGGTCCATAGCAATGAAACTTCGTTTTTTATGAAAAATTTCAAGGTTTTAAATGGATTTGGGGGTTTTGGCACAGCTCAAAAAGAAGTTTTAAACCATGTCAGGAGGATTTTCATGAATGGAAGGAGAAACTTATGAAAAGTAGGGAAATAATATGGAGAAAAGGGGGAGTAAATGAAGGTTAGTTATGAGTGGGAGAAAGGAGAAAAACGATGGTTTCTTCAGCAGTTTCTTACAGGAAATCAGCAGAATTAATAGGAAAAGTGATGAAGATTTTGGACAGAGGCATGAGGCCTACAAGGAGTCTTCGAGAGCCAACAAATTTTAGTAATGAAAAATTGTTCCTTGAAGGCTCAAAACAGATTTAGCCACCTTTTGGCATAACAAAATATTATAGGTGGCTAACAGAATCTATTACGGGAACATAGGATG